>JAWWEV010000018.1:18330326-18344964 GCA_035583235.1 Hafferia zeledoni | reverse complement strand
AGCCCCACAGCTCCAACCCCAGCCATTTCCTACAGCACTCAGCCAGGAGGAGCCTCCTCACCCAGCTGGTACAAGGTGCAGGGCGCAGTCCTGGCTGTGATCTCTGACTTGAAAATCTGTGCTGTTCCCAAGCTTCACACACAAACCCAGGGGCTCACCCCCCAAAAACCTCCTCAGCTGCATCCCTTCATGGCAGCCACAGTGCAGTGGATGGGCAGAGGAGCCTGCTGAGCTGGGAGTGCCCCAGGGCAGCACTGTGAGCACAGGGCAGGCCCTCGGAGCCGGCCCCACCAAAGAGCAGAGCCTGATCAGGGCTGAGTGTCAGCAGGGCCCTCTCACAGCCCTGCTTGACTCTGCTCTGCACACAACACACACGAGCAGAGCTACTTACCCGAGCTGCAGGAAGAGCCCTGACAGCAGAGGGGCCGTCACCTTTCGCTGAAATACAGTCACTTAAAAAACTAACATTCTAAAGATGGAACAGACGCTCATCTATCACACCTTCAGCTGTGAGATATCCCCTTCCTACCACCAGCCTTTTTTGTAACCTGCATCCAGGCAACGGAACTTCGCTCACTGATGGAGTCGTTACTGCTCACACTGCTCAACCAGCCCCAGATAATTCCTGCTCACGGCTTGGGAACGGCTCCTGCTCAATCGCCTGGAAGGTGATTAAACACTGCAGCACTTAGATCCACACTGGCAGCCAGGCAGGCACAGGTCAGAGGGGACAGAGAGGATCTTGCCCTGTGAATATCGAGTTTAAAGAGAAGCGTCCCTCTCTGATCCCGTTTCCAGCCCCTTGTGCAGTGTGAGCAGGAGGAAGGAGTCAGAGGAGAGGCTGCCTGTGCTGTGCTGTCACCCACAGCAGCACCCAGAGAGGGGGTGATCTGGGCCCAAGCTTAGAAACTACTCCAGCCTGTGCAGGGAGGGAAGGGAAGGGGGCAGGCACCTCCTCTGCCCACCCTGAACACAGATCCTGGGCTGTTGCTCCTGATCTCAGCTGTTGGCTCAGAGCTGCAGGTGGCTGAGCAGCCAGGACCTTGAATCTCCTGCACTGATTGTTCCCAAGCCATCCTGCCTGCCCTGCAATTTAGGAAAAATGGCACAGGTTCTGCAGGTGTGTGAGCACACACACACTGAACCGAGAGCAGTTCAAGCTCTTTTATCAGGAAGTGATAACACCTGGACTTTGAGTACATATTCAGGCTAGTTTAGTGATTAGTAGTTCATATTCTCGGTGATAGGATGTGTGAAATGCAAGCAGGAGGCTCTTTTGATCTATCCTTGTGCTCCGGGATCCTGGACTACATGGCACAAGGAACAGAATGACCACAGCCCTGGTCTGTGGGTGCTGTGTCCCATGAGGAGTGCTGCTGTCTGCTATTCCTGCTCTGCACCCCAACACCTGCTGTGCTGGTACAGCCTGCCAGGTCTGTTGGAAGGAGGCAGTGGGGGTGAGAACTCACAGATTTTAAATAACAACAGAGGTCACATCAGGGATGCCATGGATCCTATGGATATGGCACATATACATAAGGGCCCAGCTCACCCCAAGGGCTGGGCAGGTTTTGAGCCTTGGGAGAAATTGAAGACAACAATACAAGGGCTGGAGGCGTTCAGGCTGCTTGGGACAGGCCTGGGCTGGGCAGATGTTTCCAGCTCATGGTGCTCCAAGGCACTGCTCCCCAGCGACATCCATGCCTGCTCCTGCAGACCCAGCAGGGGCAGGAGGAGCACACAGGACAGCCCTGACAGTCTAATCAAAGTATACTGCCACTGCTGTGAGAAAGAAATGCTGTGCTCTTTGGTTTATTTCTGTTTTGGTGCCCTAAGAGAAAAAAAAGCCACCAGCAGCTCTCACTGCTGTAGGGTTCTTGGAAGAAAACACTCCATCCAGCTGAGCTCCTGCAGACAAGTGAGGACTGGATCAGGACTAAGCAGGTGTGCTAAAACTCTCCCTGTAACTGAGTTTTACAGCCCCCGAGGTGTGTAGGCCTTCCATTAATGCTCCACTTGACTTTCCAGGCTCTCTCCTTCACTCACAGGCTCCTGATGCCGAGTTCAATCCTGTTGAATCCTACAGCAGCGTGCAGAGGGCACAAAGCCATTTTCCTGAGCTCCCCCTTTCAGGCAGATCAGATTCATCTGCCACAGCCATGAAGTAGCTCAGAGACAGAACAGCATCCTGAGAGGCTGTCCAAGGGCAGGATGGCAGAGCTGCTAAGTCCTGAGGGGACTTGTCAGCTTAAACTTTATCTGCTGGAGACCTGCAGGCCCTGAGCTCGTGCTTGCAGAGTGCTGAGCTCACAGAACAGTTCCCACACTGCTACAGTGGTGTCTCCATTCTTTACAAGAGTTTTGCTCCTTCACAAAGTGGTGTTTCACAAGCATTTTCTTTCTCATGAAGTGTTTGCCAAAGCATGTCTGGTGGTGCAGAGCTGCTGGATGGACATGACATGACTTCCTGACCACAGACCTGTGAACTGCTCAAGAACAGCCACACAGAATCACAGAATATGCTGAGTTGGAAGGGACCCATCAGGATCATCTACTCCTGGTCTGGCACAGGACACCCCAACAATTCCACCATGTGCCTGAGAGCATTGTCCAGACACTTCTAGAACTCAGACAGGCTTGGTGCTGTGACCACCCAAGGGAGCTCCCATTCTCACAACCTTCTGGTCTGGACAAACCTTATCATTCCAAGGCCTGGATGCTCCATAAACCACCTGGCCACAAGGATCAGAGCTGTGAGAAAGGCACTGGGCTGCCATTGAGGGCTGTGAGACAGAGGTACTTGGGTCACTCAGTGAAGATTGAAGCTGCCCTGACTGTAGGGACGCTCTTCCAGAGTTTAGGACAAACCCCTTCTCAGGGTGACAGGCAGGGACTGGCTGATGGCTGCCTACACACCAGGGACACAGCTTTGGCTCAGCAGGGCCCTTTGTTCTCTGACTTCATCTTCATCCTCATCCCTGGGCCGTTCTGAAAGGAAGTTTGTCCAAGACAAACATGTGGCACACAATGCCAGCCTCTGCAAGGAAGCAGATTGAGCTCTCTGTGCAAACCAGCAGCAAAACCATTCCTTGGTGGCTCCTCTTGGGGACACTTCAAAGGCACCAGCAGCCACAATGCTGCTGCTGCCCTGGGGGAGGACTCACTGAACCCCCTCCATGAATGAGAAGTAAAAATTAAAGCAGTTCTATTTGGCACATGTATCCCAGTAAAGATCCCTGAATGCTCAGCTTCCCACTGAACCTACGGCGGGCTGTTAATTCGTTATTCACTTCCCAGCCTGGAAGGAAAAGCATGTTATACCCGAGGGCCAGACCTGATGAACAGAGCCATAAATCACGCAGTTTACAAGACCAGCAATTAGGAAACAAGCCGACAGAAGGGAGAGCCCTGTCAGTAATAAAGCAGACACACCACAGGATCTGCTGAGTGCTCAAAGCAACGGGGGACACGCAGTCCTTTCCACACTCCATCTCTAATTCTTCCAGTCATTTGCTGCCTTTTCCCTCTCATCTACTTCCCTTTATTTCCTCCTGCCTTCCCTCCAGTTTTTCCCGTGTTCTCTTCTCCCTTTTTTCCAAAAAGCCTATTCTTCCAGCGAGTGCAGAACACACCTGCTGAGCAAATGGATTTGCCAGCTGCTGCCCAGGAGCAGAGGCACGTGCTGGGATGGTGGATACACACAGGCCCACGGGGGCAGGGTGGGATGGGGGAGCAGGGTGCTGCTGTCTATGGGATGGCACAGGGCAGGGGACAGCCCTGGAAGTGCTGGGATGGTGATGCTGGGGGAGCAGGTGGCAGTGGCAGAGCTGCTCAAGTTAGGAAGGGCCAGGGGGACTCTAAACCACCTTGCGTGTCTCTGCCCTTCTCATCTCCTGGATCTCTTTTCCAGCACCAGTAGATCCAGTTCCCTTGACCTGGACAGTGACTTCCCAGACCATTCCTACATCCCCTGCTTGATTCCTATTCCCTCTCATTAGACATTCCTGCAAACCTGCCCTTCCTCTGCTCACTCCCAAGGATCTCCTGGAATGGGGTCACTGGGTGGCCAAGGGGGTTTAGACCCACCGTTGGTCCTGGTCCCACAGGCAGCTCTGCACCACGCTGCCCCAGAGAGGGGAGGCAGTGCCCCTGACACTCCTCCCTGGAAGCTGCATTCCTGTGGAGCAGAGCAGCTGTTCCCTGCAGGCAGCACAGACACACGAGTGAAATCCTGTGCAGGACACGGCTACTTATCCACCTCTCACACTCCCCTCCTGCTCCACACACGACCACATCTCCAGGACATCACATATTTGGGAAACCACAGCCAGAGGTGACATATTTTGTCTGCATTAGCCTTTGTCACCCGCTGTGTGCACCAGTCTCGCTGCCACATGAGGACCATGGCTATTTATGGGCCTTATTTTGTCAAGGAAGGAGGGAGACCAGACACTCCTCCAATCATCCCAAGACTGAATGGATCAAGTTATGCCAAGAATTAAGTATGTGATATTCCAGTGCAGCCTGGAGGAACCTTCTGCAAAGATTTTGCACCGCCTTGGAATGAGCATCATCACTCCAACGCCCTCCCAGCTGCCTGTGGGTTGATGTTGAATGGAAAGGCTAAAGATCTGTCTGGAAGAGTTTCTAGTCCACAAGAGGAGGAAACATCTCCTCTAACCTTGAGCACAGAGAGATTAATAATGCGCCTCCCGCAGTGCCGGGGCTGGGAGGCTTTGAGGAGCTCTCTGGCAAGTGCCATAGGAAGAGACTGCAATGGAAAGTTAAGTAATTAGGTCATTGCAGAGCAGAAGGAAGGAAAGCAGAAATCTTTTCTGATTCCAGAGAAGGAGCAAACAGCTGCATTCCTGGAGACAGGCTGCAGCAAGCAGGAGGAGCTGGGGAAGGGAATGGATTTCAAGGTCTTGAGAAAAGCAAATCCCAGACACGAGGCCATGACAACAAAGCACACTCAGCAGCTGGGGACTCCTTGGGAGAAGATGGGAAATCCTCTTCCAAGGAAGGTTCTTCCCACTCAGATCTTGGCAAGCCACTGTGAGCATTTATATTTTGTTTAGCCAAGGTCTCTCTCAGGCCAGCCAGCCACAGAGTTCACTCCCAGAATGGCCAGTGTTGCTGAACTACACCTCACCCCAAATGTGATTGTTCCTTTAATGACAGGTAAGATCCCAACAGACCTTGCCTTCAGGGATCCTAATCCATTACCTGCAGTCCCCTGGATTCCCAGAGCCAGGGAGCCCCCATGGAGCTGTGCTGCTGCTCATCACCTCTGAGCACTGAGCCCACCAAGAACCTGTCACAGGTGTCCAGCTGCACCATCCCAAGTCCCTGAGCTGTCCATGGTGTAGAGTACAGAAGAACACAGGGAATACCAACTGCTGGCACTTGGGCCATGGGTTTGTTTTCCCAGAAATGTCACAGAGACTTTCCAAGGCATCAGGTAGGCTCTTGAGTGGCACTCAAAGGAAATTCCAGCCGCTTGGCTTTGCCCCGCTCTGGGAAGGTCAGAGCTCCACAATCAGCCGTATGTTCAGCCTTGGCTTGCCCTCACAACACCAAGACATGTCTGTGAGGAACAAAGCCAGGGGGAATGCTGACGGATGGCCACTGAAACGGAGCCTGTCCTTGGCTCCTGCCCCAATTAACGCTGCAGAGGCGGCGCCGGAAGGCCCTGCCTTGCCAGTACAGGGAGTGGGGTTGGTAATTAATTAGTGGCCTGTTGGGAACCCGGCACCTCTCACCCATAGCCCAGTTCCATGGACTGATACCAAGGGGATTTAATGGAAACACAGCGGTTTCCCCATTAAGGCCTTGAGATAAACAGAACCAGTTTTGAAGGAAGCTCATTTGCAGTCCTGTCCCGTGAGTGGTGCTTGGCACCTCAGCCTGCAGGTACAGCAGGAGATTGGAAAGGAACCTGAATGCAGGAATAACAGAGAGAGCCCCTGAACTGATCTGTGAGTGATTTATGTTCACCAGCCTCTAAAAGAAACCAGCAAGAGCAGAAGGACACCACAGTTCCTTCCTGCATTAGGAAGCTGGGGGTGAAAGGTGTCTGAGAGCTGGAAGAGAGGCAGCAAACCAGAACTCAGGTGTCTCTTTTCACTGCTCCCTACATGGGCAGTGACAATGGGTGACATCGCAGCACCAAAGCTGTCAGGCCCAGGCGAAAGGGAAAGGGCAGAAAGGGCATTAGGAAATCACATCAAGGCAGTCCAAAATGTCTTTCAAAGATGCTCAATAACAGTTATATCCCCTTATCTTAAAAATTAGGGTAGGTCACTTGCAGGTTTTCACCTCCTGGTCTTCCTCCAGCTGAAGTCACAGTTCCTGCTGGACTCCAGCCCTCACTCTGAGCCAAGTTCATCCTCCACCCAAACATACCAGCAATAAGCCTGGTCCTCTCACCCACCAGATGCTAGGTCTTCTTTGCTGCTCTCCCCTTTCACAAAGCTCTAAGGGCCCAATCTTCCCTCTTGGGCTCCCAGGCCTGAGTGAGCAGGACCATCTGATCCACAAGCTTAACTTCAGAGAGGCACAAAATATCCTGAGTGGGAAGGGACCAACAAGGACCATTAACTCCCAACTCCTGGCCCTGCCCAGGACACCCCAACAGTCCCACCCTGTCCCTGAGAGTGTTGTCCAAACACTCCTTGAGCTCTGGCAGCCTTGGGGCTGTGCCCACTGCCCTGGGGAGCCTGGTCAGTGCCCAACCACCCTCTGGGGAAGAACCTTTTCCTGAGATCCACTCCAAACCCCCTGACACAATTCCAGCCATTCCCTCAGGTATGCAAGTGAACTGGGACAGGTAGCCTGGGGTGCTGCTGCTCCCTCTTTGCAGCCCCCCTTCACTGCAACCCCTGGGTGTAACCTCCTCCCAGATGTTTGCTGGACATCTTCTGCTCAACCCTGCAGTTGCCCTCCCTTCCTAACAAGCTTTCTGGCTCATTAACCTCTTGTTTTGCTTCTCTTCATGTCCTGTACTGAAGCTGGAGCCTTTCCAGCCCTCTCCTGGCTCGATTCCCTTCTCCCTTGCAGCCCTGCCGAAGCAGGAGGTCTGCCATGCTCCTCTTATCCATCTATCAGCAAGTCACAGCATCTTTCCAACACCAGTGACTTCCCATTGGCCTCTCTCCCAGGTGACATCCACACTGGGAGCCATTGTAACCTCTCCTTTCAGAGTTCTGTGATATTCCTTGGCTAAATGAACTCCTCTTGAAAAGATCAGGATTTTCCTCTCCAACAGACACCACTTTCACTCCTCTCAGCAGACCCTCATTTTTCCACATAAAGCTGTCAGTTCCATGAAAATGTCAGCTGAAGGCTCAGCAACCACCAAGGAACAGATCAAGTGGAATGAATCATTTGGAAAGCAGAAAACAGAACAGAAAACTCTATGATTCATCCACACCTTGGATACTGTGGGCACCCGCGGTCCCTTCATCTCAAAAGGGGGTACCAGAACTGAAACAGATTCTGAAAAGAGCACAACAGATGGTCGTAGACACACAGCATAATTAAAAGCACAATTACTGAGGCACAATGAAGTAGGCTCAGACTCGTTAGTGTGCAAGGGAAAAGGCTCCTGGGGAAAAAGTAGGGGTGTGAAGTCATTATTGCTGTGAAGGGGCCTTGGCTCTTCACCTCCTCCTCCTCCAAACCAAGAGCTCAGGGCCATGGATGGAGCTCGGAGGAGGCACCCCAGGAGACTCAGCCCAGGGAGTCCATCCTCTCCTGCTCGTGAAGCTGGCACAGGGTCTTCAAGTGTCTCAGGAACAGAGGCCAACCAAGTTCACCTCTACAATTCCCATTATCCCCTTACTCTCAGCCAAAAATCCTCTCTTTTCTCTATCATATTAGGAATAAAGCCCATCCCAATGTTCTCAGGAGTGAGTTAATTATACCAGTGCCGAAGGCCTTTCCTTGCCTCTCCCCATCTGTCACCTTCCATTCCCCATGCAGGATCAGCCCCCAGCTCCCATCAGCTCCATGCACCAGTCCACCCACCACATTTCCAAGGCAGCACTGCCGTGCTTTTCTTTACTCATGCTTCTAGCAGGGAAAAACACTCACAAAGCTCCTCACTTCAAAACCTCCTTTTGCTGTGACTCTGCAGCCAGTTTGACAGATCACAGTCAGGATCACTTCACTGCTCCTCTGCTCCCCTCCACCAGTCTCACACTTCAGCAGGAGCTCTCCAGGACAAGCCTCCTCCTTTCGCTGGTACAGTTCCATATCCCAGAGCTTGGTTTTGGAGCTCTACCAAAGGGGCTCCCTGAGCTGCATCCCTGGTTAAGCACCTTCCTCTTCTATTCCATTTCTTCCTGAAGGACTGTGGGAGGGACACTCAGGCCTCATGCTGCACTGATCCCACTCTCTTCCCAGACTGGCTGAGCTGGGCCAGGGCACCCAGTGGTGGTCTAGGCTGGCCCCAAGTCCTCTCTAACAGTCGGCTTGGAAGGCAAGATCTTAGAGCCAGATTTGTGTGTGGAATTAGTTGGAATCCCATCAAAAGACTGTGACACTTCATCTCTTCAGCAAAACATCTGAGCTGCTGCACATTTATTTACTGTAATGCTCTGGTTCTAAAGTGCATTTCTAACCCACCCTGGGTACACCCTGGAATGGGAATGAGCAACATCCTTTCCACACCTGGAAAAGCCCACGAAGAGGCTGGAGGAGCTCTAGGAGCACAGGGGAAGTCTGGTGGGTGTTTGATCAGTGATAAACCTGCTTTGCAAGCAGAACCTCTGCCAGCACAGAAAAGGGCAAGATTTTGGAAAAGACTTCACACTCAGCTACTGAGCACTCAGCTCCAGGAAAACCCAATTATCTGGGACAGGGGCTCAGAGAGGCAGAACAATCCCTGCCCTTGAAGAGACACAAAAGCTGGCTGGATGATGTCCAGACCTACTGGACCTCAGTTTGAAGCTGGCTCTGAGGACTCCCTGAGGCTCCTTTCACCCCCATTATCCTCTGGCTGTGGGACTGCACATCCCTGACACAGCAGGGGGGTCTCAGTTGCACAGTGAACAGCAGGGCTGTTCTGGCCAGGCCTGGAGCACTCCACGGAGCTCTGCTCTCTCCTTGCCCCCTGGCACGAGGTGCCCACCCCACAGACCCATCTGGCTCAGCCCTGAGCTGGTTGTCTTTACTTACAGAACAGCTCCTGTCTTGACAGCATTCCCACAGTCCTGCAGATAAGCCAGAGGGTGCCCCTGGAAAAACAATCTACAGGAAAACTGAAGTGCTGGAGCAAAAGGCTGATTGGCTTGCATTTGGATTTTAGTAAAAATGCAGTTACATCAATGTTTGGCTCTAACAAAACCCTTCCAGGTCTGAAAGCAGTTCCTTTGAGCCTTGCTAAAGTGGAGTTCTTGGCAGTGGGGTGGTGTCTGCAGGGCAAACACCAGTTCCCAATGACAGACACAGGATGGAACTATCCCTCCCTTACACCCTTTACATCATGGAAAACAAGGGGTGTAGAAAGCCACTTTATAACCCAGAACATCAGAATAAATAAATGTGCAGCAGCTCAGATGTTTTGCTGAAGAGATGGAGTGTCACAGTCTTTTGATGGAATTCCAGCTAATTCCACACACAAATCTGGCTCTAAGACCCTTCCTTCCAAGCAGACTGTTACTCAGACCTTCCACCAAATGGATCAATGCACTGACTGACCACTCTCCTTTTGGCCAAGACCTTCTCTGGCCTGTTCTCTCCTGCTGCAAAGCCTGGCTCTCCCTAACAGTGGAGAGAGAGGACCAACCTGCAGGAGATGGGGTGAAGAATGCTGGGGTTTGCTGCTTTGCAAATATCTTCAGAGACCTGTCCTGAACTGAGACCACTTGGATTTTCTTGGACATTTCTGGCCCTGCACCCCCAGATGAGGGGGGACAGTTCTGCCAGCAGGGAACTCAGTCCTAAAGTCCTTGTTCAGGTTTCTGTATTCCAGGAGTGGCAGGAAAACAGGGAGGAGCAGAGACAGCATCATGAGGGGAAACATGAAAGAATTCCCTTGGAATAATCCCTTCCACAGAGAGGGGTTGGAACAACTGCAAACTGCAGGCTCTTCCAGGTCTCCAGGATCAGTCAGAAAGGGGCTGGGCTGTTGTTTCCACAGCCTGCCCCTGGAAACTACACCCAGTAAGTTTACAGAGGTGGGTCCAGCACTGGAGCTGCCCTTGGTCCCCACACATGCAGGGGCAGGGGGTGCTGGCAGCCCAGACAATCCCCCATGGCATGTTCAGCCCTGGCTGGTGTGCTTTAAAATAATCAGTGCATCCTCCAAAACGCTGCCTGCATTCGTGTTCCTGAAGCTGCCTGCTGGAAGTGCTAATGTGCTGTTAGACTCTGTGATGATTATAGATGATAAACATAATTATTTTGGGTCCTGATTGCCTCTGCTGTCTCCGTTCTGTTGCTGATGTGTAAAGCAATCTCAGCGTTATCAGTTTTATGGGCAGAGTGTGAAGATGCACATTTACACCTGAAGGAAGAGCCAAACCTTCAGGGAAACGACCCCCCTGAGGCAGAGCTGTGCTGAGACAGACTCCAGCCTCTTGAGTCTTTAAGATGCACCTGAACACTCTGCCCAGCCAAGGTCAGAGAGGGATGGAGGTGGGTTTCCTTCTCCAGCTGTAAAACCCACGCCCAGGAGAGCGTCGGTGACCGAGCAGTTGGACTGACCTCTGTCCAAGGCAGAGCTGCCAGGCACAGCTCACAGAGCTCAGCATTTTAGGCAGCTGAATCAAATCAAGTCTCTAAAGCAGCACAATGGCCCATTCCACCTGTGGGTACCACATCTGGAGCCAGGAGCAGGGGAACACTTTCCCACCCCAGCCAAGAGGTGATTGTCCTTGGATCAGGACCAGCAGATGTCTCAGGTTGGGATCCAGAGCTCAGATCTCTGACTTTTGATTAAAACACTGACTAATCCATCATCCAAAAGAGACTATTTGCTTTCCAGATGTGGGAATAAATAGACAACACTGCTAAGCCCTATGGGGAGGATGTCATTGGCCCTCATACACATGCTGTGACACTGGTAGGGAACTGCATGGGATAATCAACCAATGGAAGGCCCAATCCTTGTGTTCTGTCATTTCCTCTCTACTGTCATATTGTCCTGTTTGTAGCCTTGGACTGTGAACTCCCTTTCATACAATCCCTGCCACATTCTGAGAGAGATGGAACTGGCAAAGTCTTGATGGCCTGCACAGCACTGGAAACTTCCCTGCCAGTGCAGGAGGAGGGGGTTTACTGGGAGAAGGCTGAGGGGCAGCAGGAATAGTGGGATTGGCAATGGAGGCTCAGCAGGCAGCCCTGCTTCCCTCTACACTAACCTCATCATGACCTGGCTCCACAGAGACAGCCACTGCCTGCGACGCAGCAGTCTGGAAAACAACCAGCTCTTTAAGTTTTATTATTAAATAAATAAGTCAATCCCTCCATCACAAGGCACTGAAGCCAAAGCGGCCGAGGGGAGGGTTGGAGAAGCCAGAAGAGCTCCAGTGAGAGCAGGTAACCAGAGACGTGTTTAGCACGGAGGGGAGACAAGGCTGCTCACAGGGGCGGCGGCGGCAGCACAAGCAGCCTCTGGGCTGGCCGGGCTGTGCCGAGCAGCTCCCGCACAGGCAGCGCGACGCCGGGCCCTGGCTGCACAACAATCGGCTCTTATTCTCTGCAGACCAGCACAGCCCAGACTGCAGTAAACACACGGCCCCAGAAACGCGCCTGCGGATGGGGCAGAGCAGGGCTGTGCTCTCCCTGCCAGACTACAAAGCCCTGCTCCAGAGGGTGGTTTCACGGCGAGGTTTCTGTGGGGAGGAAGTGTTTCCAGTGGTAAAGGCAGGGAAGGGGGGTTCAGGAGACCTGGATCCCGTCCCTGGCTCTGGGAATTGGGAAAGCTCTGACTGCAGGAAATGCACACTCTTGCAGGAGTCATATCCCCCTGTCCATCCCTCCCTGCTCAGGCACGAAGTGTTGGTCTCAGAGGAGCACAGAGGCACAGACTGGTAACGCTCCCTGACCTTGCAGGGGTATTGCAGAGCTGAGTGACTGATGC
Organism: Hafferia zeledoni; assembly: GCA_035583235.1. Taxonomy (NCBI): domain Eukaryota; kingdom Metazoa; phylum Chordata; class Aves; order Passeriformes; family Thamnophilidae; genus Hafferia; species Hafferia zeledoni. The sequence goes on along the minus strand of JAWWEV010000018.1, from coordinate 18,332,876 downwards.
CTGAAAGGCTGTCAGAGCATTTGGGATGAAAGGCCCTCTGGAAGGTACTGGAAGACATGCACACACGGGTGCAGATGCCTGAGAGAGAGACGGGCAACTCACACTGAGCCTCCCTCCGAGCCTGCAAACACCCCCAGCCCCGCTGGGCCCACCACTCCTGCTCTTAAATATTTACAAGATGGGCCTGCAGAAAACCTGGGGTTTAAAGCACAGCAGCCAACACTCAGCTAACAGCTGCCCTGACAAATCCAACCCACTGCTCTGGCTGCCCAGATTCAGCCCCAGCTCTGCATTTTCCTCACAAAACCAGGCTAGTGTGAAACCAGACTGAGCCTGTGGCAGACGCAGCCAGCCCTGCTCACTCCTGGGCTGGACCCAGTGACCTCCTCTGGCCTCTGGCATTGTTCCCTCTTTGTTTCATCCTCCATGTCATTAATGTGCTGCTTACCCCCTCTTTCAGCTCATTAATGAAGACACTGAAGACAGTTGGACCTAACCCTGCTCCCTGTGGCATGCCTTTGGATAAACACCTCCCTGAGCAGCTTCCATCACCTCTTCCATAGGAGGGACCTTGTCTGGAGGTGTGCAGAGCTGTTGGAGCAGTCCCTCTGCAGTGAGCCCCACAGGCAGAACCCACCAACTGCACCAACAGCTTCCATAACAAAACAGAAAAGGAAGCAGGAAGGAAGATCACTCTTTCACAGGATGGCTCTGGTTTGGCTGGTTACAGTGTTTTATACAACTTTTGGGTTCCCTTCCTGTCCTAAACGGATCTGTTAACTTTTCTAAATCTTCTCTTACCTTGCTGGCTGTGTTCCAGGAATAGGTGGCAGGAGTCAATCACAGAGGACCAGTTTAAAACGTTGTAAGATACTTCCCTCAAGTGGAGGGAATAAAAATCACTCAGCTGTGTGTCACAGGCTCTGCGTGTACCTCAGGTAGGAGGAAGGTAATGAGGGATGGACACCTTCGTGAGGCAGAACCTACCAACCTGTGTGAAGGGTGTTAGGAGCACAGAAACACCACCAGTGATAGTGCAGAGCAAACTTTCCCACTCTCCAGAGCTTGGGGCACTCTCTGTGTCAGATCCCAAAGGGGTCTGTGCTCCCAGAGCCCGGCAAACACCCCATGGACAGCTCATGTGCATCCATGCCCAGGTTTTGGGAACAGCTTGAGTGCAAGCTGAGATGAGTGACAAGTGTTCCTACATGGCACTCAGCAGAGATGGAAGAGACTGCTTAGAAGCAGCTTGAGGGTGAAATACCTGAGTCCTGCAGAACAAAGCTCCGCTGCCTCCCAGAGTAGGGCTGTGAGGGACAGGCAGGAGGGGAGAGCCAGGCCCAGGGACTGTGCTGGCAGAGCTGCGCTGGGTGGGATCTGCACTCACCTCCAGGCTTGTGTCTCATCTCCTGATCACTGTTTTCCTCAAAGCAGGCAAGGAAACAGAAACAAAGAACTCTGATTCCAGTGTAGTTTTACAGTTGTGGAGATGGCAGCCCAGCTCCAGCCTCTTCCCTGTGCTCCAAGTAGGAGAACGTTTCATCTCCTGCAAATAGATAAGAGGGGCTCAGCACGAGGCAGGATTTGTCTCTGCATCTGATCAGTCCAACAAAGGGACACACAACCCGTTTATTACTGGAAATTAATTGTGCCATCAAGGCAGACGCCTGCAATTACTTCTGTTAAATATTATCTTTCATTAACTGCAAAATATATAATTAATAAACTTGCCCCCTCATTTTTGTTAAGTTTCACTGCAAAGACCTTATTACTGAAATAAATCTCTCCAGCAGCACATGTCGACAGAACAGAGGAAGGTGCACGCCTCTCTGGGAAATGGAATTATGAGGGAGGAATAATCACCTCTCTTCGTGGCCAGGACTGTAGAGACACCCCACTCTGACACCAGTTGTTTAAGCTTGAGCTGCTTGGAAGCAGGCATGAAGAATCTGCTCTGCCTGGCAAGGATGGCTCAGTCTCAAAGCACTCGGGCTCATCTTTCACTGGGAAGTCTGGAGAAACAAAAAATAAATTGCATTTTTTGATTTACGGTCCATTAAAGGAGTTTTCTGACTATGAAGCTGCTCAGAAAGACCTCGGTGGTTAGGCTGGTTCTTTTACAGGCCCTGTGTTCCCCCACCTCTGAATGCTGTGCTAGAGCTCCGTGACTGATCTGCTTTCCACGAACATCAGAACTGTTTGGATTCGGGGAGGTTTGGCCGTGGCTGTTAAACCATCCCAATTAGAAACGCTTCAAAAACGTCGCTGAAATTTGACTCCAAGCATAAAATTCCCTTTAGACTTTGTCTCTACTTGTGATCTTTACCTCAAGTTAGCTGATTGCCAGATCAACCAGGATAATTAAAATATTTCCAAAGGCTGTTTGGGGCAGCACTTTTTGCCTTGCTGCAGGCGACAAATGTTGGTGGTTTGCCCGAGGCTGGTCCCGCTCCTGCCTGAGCTGGCAGGGGCAGCACGGATGCCAAGCCTGGAGAGAGGCTGCTCCATCACCACCCTCCCCGTGGGGAAGGGGCACAGGGACACAGGCAT
>JAWWEV010000018.1:18310358-18330226 GCA_035583235.1 Hafferia zeledoni | reverse complement strand
GCACGGATGCCAAGCCTGGAGAGAGGCTGCTCCATCACCACCCTCCCCGTGGGGAAGGGGCACAGGGACACAGGCATCGGTGGTGGAAGGAGGAGTTACAAGCACAGAATAGAACTTCAGGGGATAGCCAAGCCATGAAGAGGCAGACAGGAGAAGAAGAGGCTGGATGGATTTTAAGGAAACGCTGTGATTTCCCAGCTTTTCAAGGTGCCTGGATAGCCCCTGGCAGAGCCAGCAGGTTGCAGAGACATCCCTCCCCCACCCCAGTAGCTTCAGTGCAGATGAGCTCACAGGAGCACACAGTCACAGAGTCACTGAGGTTGGAGAAGACCTCTAAGATCACCAAGTCCATCAGCCCAGCCCCACCACCATGATCACCACTAAACCATGTCCTCAGGTGCCACATCCACACATTTTTGGACACTTCCAGAGATGGTGTCCCAATGCCTGACTGCCCTTTTCTGTAAAGAAATTTTTCCTAATATCTAATCTAAACCAGTGCAACTTTCCCTCCAAGGCCCTGGTTTGGTCCCACTTTGGGCTATTTACCAGGATCACTGAGGTTGGAAAAGCCCTCCAAGGTCACAGACTTCACCCTGTGCCCAATACCCACCTTGTCACCCAGCCAAGAGCACTGAGTGCCATGGCCAGTCATTCCCTGGACACCTCCAGGGGTGGGGGGACCCCCAAACGTCCCTGGGCAGCCCCTTCAATGCCTGACAGTCCTTTCCATGAAGAAATTCCTCCTGATGTCCAGCCTGAACCTCCCCTGGCACAGCCTGGGGCTGTCGTCTCGTCCTTAGCTGAGAATAAGAGTTCTCACCTTACCCAGTGTGCTGAGCTTTTGGCAATGAGATGAGCTTGGGGAGGGAGGGGGTGTCAGTTCCTGGCCATCCATTCCCACTTTGTCCCTCCATTTTTCAGTTGAAAAGGGCTCTGAGGATCATGTGGACTCAGAGCAGGTCCTTTCTCAAAAGACTAAAGAACCTCACCCTGCTACAGCCCTGAGTCCAAAGAAAGGGCTCCCTTCTCCACATCATTTAACTGCCACTTAAAAATGGTGTTGGACAAATGTTAAAACAGCCAACCAATTTGATTACACAAAAATTTAAGAGTCAGCAAATTATCTAGTGAAATGATGCATACAGAAATGTTAATTCAACAGCAACTGAAACCTTCCAGAGTTCTCACCATCTAAAGATGATCATTCCCAGCAAGAAAAGAGGGGCTTGAGCATATTGCCCTTGCTGAATAAATTATAGAATATTCTAGCTCTCACCTCCACTGTACCCTACATGCAGCGACATAAATAGCAGGGGCTGAGGGTGAGTTTAGAAGTGGGTTTGGGATGGAAGCTCTGAAACCATGTTATGCAGCCCTTTGCTCTGGGAGAGAGGCTCATCTATCAGCCCATTCCCACCAAGTGCCTCTGTGCAGAATCTTTCTGTGTCAAAGCCTGATTTTACTGTCCTGTACACAAGGCCAAGGACACTCCCCGTGTGCCAGGCACGCTCGGGCCGCAGCCCTGAGGAGCCCCTCGGCACACGCGCCCGGCCCAGGCGCTGTTTGATCCCTCAGGATCCCCGCTGGGTCAGACAGGAACACTGGAGAGGGAAAATGCAAGAGTTAAACAACTTAACTCTCTGGCTCTCGGGCCACAGGAGGGGGAGGGAGCAGGGAGGCAAAGCATCTGGCTCGCCTGCTTCCCCAACAGCCTGGCGGGAAGGCTGCTGTCAATTCCGCCTTCTGCCTTGTTGGAAGAAAGTAGAAGTGACAAGAGGCCCTCCAGGCAGGCAGCCAGGAACCAGAAATTCAATTGAGCCACCTTCTAAAACTGGACTTCTTTTGGAGACCCTTTCCCTGAAATTGTTTTGACTTAAAAAAAAAAGACTGTCATCGCAGTTCAGGGCCAATTCATCACCCCTGCTCTCCTGGCTCCCCTCCCTCCGCCAGAGTGGGATTTGCACAAAAGGATTTCCATTTTCTGGGCTGCTCTACAACCAGCCTCCCCCACAATAAATACAGACACATAAATATGCACACACACACACACACACACACACACACATACAAACACTGTTATTTATAGGTACAGGCATTGCCACAGACAGAAGCACACACGGGTGTGTTCCTTTGCTGGATAACACGAGGGCTGGAAGTGCTATGGCAGCCGAATTCGCTCCACATTCGCAGCTCAGGAAGCAGAGTGTGGGCCATACGGTCTGTCCCCAGGGCTTAGACCAACTGGTTATTGGCTGGTGCTGTTGTTCCTCTAACAAGCCCCTGGATGTATCGCTGGGGCTGCAGAGAAATGCAGCAAGAAGAGCCTTTCCCTGTCAGCAGCAATCTGTCACTCCGGGATCGCACCCACCCCGAGCTGCACAACAGCTCCTGAGCCTCGTGGCAGGGTTAGCACAAAGGTCGGGCTGCAGGTAGGCTGGGGGTCTGTATTCCTGGGAATGTGCAGCCAGCTTGAGGCACCGTCTGCCCTGCCTGCTGCAGCAGGAACTCCAACCTCACACATGCCCGGCTACAATTTCAAACGAGGGAGCATTTCCATTACAACCCCCTTTTTATTCCCCATGGATTTATACCTCAGCTATTCGGCTCCACAAAGGGGTGGACCTTCCTGACAGGCAGGGAGAAACTATTTTTCCTGTACAGAGTTTAAATCCAGCTCAGCCTCGTTGGGTTGTGAGATGGAGAAGGAAATTACGTATGCACACAAACACTCACAGGCACACACAAAAAGCTCACACAAACACATGCCCACAGAGAGATCTCCTACAAAAAACCAGACAAGCCAATGCAAATAAGCTCGATTTTAGGAGTGAATTAATTTGACTCTATTATTCTAAATTATTAACAAGTTCCAGCAACCCTAGAACACAATAACCACACTTTCATCTGGGTTAAGTGGAAACAGAGAATGTGCACTGATATAGATGATATCAGTACGAATCTGTGACAGCAAAGTTGGAGGCAGAAACCCGACCCAGCCCAAGCCCCTCTCCTTGCAGCAGAGTGTTCACAGCCCCCCTCGGAATATTCCAGTGCAATGAATCACCCTCCAGCAGCACCAGAACCCCCCACTCTCTGGCTGCCAGGTGAAACCTGACCTGCACGACACTGCAATCTGTTTATGACTTGCTCTGCCTTAGTAAGCCCATTTTGGTGGGTTTTTTTAACTCTCTATCGATTCTACTTTGATGTCATCCAATAAAGCACATTGACAGAAGCAATTTACGTTGGCCAGTGCCTCCAGTTCCAGGAAAGCCTTCCTGGCATATGAAGACAGGTTAATCACCTGGCAAATACCAGACATGTTACCCAGTTATCCCAGTTTACCAGGCTTGTTCCATCCATGTCCACGACTGAGATGAGGAACGACCTCCTGCTTCTCCCACTCCCAAGCAGAAATAGGGATGACTCTCCCTATGATCACTTCCCAACACCCCATAGAAACGTTGGGAAATGTGACAAGGATTTTCCAAATCTTAAGTGGAAAATTCTGCAAGTGGCCACTGAAAGGAGTTGAGCATTTCCTGACTTCTGATGGCACAGAAACCAATCCTGTGGCACCAGAGCTGCCACTGGTACCAGCACTGCTCCAGGACCTGGAGATTACAAGATGCTCCTACTCTCATCCACTGCACAGGTGTGTAAATAAAATTGCTCCTGTGCCACAAAAATCTCGATTAGGCAGCCAGGAACACGATGGATTTGTTCTGTCAGCTGGAGCTTCCCATGACACAGTATTCCCTTTCCTTTCTGGTTTCACACCCTGACCTTCCCCCTGAGGCTGGGGAAGCACTAAGAGTATCATTCAGGGAAGATGTTTAGTAGATGTTTAGGTGGTTCCTAAGTGTAACCTAATAGTTTCCTTGCCTCTTGCTCAGGGAGGGCAGAGGAGGAGAGCTGGGAGCTGCAGGGATTGCAAAACTGAGCTCAGTTCAGCCACAGGGCAGTTTAGAGTTCCTGTTGCATTTTTCATCTAAGCACAGCAAATCCCCCCACTCAGCACCAGCCCAGGCGGCCACAGCTCCTGGAATGCTAACTGGGTGAGCAGCAGGTACTGGAGAGGGCACACAGCCAGGGATAGGGGGAGCAGCTGGAGAGGGACCGTGTCCTTCCAGGGAGGCAATGCCACCTGTCAGCAGCACTGGGAGCCGGGCCCTGCTGCGGGGCAGCTCCGCTGGCATCCCACCGTGCTGGATTCTCATTCATCCAAAGCTTCCTGCAGTCACCAAGCACTGATAGAGTTTCACTCCTCACCAGCTGGAGCCCCAGGAATGGGAACTCTCCAGAGGAGCTCAGGAGCTGCTCCACAGGGAGGAGGAGGAGGGGTGGCACTCATGAGTGACAGAGCAAAGGCGGACATCAGGCTCCTCCTGTGCCAACGAGGGCCTTGGGTGGTCAAAATGCAGCTCAGCACCTACCAAAGAAAAAGAACATAAAGCACATGTGGCCTCTAAACCCACCTGGATGTGCTGTCTCCATGCCAGGCTCACGCTCCAGCTGCAAGAAGGGGGAGAGTGCAGGGCAAGGCACATTAATTTGCCATCAGACCATGAGCACTTAACTCAGGGTTCTTCATTTACTGAAAGAAGGGCTGAAGAGCCTCCTGTCCCCTCCCAGAGAACCTTGATTAGCAGCAAAAGGAGGAGGGTCTCCTCCCCCTCTGAGCCCCCCAGGCTCCACAGGCAGGGACGATGCCATGCTCCTGTGCCCAGGGATGACAGACAGGCGTGTGGCTGGTGCGTGTGGCAGCCAGGCTGGAGCACAGTCGGAGAGCCAGGAAGAGGGAGAGGGGCTGCAGCAGCCCTGGGGGAGGCATGATGGACACAGGAGTCTGCACAGCCTCAGCCTGTGACCCCCAGCACATGCCTCCCTCCGGATCCACCGCCGTTCCCATATGGCAGTTTCCAAGTGATTGGACTGCTGGGGCCTGTCAGGACAAACACACGGCGCTCCCTGGCATTCCACCCAGGAGTTATGGAGCTGTCACTCGCCCAGGCTGTCTCCAAACAGTGCCAGCAGGCCTTGGTGCACTGCTTGCTTCTCACCTGATTGGCATTTTTGGGTGCTGTTACTGAGAGGCATTTTTGGAGCTTCGGGACCTGCTGAGGAGAATGAGACCAAATTCCCAGCCTTCCTGCCTCCCCACTTCTGCCCTGCTTTCTCTTTTCTGGGAAGTTTTCCCATGCTAAGTATAGTTCCTAACAGGTGCATGACCAGAGGGGACTGTCAGGGACACAGCTGTCCCCACAGAGGCCTGGATCCATCTCCATCTGTCTCACTGGAGCTCTCCATGCTGCCGAGCCCAGCTCTTCGGACACAGGATGGGGGAGCAATAGAGATGCAGACAGGCAGGAAATCCTCATACACACACACAGGGAGGATGGTTATTCCAGGGAATGCCACAAACAAAGCCTCTGACATCAAACTAATGCATCCTTTGAGGCTTTAAAGACCCCTTGCCACACGCAGGCAGGCTGCCAGCTAACTCATCTCTCTTCCTTGCCATGCTAACAGCCTGATGCCAAGGTCAGGCTCTAAATGAAGGCTGACTGCTCTGTGCTCCCCTGTGCCTCATTTGGGGATGCCACAAGACTTGTCAGAATCAGTGGCAGAAAATATCTGACTGGGGCCAAGGCCAAGGCCTGAAGTGGCTCCCTCGCCCAGCTGCCAGTCCAGGCTCCCACCATCCCAGCCCCACACCAAGGCCCTTCCAGCTGGGAACTGGGGCTGGGGCTGCAGGGGAGGTAAGACAGTGACACAGGGAGCTGAGATCCCTGGAACACACCTCAGAGTGGACAGTGGACATCAGGAGGCACCTCCAGATGTGCACAGTGGTGACAAGGTCCTAACTTTGTGGGGGACAGGTGCTGGGTGACCCTCCTGGACACACAGTTGTCTCATCACTCTGTAGGGGTACAGAAATAGGAGAAACAGGGGTAAGCAACAACCCTGCTCACAAACTAAAGGTGCTTCCTACCCCTAAAGCATCCTGGAATAATTTCAGGCTGATCAGACATGAGGAAATAACCATTTTGCAACACCCCACTGTGTGTTGCAGCAGGAACAGCCGATCTGGTTCACAAATCTGGGTCCCAGGATGTGGCTTAGCTTAATAGAAGGGTGATGAAAACCACCTGCAGGGAACAGAGTGGCACAGTGACATCACCACCACTGAAAGGACAAAGCAGGTTTCTGCAGTCACACTGTGCTCCACAGAACCTGCTCCACGCTGTGCTCCAGCCACAGATCACAGGTCTACACTCAGGGAATCCAAGGGCAGCATCTGAAGCTGCAGGAGCTGAGCCACAACCAGCCCTCAAAACTCTGCCCGGGGCTCAGCAAAGTGGTGGGATGGGCTGGATGAGATGGATGTGTACAAATCCTTGGCAGAGGGAAAATCCATTTCCTTTCTTCAGTTCTTTGTTAAAATGAATGTTGAAATGAAACCACACTGCTGGTAGCAATGTCTGCCCACGACACCTTCCTACAGGAAGGACCCTGTATCCCAGGATTTGGGGCACTGCAGGGGCAGGGGTGACTCTGAGGCCAGGGAGGTGGCACAAGGCAGTGACAGTGCCATGTGCACTGCCCCTCCTAAGGGGCTCAGCAGGGCTGTTGCATGTGATAGCAAGGTTTGGTATCACCTTAACCTGCTTCTTAAACTGCCTTCCCTTCTTATGTCTCAATTTCCACCCCCTCTTCCAGGTTTTCAGACCTACGTGTGGTGACTTTCCTTTCCTCCTTTCACGACAACCCTTTTCACACAGAAGTGCTGACTGAAGCTTTTTGGGTCTCCAAAGACTCTTCCATCACCTTGGGGCTGCCAGGGCTGCCAGGCTGAGTTATCACAGGTCCTGCCCTCCCCTGCTATCAGTACCTGCTCACCAAGGCAGCCCCTGTCCAGCCCAGGCGGAGAAGGGCAACCCTGAGCTGGAGGAGTCTCCCACAATAAGGGAAGAGGCATCACAGGGAAGGAACAGGAAAACAAATGTACCTCCAGGCATCTCTGGATAGTCATTATGGAGGTCAGAAGGCCCCAGGAGGGAATGAGCCGCTGGGAGTCACAACTTTTCAGTCCACCTTGCACCAAGGAGCCCCCACCAGGCACTGTCCCCACCCTGTGCCCAGTGTTCCATGGCTCCTGTGCCACACAATCTGACAACTCTTCCTGTCCCAATCCAACTCCTTCCTGCCAGGGGGAGGGTCCCACTCCTGTCCTGCTGTCAGGACCTGTGTGACTGTGCCAGCCAACACTTCTAAGTCACCTTCCAACCAAAGCCCAGACTAAACCAGGCCAGAAGCAACACCCAGCCCTTGAGCAGCACAGCTGGACCACCTGCAGCATGATGCAATCCCCTGCCTGGCCAGACATGGGATTGTGAAAGGGTTTTACTGCCCTTCCATGTCCTCATCCAGCTGAGAAAGAGCTGGAAAACCCAAGACATGGGTGAAGTTCTCCCTGTCTCTGTTTTTAAGTCCAGATTCCAACTGCCTTGGCTCCAGAACTCCTGCCAGCACCCTGCAATGGGCACGGTCACACCCTGAACATGCCAGTGCCCAACAGGACCTGTCACCAAACACAGGAGCAGGGCCACCCAGCACCACAAACCCAGCAAAGGGATCTGAGCAGCCTGGGCCAAACCCCACCTTACCCCCCAAACAACAACCCAGCAGGGTCCAGCTGATGAATTAAGAATCTGTAGCAACATTGTCTGGACTGGGATTGGTCCTGGCAGTCCCAAAACACCCAACTTTACTGCACAGCTTTCAGAAACAGAGTGTTCTTTGGTCCCAGCTCCTGGGGCCCTGTGTCTGCATGCAAAATTTCACTTCTGCTACTGCAGAAATGGCATTCTCAGCTCTCACAGCTGAAGACTCAGAACGCGGCTCAAGGATTAAACCCCTCTAAACCAGAAGGATTTGAGGTTAATTTTGCGACCATCTTGGGCACTTCTGGCATTCTTCGTAGTTGGGAGAAAAGAGGTAGAATAGAGGGGGCTTGACCAGAGGACTGGGATGGCTCCCTCCTACCCAGGGATTGCTGGAGGCAGAAGGGCTGGCAGAGAGGAGGCACAGGGAACAAAAGGAGACATTTGAGAGACATTTACAAATGGATTTCTAAGCCAAAATTTCCCTGCACTCACACCTGCACATCTCTGCAAACATACCTGGCCTCTGCACTGGGGGTTGAGGACAATTTAACCTGGAGTCTCAACAACAGGATTAAGCACTGGATCAGCAGAAAAATGGTTGCAGATCCTTATGATTGCTATTGGAGAGTGATTGTTTCCCTGAGCACAGTGAGCAAGTGTCGGTGCCTTTGTGAGATTTAATGGCCCAATTATCCCGGGCTGTCACCTCCTCCCGTTGTGCATGCCCAGCCCTGCTCTCCTGCCTCCATTCCCCGCTCTGTTTTGCCAGCAGGCAAACACACCTCTGCCACTCCTTCATGGGCAGTCCTCCACTCAACTTCTCCCATGCTCAGGGAGAGGGGCAGGGAGAAAAGGTGGTCTCTGGGGTGGGTATCTCACCCTAAAGATGGCTACTTGGGAGCAGGACTTCTTCCATGGGTGAAAATCTAAGTTTCTACTTAATTAGCAAAAATCTAAACAAGAATTCACATTAGAGTTGAAGTCATGCCAAGCTCTCCTCCCAAACATTGCACTGAGCCACCGTCCTGGTCTCCAGCAGCTCCAGCCTCTGTCACACACCACCTGCTCAGCACCCCAGCAGGCTCCCCCCAGCATTCCCAGCAAGGGATATCCAAGGCTGGGATATCCAAGGAAAGAAGGACTGATAAGGCACTGCCAGACAACCAAGTGCTTCCATCACCTGAGGCAGGTATGAGGAGGTTACACCTGGCCATAGATCAACCACCCTCCTATCAGCCCTACAATCCCACTCTAAGGAATATCCTGCAGATGTTCTGTGGACAAAGAAACTTCCCTTTGGTCCATGGCTGCTTGTAGAGCCACACCTGAGCCAAAACCCAGCAGAGCCTTGGGAGTGGTCAGTGCTGCTCCTCCCCACCATGGTGGGGTAAGGCCACAGGCAGAGTTAATCACAGAATCCCACAAGGGTTTGGGTGCAAAGGGACCTTAAAGCCCATCTCGTTCCACCCCCTGCCATGGGCAGGGACACCTTCCACTACCCCAGGGTGCTCCAAGCCCTGTCCAACCTGCCATTGGACACTTTTAATTAGTTATAGAGCTCAGGAAGGGGCATGGACTGGGTGGGGTGGTGGGGAAGGAGCAAAGCTCCTCTTCTGCTCTCCTAAGAGCAGCCTGTGCTAGGTCATCCAGGACTTATCCTGAACACCATCAGCTCCTCACTAGGACATCAAAAAAGCAGTGTAACAACCATAATTAGAGAGTTTCATCACAGGATTGGACATTTATGTGCAAAAGAACAGCATTTGCAGTGACTCCAGCACCAGTGACAGTGAGAGCAGCCCCTGACTCTGCTGCTGCCTGCCAGCTGGAGTCAGAGGGGAATCTCCCCTCACAGGGAAGGACTGCACAATTATGGGCATTATGGGATTTTTATGCCTTCCTTCAAGGCATCCGGCTTGGCTTCTGGTGGAGACAGGATGCTGGGCTGGAAGGGCCATTGGTCTGTTCAGCTCAAACAGTTTTTATGTCCTAATACAAAATTAATGGTTCTCTCACTCTGATTCCATGTGGCAAAGCTGCCTGCTCTGACATTCCAACTGGCAGAGCAGAAGTGGGGCTGAAGAGTCATTTCAGACACCAGCACAGTCACCCTACTCTGTTTGGGGAGCAACATGTTGATGCTGGACCCTGATGGGCTGCAGTGCTGAGCTCCTGTGCTCCAGGGATCTCTCATCCTCCTACACCAGGGATCTCAGATCCACAGATCTCTGAGATACAGGTGGCTTGCAGGCACCTGTGTCCTCTAAACCTGACTGTGCCAGCTCTTGCTGCCTGTCAGGTTAGGCAGGAACAGCTGTCTTAAAAGCTGTGCTTCAGGACACACACAGAGGTTCTTTCTGATGGTGTGGAACAACACCTCATCCATCACTGAGATAACCAGGCAGAGCCACTCATCCTCACTGGGTGACACCTTTTATCTACCAACACCTATTCTGACTCTCAACCAGCCTGTGAACCCGTCAGGAGGTTCTTACCAAGCCAAGGCCCTGCTTTCCAGGCTCACATCCAGCATGGTGACAGAGGGTGGAAGAACTGCTCACTCCCACTAGGACTTTCTCAGGGTTTCTCTGAACAGTGACTGTGTCCCCCATGACTGGAGCAGGCTGGTTTTGTTGAGCTGATTATTTTGGTGTCCAAGTGGGAGCCAAGCTCTGCAGTTGCTGTGTGTGTGGTTGGCTTGTGGCTTGCCCTGAGGGAGTCCATGGCACTGCTGGGAATTCTGCTCCCAGAGTCCTGACTCAGGCATTCTGCAAAACCACAGGGCCTGCTGCTTCCAGGTCTGTCCCTGTGCTCCTGCACCTCTGCTGGGGTCAGCACAGGGATGGAAATGGCAGGATTTGACCTGCTGGACTCACAGCAACGAGAGGTTTGAGCAGCAGTTGTCTACCCACAGTGCTGCTCTAGAAGCCACTTCCCCTTGGCTTTGTGTCCAGCTGTAAAACTGCAACAACTCCCACCATCCTCATCTTCCTACTTCCACCAGATCCTCTCAAACACCTCTCCAACCCACTGAAGGCTCCTCTCCTGCTCCATGCCACTGCCATTCCCAGCTGCCTCCCACTCTCTACTTGGCAATGCCCATAGCCCTTTCCCACATTCCCTGTCCACTCTGGCTCACCAGCTGGCTGGGGGAGAGCAGGTCCCAGGTTCCCAATCCAGGAGTGCCCACACGGCCTGGCTGGCCCTTGCTGGGGCCTGCAGTGTGACACCAGACAGCTCTGCCCACTGGTCAGACTGGGCTGGAGTCAGTCAGTGTGCCCAGGAACAACTGGAGGAGAGCTGGGACCGACAGGCATCCTCACTGCATAGGCTGGGTTCCCTCAAAGGGTGGGATCAACCTCCCCCAAAGCAACTAACTGTGCACTATGACCCATGGGGGAGCCTCCAACCTGACCCCAGATGGCACACAGGTCATTTCACTGGGAAAAAGGACTGAAAAATCAGGACCTGACTCTGAAAAGGGGAACTTCTCTTGGTGGTCCTCAGACCTCAGTGATGAAAGGACGGCACAGAACGCTGAGGCAGCAAAGCAGAGCCCCTGAGCCCAGGCTGTGACACTGCCCAGTGCTGCAGCCCTGCTGTGCCCCCTGTGCCCACAGCACTGTGCTGAACTCGGCCTTCACCCCGGCTCTGTCTAGGGGAACAACGTCCTTACTTCTACAGGGATGTTGACCAAATCATAAAGATGTAATGACATTGTCTGGGCTGACATGCTGATCGATGCTTTTCATGCAAAATTATGCTTTCTGAGACTAATAAATATTGATCCTTTTTGTTCCTGTGTAGCACTGCAATAAAGAGTGACTTAAATGTCTGCCAGCACTGAGCTTCCAGCTTCCATAGTTTTCCAGCCCCCAGCTCCCTGGCAGCATCCCTTCCCATTCCCTGCTGACACTGGTGCCAGTGCCTGATCCCAGGGAGGGCACAGCACCCCTGTGAACATCCACCTCCCTCTGGTTTTCTGCTCATTGAACAGCACTTATGTTACAGTGGTTCATGGGAAGCAATAGGTAATAAATGGAATTGGAGGGAGTGCTGGGGAGGGGGAGCAGGGTCACATCCTGGGCACATTTAGGATAATAAACACGAGAAACTGGGCCAAGTGCAGAACAAATAGAGACCTTTACGGCTGCTTGGCAGGGGAATGGTGTAAGCTCCAATGGGCTGGGTCAGACGGCTTCAGACTCCTTAAATCAAAGCTCTGGAGCTCGGCAGCGAGTGCCTGGTGACAAGCTCTGCTGGACACAAGGATCCATTCAGCCTTGCTGAACTGATCCATGTGGCAGCAGTCCTGCTCCATTTGCTCCTCTTCTGGAGAGGGGTCAAGCAGGCCCTGCACTTCACACCCACTTGGCTCTCCCCTCCACAGCAGTGCAGGGGCTCTGGCTGCTCCCGCACACCCACGGGATGATCCCAGAGTGATGCCACGGCACTCCTGGGTCAGGTTCCTGAGCTCTCACAGGGCTCTGGGACCCTCTTGTCTCCAGGTCTCACTCCATTGCCTCTCCTCCTCCCATCACCCCCACCACGGGAAGAAGAGCCTTTCCCTGTCTCCCAGGAGTGCAGAGAACATGAGGTGTGAACTCACATCTGGGACTGCAAAGGGATTGATGATGACAGGCAGAGGCCTGGCTTCAGTCACTGCTGCCTGGCAGCCAGGCAGTGATTGGATTTGTGCTCTACACATACTTTGGGAGCAGACTAAGGGATCCATACCCATCGTGAGCAGAGGGGTTCAGCTGCAGCACTGAACCACAAAGGAGGAAGGGCCAAAGGTCCACAGCTCTGCACAATCTCAGGGAAATGTGTCCTGCTCCCCCTTCCCCACACAGACAGCTGAGTGCTGAGATAGCTTTTAAGGCAGAAAACCAACAAATAAATACACTGTCTCTGGACAACAGAGCTTAAAACATGATGGCATCTCCCCCAGACTGTGAATGGGTTCCCTGAAGAGTTTGCTCAGTCCTGAGACCATCCCCTTCCCCACTCCCCTCCTGGGAAAATTCGAGAGGCAAAGGGCTGCTGCTCCAGCAGATTTGCAGGAGTGGGAGTTGAAGAATCAATGAAGCTCTGAAAGCCAGTGGGGAAAGTCATTCTGCACCTTCCTGACACCAGGAATAAATGATTCAGCGCAAAAGGAAAAAAAAAATACAACAACCCTCAAATGAGGCTGGAATTACCCACTGGAGAGATATTTCATCTTGAGGAATTGTGTTTGCTGCAGTGTTCATCTCACTGAGCCACAGCAAGGCTTTAATATCCAGCAAAAGGTCAAACCTAAATGGGAGTTGGTAGAGCCTGCTGGAGCTCTGACGCCAGACGGCTGCACACACACACACGAGCTCCCAGCCCCTCACACGGAGCAGCCACACCAAGCCACGGCCTCAAACAGGCACTGCAACTGAGCTGGACCACAGAGGAACATCCCCCCTCCCAGTGGGATCCCATCCCAGTGGGATCCCAGACACAGCTCAGCCCAACAACATCCTGAGCCCACTCTCTCTGGACTGGGTACAAAAGAACAGACCCACCTTGGGTGTCTTGAGCAGGGTGAATTTGGGGAGAATGCTGGAAACTTCCAGATTTTCCACTCAAGGAATCTAACTGATGGTAAAGGAAGGTAGGATTTCAAGGCCCCTGAGGGCTGCAGGGGGCAGCTGTCAGCTCCTCCTCAGCTGGAACATCAGTGCTTGAGGGATGTGAGAGACTCTGTCAGTGCCCTGGTCCTGCCCTGGTCCGAGCCCAGGGTGGTCTGGGGGCTGTGGCAGCTCCCTCCTCATGCCCATCAGCTCCCCATGGACAGACAGTTCTTCCCACTTTTCCCACTTCTGCCTTGGTACTGCTGCTGTCTCACTCCACACACAGATGTGCTCAGCCTCTCCTTGGGTAATGTGCAGTCCTTCCCTTGGGCTCAGCTCTGCCCTCCAGGAGTCTGGCATCCCTCTCCCAGGCCGTAGCAGGATTCCAGGGGTGAATGATGAATTAGGCAGACAGGAGGTGAGGGAAGGCAGAGGTTCCCAGGCAGCTTCCCCCCTACTCTTCACCATGACAAAGGTGAGAGCCCAAGAGAAGCAAGGAGTGAACTGAGCCCTTCCTGTAACATCCATCACCCTCCCAAGAGGGAACTGTGCAGGTCAGTGAGCTGAGCTGGGCAGAGGGGGATGTTACCTAAAGCAGAGCTGAAAATCTGCTTAAACTTTGGGGTTTAGAGCAAAACTGGTCCCAAGCTACAAACTCCAGACCCTGCAATGAAACAGAAAGATCTGGGAACCAGCAACCCTCCAGACAGCCTTGAGCCTTCCACCTGCCCCAGAGCTGGAGCCCTCCTGCCTCCCTGTTCAGGACCAGCCAATGCACCTCCATCCTGCCCTGCAATGCCAGCTGTCCTTTCAGCCCTTCCCAGTGAACAAGCTGCCACCCATGATGGGCACCACGCTGGTTCCTGTGCCAGTGTGGATGAACATCTGCTGGGGAATCACCTGAAACTACCACTCTCGTTTTCACTGTGACTCAAGCCAGATTTCCCAAGGTACAGAGAAATTAAATTTCTCTAAGGTTAACACAGATAATTTTTTGTTCAAATATTTACAGTTCAAGCTCACCAGAAAATCAAGAGGACTCTGCTGGACAACTATCCACATCCCCCAAAGGAAAACAGGGTTTTTACATGGTATTTCAAGCATCCAGAGACAGCCAGAATTCAGCCCTCCTGAGTGTTCCTGGCCCAGGCTGGGTCTGTGCCATACATCCATGGCTCTGAGGGAAGCAAGAAGAACTTGCTGTCCTTTTCTTCCTCATACTGGTGGCCATGTGGACATGGCCAGAGAGGGTCACTAGCCCCTCACATGGTGACACCAACAGAGGAGGTGGAGACCATCTCTGAGCTGCACCCAGCAGCCACATACTTGGGAAGCCAGCGCTGTGGAAAATGGGGTCAGGTTGCTTCTCCCCATGTTTGGCTTTGTGGAGCTGTTTGTGTCTCCTGGATGCGAGACCTTCCTGGCATTTGGAGCTGTCATTTGGAGATCTTGTCCTTTCTGTGCAGGATGTTTAAATTCAAGCCTCAAACTTGTGGTTGGCAGGGAACAGGGGCAAACAAACAGCCAAACACTGTGCTGTCAGTCCCTGACAGCCTGGCCTGCAACAGTTATCCCTCCTGTCTGAGAGGAATGTCCGAGTACAGAGGCAGTGGCTGGAGGGCCTGGCACAGATTGAAGCTGCTCAGGCTTAAGGACAAGAGAAAATTTTTAAAAGCCCAACAGCCAGTAAGTGTATTGAAACATTTCTGCTTTGCTCCCTCCTCTAAGGGTCTGTTGTTTCCCTAGCAGAGGGAAGGCTGAACTCACCCACAGCTGCACTGAACATCTGGGGACTTGAGAAGCATCCCCTGACTGCTTCCAAACCTTTCTGTTTGCTGCTCCCCCACCCTAGCCCTATTTTTGACATGCCAACCAGCATTTCAGGCTCCCCTCACCCACTGCTGCCACTGTCCCTGTGTGCAGTGTGTGCCCCTGAGCCTGAACGGCTTTCTGGGAGTTCTGCATTGCTCAGGCTTGACAGAGCTGCTGTGCAGCTGCAGGAGCTCAGGTGGAAACCACCCTCTCCTCTCTCTGCTCCTTTCCAAAGGTGAAAGGGTTAGAGGGGAGCTCACCCACTGCTGCTGAGCACGGGCTGGGTCCCTGAGCGAGGGGCTCTGAAGGGAGCACAGACATCCTCAGATGTTACTGCCATGGCATGAGTTGGCTTAACAGCCCCCTTTCCCTGGGTGGACAATCAGCTTCTCCAGGGAGTCAATGACTTTCTGAGGCTTTTCAAACAGGCACTGGGATGAAGCTCCCACTTTTGAAGGGTTCTCATCTATCCCAGTGCCCTGTATCCACTCTGCCCTCTCACACAAGCTCGTCCTGCAATGCCACCCCCTGCCAGCTTCCCTCTTTGTTGGATGCAGAAACATTTCCATGCAGCCATGGTGTTTGTGTATGATCCCCTAAACCCACCAAGCTCACAGGGAATGCAGGGGTGGACACAACTCCTTCCTCTGGGTTGCCACTGTCATCCCCTCTGACAACACAAGCCCCAGCCCTGCAGCTGGCAGGTCAGCATTCCCTGTGCTGCTGAACAAGGAAACACAGAGGGAATGCAGACAATATCCTAAACAAATCTGCTGTTTACAGAGTCCCCTGTAAACTGTTTACATTGCTGGGGAGAAACCATGGAGGAACAGCAGCTGGAGCTGCTCTTCCCGGTGGGAAGAACTCCACTCCTGTTTGCTCCACTCCAGTGGGAGGGAGTGGAGCTGACACATGGCTGGAAAGGCTGCAAACACATGAGAGGAAAGAAGAGGCAGCAAAATCCCAGGGCATCCCACTCCCCCGGCCTGCCAGGACCTCTGGCTACCCCAGCACTGTCTCCTGGAGGAGGGATGAGGTGGCAAGGACAGCCAGGCTTGGGCTCCCGAGCAGTGCCTGGCGTGGTGAGGCTGCTCCCAGAGGGAGCAGCCCTGGAGGAGCCGGCCCTGGCCCTCCCTGGAGCTCCCTGGCTCTGGGACACATGAAGTGCCTTGTGACTCTCACCCCTTGGAGCCGCCGTGTGTGGTGCCAGAGGTCACTGCTGCATCAGATACATGGATAAAAATGGAGCCTCAGAAATACCAGCAAGAACATTTTGAAGTGCTGGCATAAAATAAAAGCCTCAGTGTGCCTCTAATCTGCCCTGTTTCCTGTCCATGGAAAGCTCTTTGAAGTGCCTGTGCACAGGGCAGTGCTGGAGCACCCGCGGCCCAGCTGACCAGGACCACGTGGGGCTGCAGACACAGCGTGACTGCCCGAGCCCTGGGGCTGACACTGAGACGGGCAGGAGAGGCTGGGGGGGAAGGCATGGAGGGGTTAAACACAAAACACACCCTGGTTCACTCCCCTTCACACTGGAAGGTTCCTTTTGTTGCTTGAATAGCTGAACAGGAGGTGAGAAAACAAGGCCTCCACTCAAGGGAAGTGATAAGTGCTCTGAGCCCAGAAGTAGCATGAAATGGGGTATGTGGGGATGGGCAGGAACAGCAAGGACAGGGAAAACACCCTCCCTACACAGGGCATGGCAACCCTGGCCCGCTGGTTGGAAAAGAACAGGTACAGCAATTAAAATGCAAAAATGAAAACAGGCAAACTCAGTTGCCCAGAGAAGCTGTGGCTGCCCCACCCCTGGAAGTGTCCAAGGCAAGGTTGGATGGGGCTTGGAGCAACCTGGGATAGTGGAAGGTGTCCCTGTCCATGGCAGGGAGTGGAACAGGATGACCTTTAAGATTCCTTACAACCCAAACCATTCCATGGTTCTATGAATACAGGTACAAAGGTTTTTTTTAAAAAAGAAAGTGGTTAAACTCACCCATCTGGTGTCCAAGGGCAGGCAGGGACACCACAGTGCTCCATCAGCAAGGGGGAAGGGAAAGTCATCCGCATTTACTCCCAAATGTAGAAGGACTCCACTCTCAGCACAGTCCTGCCTTCACTCTCCACCCAGTCTTCCAGGGCCCAGCTGGATCCCTTTCCTGGCCAGGAGGAGGATGGAGGGGTCTCCCAGCAGAGCCAAAGATCCCAACCAGCAGGAATATCCACTCCTAGGCTGAGCTAGAATAAATAAAACAGGAGAAAAAAACCAAGCTCTGTCAAGACAAGCTGTAACAGAAGATCATCAGGTTCTTTTGCTGGAGTAAAACATTCAGATATAAAGGCATTTTTCAGAGCCAACCCCAAAGAAAATTTGTCTAGTTTGGCTTTCACAAGCTTTTGTGGACATACAAAAATGTCAGCCAGCTAAAACTGTGAATGAGAAGGCTCTCCAAAACAAAAACTTGAGCCATTTTGGTTTAAAATAAGTCAGAAAGGACTGAAGCTGTAATCCCACAAACCCTGGCTGGGTTTCCTTGGCTAAAAGTGACTTCCTGAGTTTGCCTTGAACGGCAGATTTTTGCTTGACCCCACATGGCTCAGGCCCAGTGACAGGGACCTTCAGATTCCAGTCCTTGCAGAGGAGCATCAATCCACAGGGATATCCCAGTGCTCTCCAAGCCTTGAGAAACCCACTGGGGAAGGCCCAGTTTGGAATAGGTGCTAGGATTTTTTGGTGAGTGAGCAGCATTTCCCACTTCAGATTTAATTCTTGGTACTGTGGATCACTTCTCTTCATACAACCAGCCACTTCAGAAGAGAAGAGATTCCTCCATGCAACATCTCTGGTCTGAGTAGCTTGCCCAAAGATTCCACGGGCAAGGGCAGAGGGACAGCACAGCAAATCCATCTCCTACAAATTCCCTCACTCCTGATGTGACAAACTGGTCAACCCATGTGTCCTGCTAAGGGCACAGGGCTCTGATTCAGCTGAGCATCTCCTCCCTCCCCATTCACAGGGCCTCTATTACTAAAAACCACTAAACTCCAGCCAGAATGACCAGGAATTAATCCACACACCTTCCCAGCACGAAGCTCCAGTCCCACATGTTTGGCAATGTCTCAAAGCCATCCACTGGAACACTGTCACAGACGTACCTGGAGCAGCCCTACACTCCTCTCACACCTTCCAGGGGCAGGCCCATCCCTCCCTGATTCAGAGGATGGCTGGGATATGGTCTGTGCCAGTGAGAGCTGGGGAAAGGCTTCTCAGCAGAGCTGAGAGGTGGCACTGGCTGGTCTGGGGTGAGGGTCAGTGCCCCCTGTGCTTGCCCAAGGTCAGGGAGGGGTGGGAGCTGCCCTCACCCCCACATCTCACCAAGTGTCTGTCTAGACAATCCTCCCCGCTGGGACTCCGAGGGCCCTTCCACGCACGGAAGTATTCAGGAATTCTGGCAATTAATTCCCTGTCATCCCCAAATAGCACTGCTGTGTGGAGGAGTGCCACAGATCAGCAATTAAGGGGCAGAGGCAGAGGGGAAGGCAGGCACTGCAGGTCACACCTGCGCTGCTCCAGAGCTGCTCTGAGAGAAAGCCCTTACCAAGCTCCAGAGGGAGCGGCACCTCCCAAGTCAAACCCAAGTAATAAGATGGTCTTGTAGGGGGAAAGATTAATCATTATTGGCAGCCAAGAATGTGCAAGTCTAACAAAAGCCAAAGGTTTTTTTATTACAGTCCAACTGCAGCTGGGAAGACAATGTTAGCTAAGAATCATTAAACCTATCGCAAGAATAAATTTTCTTTGAACCAAACCATAAAATAGGAGTAAAATCCTCTTAAGCCAGCAGCAGCTCCTAATGGAACAGACATTATTATTTTTTGCAAGCCAAAAATAAATTAAAAAATTGTTTTAGATTATTAAGTGAATAGATTAGGCTCCAAAACAGAAAATATTTACTTGAGCAAAACCTACTTAATTTAATACCTACCTCAATTAATTTTTAAAGTTGGGATTATAACTGAATGGAGTAACAACATTTCCTGTCTGTACAAACAGGGATTTGTGAACCCTGTTTGCCCAGAATTCAGGCAGGAGGAGAAGTGTCTAGGAAAACTCTGCCTTGCTAACCCCCAGGTAGCATCAGTGCTGCTGCACGTGCCAGGGCTGAGTCTGGCAGCTCCTGCAGGCCTGGAAGGTGAAGCCAAGGTCTCTTCTCACAGGTGGTCATTAAATCTCCTGGAACGTCTGACCAGGAGGTCACTCTGATATTATCAAATGCAAAAAATATTACAGAAAAATGGAAGTAATTTCTTTCTGCAGTCTGATTCAGCCCCTGCTTTCAGGGCAAGCTTGGTGTGCTCCTCCAGTGCTGTTCCCTCGCAGAGAGCAGGACATGCAGGAAGGGAGTGCAACCCCAAGCACTCACACCAGCTCCGTGTGCCCAGGTGGGATAACACACCTGCACGATCCCTTCTCTGGGGCAGGCAGTGCAAGGAGGGAGCTGTGTCCTGTGCTCAGGGAGCTTTGCCCACAGCCAGACACTCTCTGTGCTTTGGACAGTGTGTCTTCCACAGCCCTCACTGGCTGCACTCCCGTCCTCCTCTCCAGAGGGGACCCTTGGATGCTCAGACCCTTCAGGCCTTTAAAAAGTTACCTGATCCAGATGTGGCCTCTCACAGTGGATTTTTTGCATCAGCAAGTCAAGGGAGGGGACTCTGCCCCTCTGCCCCCTCAGGTGAGGCCCCACCTGCAGAGCTGCCCCAGCCCTGGGCAACAACAGCACAAGGACGT
>JAWWEV010000018.1:18296168-18310258 GCA_035583235.1 Hafferia zeledoni | reverse complement strand
CTGGCAGCCTTGGGGCCGTGCCCACTGCCCTGGGGAGCCTGGTCAGTGCCCACCACCCTCTGGGGGAAGAACCTTTTTCTAATGTCCAACCTAACCCTGCCCTGACACAACTTCAGGCCATTCCCTCAGGTCCTGTCCCTGTTCCCCACAGAGAAGAGATGACCAACTACTTCAAAAACAACAGGGAAAAATATTCTGAAGGCAAAACTGAACCTGCACTGGAGGCAAACATAAAGCAATGCACAAACAAGTTTGTTACGTAAGTCACATCTAAATTAAGATAATTGCTGCTGGTGGCTTGAGGGAGAGTCTACAGACACCTGCAGAGTGCAGGGATTCAGGGAATAGTTTATTTATCCCAACAAAAAGGAGGAAGGATTGATGCAGCAGGATGTGACGCTGCTCGTGACGAAATCAGGCAGGGAGCCCCGAGGAGCTGCTGCAGCCTCAGCTCTGGACCTTTGCCAGAGTCGTGGCAGCTCCCAAGAAGATCATACCAGAACAGATGGTTGTTCTGTAGGCCAAGGGCTTAAGGATGCTGGCAGATGTTGTGTTTGTAGCAAAAATAACCAAATTGCTGCTGCCCAATACAGAATCCAGAGGTTGAACCAACACTGCCATCGCCCCTTTGAGAGGGTCCGGCTGGTCCTGTGCCCATCCTGCAGTTGTGCATCACCAGGCCGGCCTCCTCCAGGGGAGGAATTCCTACCACGTACAATCCAGCTTTGAAAACCCTCAGAAGATTAAACCAGATGCCCTTGACCAAGTAACTCAGGTGCAGAGCAGGACCAGCAGCTACACAGTGACACCACACAAGGCAGAACACAGGGACTCATCTCCACTGTCCAGCAGTTTTCCAAGGTGCAGCCTCACCTCCAAAAAGAAAAAAGAAGCCTCATTTTCCAGCTTCAGCATCATGACAGCAGGCAGGAATAGCTGAGACAGCAAGGCTGAGGTGGCAGAAGACAATTTAACAGCTAGAAGGACTTGGAGCAGAGCTTTGACTCGGTCCAACAATGCAGATAAAAGAAAACATTGCCTACAAGTACATCAAAAGCAGCTACTCCACCACTAATCCAGGAATTATTTGAAGGATAAAAGAAAACTGCAGTTAAATCCACATGTAAGAGCAACATATTTGCTGCTGAGCAGGCTGAGTAATTCTTACTCCTGTGGAATTTTGTCCAGGATTAGGAGACCAAGAAACCCCAATCTCTTCTACTGTTCCTGCATGTTCCCTCATAAAACTTCTCCAAAATAGGTCTGTGAACACCTGAATGGTCACTGGGTGGCAATTCCAGCCCTTCACAAGGGAAGGGCCAGAAATCTTTAAGTCAGACACATGACAGGGCAACCAAAACTGAAATGTGTTGCAGAGTAACTGCTTTAATGCTCAGCTACTTGGCTGGGGCGGGGGAAGAAGAAAAAAAGAAGGGAGAATGTGACCAGAAAAATAGGTCAGATGAAGGCAGCCATGAGGCAATGCCATGGAGCCATATGGCTGTGGAAAGGCTTCAAGTTACTGGGAGGTGTCACTTCAGGCACTTATTTGAGAGAAAAAGCACCCTTTGGACTAGTCCAGTTGTGTTTTACCTGGATTATTACTTCCTTATGGTTTCCAGTGTGATAACTTTGGGGCACTATCTTTGAAAGCACATTAGGAGCGTTACTGACTGAGTAAAACACCTCGGCTGTGCACACAGCACGTCTTCTACTGCCTAAAAACCAACAGTCCACCTTTCTCATGGGGATCCATATCACAGGTATCTCCTATGGGAGAGCTGGGGGTGTTCAGCTGGAGAAGGGAAGGCTCCAGGGAGACCTGAGAGCCCCTTCCAGAGCCCAAAGGGGCTCCAAGAGAGTTGGAGAGGGACTTGAGACAAGGGATGGAGGGACAAGTGGGAATGGCTTCCCATTGCCACAGGGCAGAATTGGATGGGATATTGGGAAGGAATTGTTGGCTGTGAGGGTGGGCAGGCCCTGGCACAGGTTGCCCAGAGAAGCTGTGGCTGCCCCATCCCTGGAAGTGCCCAAGGCCAGGCTGGATGGGTCTTGGAGCAACCTGGGCTAGTGGAAGGTGTCCCTGCCATGGCAGGGGGTGGGACTGGATTATTTTAACTGTCTCTTCCAACACAAACCATCCTGTGATTCTGATCCTTAACTCCACTGCAGGTGCTCATTAATTTACTTTAGGGAATATCCTCTGACATTTGTCAACAGGGTTGGAAAAAGTCTCACCTACAAAGTCCTAATTATTTTTCATCTACTGTGTATCATAAGGAGAATGCCAGAGATATGGAATCTGTGGCACTCAAACATGATCACAATGAATGCACCAAGTCCATCTTGGTCTTCTATAACTGGAGTGATTCCTGTCCTTTTGCCAGACAGCATCACCTGGGCAAACAGGCAGGTTTGCTGCCAGTATCAAACTAGAATCACAACTTTAACTGCAGATTTTAGGGTTTGGATCATGATTAAAGAGTGTTCGGGTGAGAAGAGTCTTCATCAGCTGAAGACATTGAATCTGACAGTCCTCAGGGACCAAGGAGAGTCTTGGATTACAGATAGGAAAAGGCATAAACACAAACTACTGGGATGTGCGTTTAGCAATATGGAAGAGCTACAACTAAAGGAGTTCCCCATCCTCAGATTCCACAGAGGATGTGACTGTATCTCCTGGCCACCCAGAACAGCAAGAGGAAAGACTGACCTTTACAAAATTGGATCTTGTTTTGCCCGTTGCATCCACAGCCTCTCAGCATTGTACCAGACCAAGATATCCTGCTCCCCAAGGAAATCTGAACCACAGAAACACCCCTTTTCCTGCCTCTTGACTCCAAAAGCATGGAGCAGGAGGCTGCACCATGCCAGGTTCCTGACCAAACGCTCTGACAGCTGGAGAATCCATGGAGTCTTGAACAGAAAGGCTCAAGCCGTGGAGCAGGAAGAGGGGGCAAACACAACCCCCAGTGCCCTTCACTGGGATCTGGGCAGAGGAACAAGGATAGCTGCAGATCAGTTAGGTACTCAAAACATTCAGCAGGTGGAAGGATGGGTTCTTCCTCTGCTTTTAGTGTTCTCAGGAATTTAAGTTAGTATTAATAAGTCATTCTAGTTGAGAGTGAGAGCAGCACTGAGCCTAGAGTGAGAAATTTGCTTTTGGTCTGAATTTTTAACATGAAGTACAAGTCATTTAAGGACACCTGAAGCTTCTACTCACCAGTTTGATCGCTACATATTCATTGGTGTAGAGATTTTTACCTGCAAAGAGAGAAGAAATGTATCTTTTAGTACCACATTCAGCACTTGCAGCTCGAGGCACAATGATGAAGAGTGTCACTGCTGCCAGAGGGCTGATTTCCCAATTCCCTCAACGTTCCTGCCTTTAACAACGTGTAAGCCTCAAAATCATCAGATGCAGCAGTTCAGCAGGGCAGGCAAACACCCCCTTCCCCTCAGCACAAGGTAATTGTGTTTTAGGGCCGCCCTTCTGCCCCGTGCATGCATTAGAGGAGGTATCCCAGACACATGGGGGTTTATTATCCACAGCATGAAGACATCTGGGGAACAAAAAATGAAGAGACAGAGCATAACTTCTTTTGGAAATATCTTGAAATGCTGGACAGTGAACAATTTCATCTCGGGATCCCTCGGGAGTTTCACCAGGTTAATCACGCTCTGGGAAGCGCGAAGGAGTGTACGATGAGCACAACCAGCCGAGCACACGTCCAGCTGAGCCAGAGCTGGGACCTGCCACAGCTACAGTTGGAGGGGAATTTTTCCTCCAGGAGCCTGTCTGGTGTTTGAAGGGAGCTCCTGGCCCCCTCAGCACCCCTTGGCAGTGATGCACAGCTACATGTGTCAGGAGCATCTCTCCCTGTGCTCTGAGGCTGCCAGTTACAGTATCACTCAACATCCTCTGGTTCCTCTGCCAGGGAATCTGAGCAGTCACCCCCCTGAACCTCCACACTGCTCATGCCTGACAGCAAACCCTCCTGGAAGAGATCCCACCAGGGAAAGATGCTCAGGCAGCCCTTGGACCTGCTCTGCCCCATCACCCTGACACCCTCTACCTTTCTGACCTCCTCTAGTCCCGCTGTCCCCTTTGAGGAGGGCAGTTCCCACCACAGGAAGCTCCCCATGGATTTACCCAGGAGAGTGTTGACCTTGGCTCATCACTGCCACAGCACAAGTCATGCTTTCATTGAACAACTGCAGCTCTAAAATCCAGGAGCACTCCAGGATGGGAGTTATCAGGGCTTATTTGTAGCATCAGCTTTGCTCGGCTCTGCTACACATTTGTTTTCCAATTCCTGTAATGAATATTGATGCTTTGAACAGTCCAGCTCCTGAGAAAGCCCAGGACAGGGAGTGACATCGTTCAGAGCAGGCAGGAGCCAAAGCAGCTCTGCCATATCCACATGGCAGCATCAAAACCACGTCGTGTCCTCCTCAGCACACGGATACAACACAACAGCACTGGGAGACTCGATCAAGTTAAAGACATTATGAACATGAGAGAAGACAGACAGCCATTATTAAATCCTGAAATATCAGGGGGAATTTAGTTTACTTTATAACAGCTTCATGTTTTCTGCATTTTATTTCTTTTGATGCCTTTCCCCACTGTATCGCTCAGGGTAGTTCTGGCCTCTAAATCTGGGATTGGGTAACATCCATCAGGAAGGCACAATTTTATAGCTCCAGCCTGTTCTGGTAACTGGTGATGCTGTTTAACACAGAGTAGGCATTTAAATGCGAGGTTAAATACCCTCAGCAAGGTGTTTCTGCAGGCAGAGGTGAAAGCTGAGCCTCAGCATTAACCCCTGACACACAGAGTGCTTTGCATCTATTTCCTTCCAGTAAAAGACATAATATTATGCCCAGACTGGAAACAAAGGGTAGAAAGGAAGGTTTGCAGTTTCATCAGGAATACTCAAGAGACTGGAAAGCACTGAAAGACCAAATCGATGGAAAAGCAGGTGGGGATAAACTGGTTCACCCTCTGAGAAAGACCAAGGCTGCAGCCAATGTGGGGGGGAGGAGATGTGAGGACACTGAGGGAAGGCAGCATAAATACCCCTGGAGTATCTGCTCTGCAACCCCCCAACACCTCACCACTGGTTCCAGACTGAGATCTACCCCTCAGGTTTGCTGTCACACTGTCCAAGGGCAATGGTTTATCCTCCCTCCTCCTCCAAGGCAGCACAGACTAGGATGGAAGAGCAAAGGCTCCCAGGAGACAGTGACCTGTGCAGTGAAACAAGCCCTGAACAGAAGCTGCACCTTAACTTGGCATGACAAATGATCCGTATAACTGTGCTAACAAAAGCCTTTCAAGTTGAGGCAAAGCTTTGGATGGAGCAGTGAGTAAGTTCATGCCTCAGTTTTGGGGAGTTTCACTGACAATTATGAACTACGTATTCCAAAGGAGAAGTGATGCATTAAGTCTCTGGCATTCACGTGGGAAACCTCCCCGAGTGGATTTCTCAAGGCCTGGCAGTGAGTCGTGGCAAATACATGGACAGATTGCAGGCAGCAGAGGAGCCCAAGGTGAGCCATCTCCAAAGTGAGGCACCTGCACAGACAGCAGACTCTGTGGGCCCTCAGGACATGCCTGATTCTTGTCCCTTTCAGACTACACGTCTCCAACTCATGTAGATCCTACCCAGGACCTGCTCTCGTCCCTGCCCTCCACACCCCACATTGTTCTCATCCAATATTCACGTTATGCCTCGTTATTTGGGAACTAAAGCTCCAGTACCAGATGCCATTATCATCTTTAATTATTTATTTTATTGTTTTACTTGTTTGGGAGCAGAGCTCCTGGCTTCAAACTGCAGCCTGGGTGGTTCTTGTTTTAGCAGGGCACCTTCCCAGATCTGAACCACCTGCTGTGACCTGGCAACCTAAAAATAAGGAGCTTTTTGCTAGTTTGGGGCCTGCTGCTCAGGGCTGAGATGTGCTGAATCTTCCTGAGAGCTCTGTGGGAATCATGCTGACATCTGACTTCTGGATGCACATGAAAACATGGACTTGACCCCAAGTCCCTTCAGTACAGCAGCTCATCAAGGGAGTAATTGAGACATGGATTCAAACTAGCCCATCCTAAAAATTTTTTCCCCCTCAAAGCAGGGAGAAAAGCTGCATTAATGGCAATTTTTAAATACTTGGGCACACTGTTTTGAAAATGCCAGATAATGTTGGCATTAGAGCAAGAAGATTTAGGCTGGAACAAGTCCAGAGGAGGCCACAGAGCTGCTCCACGGGCTGGAGCCAGGCTGGGAGAGCTGGGGGGGGTCACCCGGAGAAGAGAAACTCCAGGGAGACCTGAGAGCCCCTTCCAGGGCCTAGAGGGGCTCCAAGAGAGTTGGAGAGGGACTTGGGACAATGGCCTGGAGGGATAGGACAAGGGGGAATGGCTTGCCACTGCAAGAGGGAGTCCTACTGCAGGGTTAGATGGGATATTGGGAAGGAATTGTTGGCTGTGAGGGTAGTGAGGCCCTGGCACAGGTTGTCTAGAGAAGCTGTGGCTGCCCCATCCCTGGAAGTGTCCAAGGTCAGCATTCCCAGTAAGCCACAAGATGCAGTGCCATGTCTATTCATTTTCTGAACACTTCCAGGAATGGTGACTTGAACACTTCCCTGAGGAGCCTGTTCTGGTGCTCAACCACCCTTTCAGTGAAGAAATTTTTCCTAATATCCAACCTGAACCTCCCCTGGTGCAACTTCACAGAATCCCAGAATACACTGAGTTGAAGGGACCCACAAGGGTGATCGACTCCAGCTCCTGGCCCTGCACAAAACCATCCCCAAGAGTCACTCCATGTGCCCCAGAGGATCATCCAAACACTCCTTAAGCTCTGGCAGCCTTAGGGCCGTGCCCACTGCCCTGGGGAGCCTGGTCAGTGCCCACCACCCTCTGGGGGAAGAACCTTTTTCTAATGTCCAACGTAACCCTGCCCTGGCACAACTTCAGGCCATTCCCTGGGTCCTGTCCCTGGTCCCCAGAGAGCAGAGATCAGTGCCTGCCCCTCCCAAGAAGTTGTAACTGCAATGAGGTCTCCCCTCAGTTACCTCTTCTCCAGCTGAACACAAGGGCTCCTCACACAGCTTCCCCTCAAGTCCTTCACCAGCTTGTGGACACTTCTCCCTTTCCTCCTATCAAATGCTGAGGCTTGTGCTCATCTCCCCACCCCAGTTCCTTGGTGGGCTGGGATCCAACTGTGCTTCTCCCACATGCTCCAAAAATGTCCTATCCCCAGGGTAATCTGTATTTCCAGCAAGAAAAACCAACCCACCCTGAGCTGGGAGCTGGATATTCACAGCAAACAGCCTCAGTAGGTTCGTGCCACCTCCTCCCTGAACAATCAGCTCCTGATACAAGATCAGCTTGGAGTGAAAACACAACACATGAAAATAGAGAAATTCTTTGGGGAATTGGAAAAATCTCTTTCCCTCTTGTTTATCAGGGTTTTTCTGCCTGTGTTACTGAGGCTTAACTTCTCCTAAACCACATAAAAAAAGCCAAAAAGCAGAGGGCACACCATTCATCCTCACAGGACAAAACTGTTATCAGAGACTTGTACGCTCAGATTTCACCTTCTCCTTCCCCCAGCCACAATTACCACCAGTCTGTGCAAGAGAAAAAGCTGCTACTGGAGCAAACAGGAGTTCTTAAAGTGATCGTGACAGGCAAAAAGCAAGAGAAGTTTAAAAAAAGGGTAATAGAGCTCCTGGAAGGACCTTACACCTAATTGTTGTTATCAGTACCTGTGGCTTGTTGCCCAAATTCTTTGTTAACCACCATTAACAATACATGCATTATTAAAAACAAAAGAGCTACTTACCTAGCAGGTGTTGCATTTCCATAGTTAAAACTGAATTTCTCTGTAAACTGACTTTTTCAGAAGTGAAATCTCTTCTCCAAAGACCATGCTATGAAACTGTACATTACTCACAAACCCAGTACTGCTAAAATTTTGAGAAATGTGAAAAAGAATCATGGAAACTGGAGCTGCAGCCCCAGCACTGTGGGCAGCAGGGGAGGGGTGGATTCTGCCCCTCTGCCCTCTCAGGTGAGGCCCCACCTGCAGAGCTGCCCCAGCCCTGGGCAACAACAGCACAAGGACGTGGAGCTGCTGGAGCGAGTCCAGAGGAGGCCCCGGAGCTGCTCCAGGGCTGGAGCCAGGCTGGGAAAGCTGGGGGGGCTCACCTGGAGAAGAGAAGGCTCCAGGGAGACCTGAGAGCCCCTTCCAGAGCCTAAAGGGGCTCCAGGAGAGCTGGAGAGGGACTGGGGACAAGGGATGGAGGGACAGGCCAAGGGGGAATGGCATTAAGCTGGAAGAGGGTAGATTTAGTTTGGATATTGGGAAGGAATTGTTGGCTGTGAGGGTGGGCAGGCCCTGCCACAGGTTGCCCAGTGGCTGGTCCATCCCTGGAAGTGTCCAAGGCCAGGTTGGATGAGGCTTGGAGCAACCTGGGATAGGGGAAGGTGTCCCTGCCATGGCAGGGGGTGGAACTTTTCGACCTGTAGGCCCCTTTCAACACAACCCATTCTATGACTTGATGATTTGAACCACTGAACACTGTCAGTGTCTACAGAACTCACCACTGCCCAAGGGCTGGAAATCCCCACCACTGCACTGTCCTCCCCTTTGATTATTTTTCCCCCTGAAAACCCCTCCTCAGGGCTGAACTAACACATCCACCAAACACAGTGAAATGCCCAGGAATGGCCATAAACCATCACTTGCTGTCCCCATCACCTGCACCACACATGGTTGTCCTACAGACAAGGATTCCTGCAGCAGTTCCACACCCCACTGGCACAGGGCTGTCCCACCATCAGGGTCCACCCTGGGAAGCACAGCATGGCCAGTGGCTTGCAGCTCTCAGCCAACTCTGACATCCTGCTCCTGGAAGCACACACTGGGAAGGGGAGAAACATTTGATTACAAACCTTCCTGCCTGGAAGCATCTCTGATCCTGGCTTGAGCAGCTCAAACTCAGCCCCCAGAGTGTACACCTGAGTGTATTTCTGATGTCTTTTGGGGAGGAAGATGAGAAAGCACAAGGGTTTAACTGACATAG
Source organism: Hafferia zeledoni (assembly GCA_035583235.1). Classification (NCBI taxonomy): domain Eukaryota; kingdom Metazoa; phylum Chordata; class Aves; order Passeriformes; family Thamnophilidae; genus Hafferia; species Hafferia zeledoni. The sequence continues at coordinate 18,301,162 of JAWWEV010000018.1, read as the reverse complement.
ACCTTGCTGGCACATCAAAGCTCTGCTGCTTTTGTTTTCCAGACAGAGACCTTGTTGCTAAGTGCTGGTGAGTGCTGCAGGCTGGTCCAGGCTCTCCACACAAATTACTGGTGCAGGTCTGGTTGTATGCTGAGAGAAGTCAGTGGGGACAAAAATGAGAGAGATGTGGATTCAATATTGAAATCTCAAAAGTAAAAATGTGGGAAGTCAGATGACAGCAACACAGAAGGTGAGGGGTGTTTTAGACCCAAACAGCACTTAAATCCAGGTAAGAAACAGGAAGTCTGCAGCAACAGCAGAATCATGGGGTCCATCAGAAATAATCACAAGTTAATCAAGAGCTGGGAGCAAGTAGAGTCCAGAGCTCGTCGGGAAACAACATGTCACCAGGATTATGGCAAACCTTCCAGGGTAGCTGTGATTCTGAAGGCCTCAGAGTCAAATTGTGATCAAAGAGCAATGCAGGCACCAGAGGAAACAGCATGGAATCCAGAATCCTTTTCCTACAGGCAAAGAGAGGTGAGTGACAGCACAGCAGATCCTTCCCCAGTCGCCCCCCAGGTCCCAGGAGCAATAGATGGAGGGCTGCTCACGTGACACTGACTGACACGCTGCAAGACTGTCTGTGGGAAAGGAACGAGAGGGGTAATTTTATTGTCATGTACTGCAGGGGGGTGTAAGCAAAATCACAGCATGAGAAAATGACAGTGTATCTGTCTGAGGTCATTTGCATGCCTGGATAATCTGTGGGAGGAGAGCCAGAGTTGCTGTGTTTGACAGAGACAGCACAACAATGTGCCTGGGAATCGGAAGATTTGCAAGGCCTGAAGCCAATCTGGTGTTTGCTGCTCCCAGAAACCAGGATGACCAGACTTAATAATTTAGGCTTTCAATGATTACACTTTCCTCCCTCATTATGGGCTGTATAATGGTCTCCTCTTGCTGAGCATGCTGTGGGGATGGCACAGAGGGACACCCGTGCGTGGGTGTGCACATCCCAAGGACACACTCAGGGGACACAAAGGGACCCTACAGTGCCCCGTGCAGGTGACAGAGCACAGAAAGGTGTGAGAGCAGCTGCCGTGGGAAGGCAGTGAAGTCCAGGAGTTTTCAGGAGGGATCTGGAAGAAGGAGAAAAGGCTTTGTTGGTGTTTCCAGGTTGCTCCTCTGCTGCAGAGGGAGTAACCTGGGAGAAAAATGTGGTGGCATGTTGGAACTGGCATGGCTGGCAGAAGAACTCGGTACCTCTGCAGTGGGGAATGCAGCTGCTGGTTGGATGGAGCAGGGCCAGGAGAACAGCCCATCTGCAGGAGGCACAGGCACTTCAGGGCTCCTGTGAGGGAGATGAGGGCAGGATCAGTGAGACAGGCTCTGCATGACCCTGTAACACTGCACTGCCAGAGGCTCCCAGGAAAATCCTGACGATAAGGTGTGTGTACTCTGCACGGGACTGATAAGTGCGGCAGAAATCTGATTGCTCTGAAAACCTGGGCATCCCAAAGGGAGCACAGGGAGGAGAAGGTGGATTTTAGAGATAACCTTTGGTCAGAACCATCTAGCTTTCAGCAGAGCCCAGATATGGGTATTTAGAGACAGGTCAAGTCAAGGAGGACTGAGAGGGAATACTGGATGGTAAGAGAGAGACATAAAGAAAGGAGCAGGAAAGAGCAAGCACAAGGAGATTTAAAACTCCTGAGCTGAAGGCAGTAGGTAGGTGTCTATGAAGAGCTGTCAGAAAGCAGTCTGTGAATTAATTTGGACAGTGCAGGAGGAGCTAGGAGGAAAGTGATTGCTCTGTGAGTCGTCAGCAGGAGACTAAATATGCAAAATTTGTAAATAAGGTCACCCCGAGAGGGAATGCAGAGGAGGACAAGAGGAGGGCTGGGCAAATGGCCAAGGATGGAGCAGGTGAAGCAGCTGACAGTACTTGAGGATTGTGGAGCAGGACAGGCACAGCCTGATCAAGGGCAGGGACAACCCCGTCCTGCTCCATGAGCAGAGGGGAACAACACACCTCCAAGCCCACCAACAGCAAGACTTGTCACCACCAAACCCAGAGAGAAAGCACAACACCTTGTCAGGAGCCACAGACTGGAAAAGACAACCGCACAGCCATAGCTGGCAGGGAGCTGTGTGGGAGGCTGAGCCTACCCAGCATTACTCAGCTGCTTCCCAGGTTCTGCAAGAGCCAGAGCTCGTGTTTGTCATTGCTGGGGCAGGAGCAGTGGGATCCTGAAGGCCCCAACTGACCCCAGGCTCCAGAGCCAGCTGGCCAGACGCCACGGCCTGAGCTCACCATTACCTGGAGCTGGCTGGGAAGCAGAAGGCAGCACGCAGGGAATGGCCAGGTTACCTTGTCACTGGCAATGGCCTCTCATTTGTCAGGGACGGATTCAGGCAATTTACTGAGGGATGGGGGTGTTAGGCAGCCAACCTGAGAGCTCGAGCAACAAAGAAATCCTGAAAAAAAGAGGATCCATTTCTAGGCAGAGAGGCTCTTAGCAAGCTGCAGGCAGAGCGAGGGGAAGGGGGGCTGGGAATGGACCAGTGGGACAATGGTCACAAAAACAAAAGGGCTGGCACTTAAACCAGGTTTAAGCAACTTTGCTGCTGCCTAATCTGAGGCTAATAATGAGCCAGATGTCTTACAACCTGGAAATTCCTGGCCAAGTCAGTGGAGAAAAGCAAGTGAGGCACTTAACCCTTAAGTAAGTGGTCTAAACATCGTTCTGGTTCTGTCTGAGAGCGAACAGCACAGCCAAACTGCTTTTAGGTTTGAAATACACAAACCCTGCTGGCAGCAAGACACACAGCCCTGGTGTGGTGGTGTGCTGTGGTGAGCAGCCTTAACATCTCTGTCTGGCACAAGCCCCAGAGCAAAGTTCAGTGAGCTGGTCCCAGGGGTGAGTGGCAGAGGTTATCCCAAAGCCAGAATCCATGGAATGCAGGGTTAGTCAGGACAAGATGGCCTGGTCTCCACAGGCTGCTGCCTACCTGTCCCTGCAGTTCAGACGTTTTTATACACAGCTTCATTTACAAGGAAATCCAGTCTGCAAAGCACAGCTTATCCAAATTCCCACTACAAGACTTCATCAGATCACTCCGGGCTCCGAGACCACTGTCTCCACTCAGTAATAGCCATTATTCCCAGGCTTTGTGTGTGCTTATGTTACCCTTCCATTTTCCCTTCAGATATGACAAGCAATTCCTAGAAAATATGTTACAAGCTCCTCTGCTCTGGAGTTCTGCCACCTCTGATTGCACTCATTTGAGCCAAGGATGTTGTTCCAAAGTAAATCAATAAACAAGGCTTAAAAGGGTCCTACAGACACAGGCTGGGGACAGCACCACAGCTCTCCCCCCTCCCCAGTTATCTCTGCTGTGCTTCAGCCTAACCAAATAAATGGGTGAAATCCAAACAGCAAAACACCTCCCAAAGCTCCCAGTGCTGCTTTATAGTAGGGGATTGGGGGCAAGGGCCTGCCTTGCAGCTGAGAGGCCACCTGCAGTGCTCAGAAGTCCCTGGAGTCACCAAACCAGTGACTTGTCACAGTGCTGATCTGGGCCACTGGGAGGGTCTCTCAGGGATGACCAGCAGGGACACACCCCATTGGTACCCACAGGTGAGTGCAGCCAGGGTCTCCTGCCTGCCACAGGTGGTCCTGGAGACACCCAAGGACACATCTCAACCCCAGTGAGGGACTGGAATGACGCATCTGGAAAGCCTGGATTCAGAAAGGGGCCATGCACCCCACTCTTACTGAAGACTCTTATAGGGCCCCTCAGGCTTGCTATCACATCCAAGGAGAGCTTAGATAGCATATCTAGATTTACTTGGGGAGTGCACATTCACCCCTAACCCTCCTCTGCACTGCCTGTGGCTCCTCGTACCCCCCAGCACTCCAACAGCCATTTGGGCACAGGGAATGGCCCTTGGGAGCCTCCCAAGAAGCCAACAAGACTGTACCTCCTCAAGCAACTCCTCTAAGGTCAATCCTAATGCAGCCCATGAGCACAGTATGGACTGCTGGCTACACTTCCCCAGGGAACAGCTGAGATGTGGGTTATTCATCACCAGGAGCTGTCCTGCCCTCCAGGATCAATGGATCAGGCACACGGGGTGAGGGAACTACCAGAGAAAGCACAAAGCCTGCTTGGATGCACTCCCAGCAGGATATACAGAGCACATTAACTCTTCTGGTTGAGTTATTTGGATTTGGGTGTTTTTTAAGTTCAGAATCTCCAAAGGCTGTGTAGACACAATGGTGACAGCTCAGCCTGAGAGGAGAGGTGTTGTGAGAACATCCCCTCACTCTGCCACCAAACAACTGTTGGGTTTTGACCTGGCTACATCTTCAGCTGAAGTTTCCATTACCTGTGTGCTGATGGTTGTACTGGTGTGTCTGCCTAGGGCTGACTCAGGACATCTGCCTGCTGTTCTCAGCTCTGCTGCTTTCTCTCACTGTAAAATAAAATACATCATTCAGGGTGGCAGTGATCTCTTATTTTGGTTTTCCTCATGGTCTCTGTTTAGTGCCTCTGTGCTCTGCTTCCAAATCCAGCACTGTGTGCAGAGCCTGATTAGGGGAATTCACACCACCAAAATACACATCCTATGTGCTCTTCACAGGCAGTTACACACAGCTCTGGAAGAGCCTCCCACACAACACACTGGCATGGTGAAGCTCCTACTACAGACACATGGGACAAGTAGTGCCACATCTCCTGCACAACAGGCTTACTCAGCCCCCCAGCACCGAGGGACCTTGCTTAAGGAAACATTTTCTTGGGAATCAGGGTGAGATCCCACAAACTGCTGCTCTTTTTGGTGGGGTCTGTGCTCATTTGCAGAGTTATTACTCCTTGCCTGTAAGGCTGGAGGCCATGTTTGATACCACAGAGAAGCTTTCATAGAACCATAGAATCAATTGGGTTGGAAAAGACCTCCGAGATCATCAAGTCCAACCCTTGGGCCAACTCCAGTCCCTTTACCA
>JAWWEV010000018.1:18255350-18273609 GCA_035583235.1 Hafferia zeledoni | reverse complement strand
TAGGCACTGGAAGGGGCTCTCAGGTCTCCCTGGAGCCTTCTCTTCTCCAGGTGAGCCCCCCCAGCTCTCCCAGCCTGACTCCAGCCCAGAGGGGCTCCAGCCCTGGAGCAGCTCCAGGGCCTCCTCTGAGTGTCTGTGACCCTCCTGACAATCCATATTAATTTTTTTCAAAGCTCCCATTAGAGTTTTCTTACTGGGAAGTTTGACCTTTCTTACCTGAGGAAAGGTGAGAAGGTTCCTCACTCCACATGAGCACAGGTACCAGGTTTCACCTCAGTCTCAAACTGGAGGAAGAACTGTTGCAGTTTTTCAACAATTGCAACAATTTTTCAACAAACCCACGGGTCACCCTCTGCCACAGAGAAGCTGCACAGGAGTGAGGGCTGTTAATGTGCTGAATGAGCTGATTTTTACAGCACTGTTAATGTTATGAATTAATTGATTTTTACATGGCCATTACCTGAAGATGATTATTTATATAAAAAAAAGTGAACACTCAGCTTGCTGAGATCTCACAGAGAGCTGTAAAGTTGTTTTGCCTTCAGCCCTAAGAAGCTTTAGTAACTTGGGTACTGCTGGATCCTGTTCTAAAAAGCCAAAATCTCCAGCCTGTGCTGAGGACTAACCATGTGTAAAGGTCCCAGAGCAAATGGGACCCACCCCTGCTGTTTGTTTTACAGCTCTACGTGGGAGGAAATGCCGCTCTCATCGGGCAGAAGCTCGCGACAAATCCAGACCTGAAGGTACTCACACGCTCCAGGGATTGCACTGTTTGCTGGTCTCTAATTTGCTTGTCTCGCGCTAATTCTCCATAGATTTGGGGATCTGGCAGTTATTTCTTGGGTTGTGGGAGAACCTACAGTTGGCCTTCCAAGTTTGAAAGCGTAGCTGATTTTTAAAAATGGAATTAGTACCTTTTTAAAAGTTGTCTAGGTGATGTTTTCATTTTGGCCAGGAACATGGCAGGGAGACCTTTGTTGTTCTGTCTTGCTTTGTAGATCCTCCTTTGTGGCCCAGTTGGTCCCAAACTCCATGAACTGCTTGATGACAACGTGGTTGTGCCACCTGAATCCATGCAGGAAAGGGATGAATTCCATCTTATCTTGGAGTATCAAGCAGGTACATTCCCAAAGGCTGAGTGTTATTTGGGAACATCACTGAGAGTGATGAGCAGACTGAGGGGTGTCATTCTAAAGCCCCACAACACTAAAATGGTCCCCGAAAGCACAAAGGTACCATTTAACCACATGGAGATGAATCTCAGGGTAACTCTCATGAAATGCTAGAACAAATCCATGTGTTTTCTTGCTGCTGCTGGAGCCCATTTAATTTGAGATCTCACCATGGAATAAAACAGTTTGCAGCTCCTCCTTGCCTGTGTTTGCCCCACCCCAGGTGAGCAGTGGGGCCGAGTGAGAGCTCCCACTGCCAACCGCTTCATCTTCTCCCACGACCTGTCCAACGGCGCCCTGAACATGCTGGAAGTGTTTGTGTCCAGCTTGGATGAGTTCCAGCCAGACCTGGTGGTGCTTTCGGGGCTCCACATGATGGAAGGGCAGAGCAAGGAGGCACGACACAAACGCCTGATGGAGGTGAGATCCTGGAACACCCAACTCTTCTTGACTTCCACTCCAGCAAGGCCTTGTTTTCCCAGGCTGGAAGGTGTAGGTGGGCTGTGCCTTCAGCTCTCCCACAAATCTCAGTATTGCCTGCTAAAGGGGACTGGGAACTGCAGGAATGGCAGAAGTCTCATCCTGTAACACTGCCTTCTCTTAGATCCAGTGGGTTGTCCAGGGAAGAAGGGCTGGTTGCCTGGCTGGAGAGCACTGACCTGGTTACTGGGCTTGTCTGGTGGCTCAGTCACACCTTTTCTATCCCAGATACCAAGATCATCCAGGTTATAATCAAGACTTGCATTCCTTAAGCAGCATCTGTCTTACACCACCTGTTTTACAGCCCCTTCTGGTGCAAGGCACTGACCTTTTTCTGTGTTCTGGGATCAGCTGTTCTACAGTTCCTTCACATTTGTGAGGGTTTGGAATTAGTGAGCTGGGTGCAGATCTGGCTTGGATACAGTTTTCCTGCTCTGGAATTCTGAAAGCTCAAAGTTCTTTTAATTTCCTCCCCTCAGCAGAACATCCACTGGTCAGACATCTCCATTTGGAATTGTGTTTAAATCGATACACAGGAAGATGAAAGGATGTGTAGCTCAAGTCAAACCCCTTTTCCTCCTTCTGTTTCTTAATAAATACATGTTTCAATGTTGGTTTTTCCTCCCCCTGTAGGCTGTGGCCTCCATCTCTGATATCCCTACTGACATTCCCATTCACCTGGAGCTGGCCAGTATGACTGATCAGGATTTTATGAGCAACATTATGCATCAGGTAAGGAAAATTAAAGGACATCTCTTTTTGTCAGGTTCAGCATCACAGAGCACACACTGGAATGTAGAAGTGCAAACTTAAAATATGGAAATGAAAATTTAAAATTAGGACTATCCATTCAAAGTCTGAATTTGAGCTGAATTTATAATTTAAAAAAACTCTTGATTTCTTTGCATAATTTTTTTGCTGCAGATCCTGGTGGTTCCTTGTTCATCTTGACACAGCTCTGTGTTGAGTGTTTCACGTGGAGTTGATGTTTTGTTACTCTTTGTTTGTCAAAGTGTTTGTTTAGAAAATTAATTGCACTGAGTGGAGTGTGTCCTTGGCTGAGCAATTCTTGCTAATCTGGAGAAGTGCAGTGAATTTGGGCTGCATCTCTGGGACAGTGTGTGCTGCTCCTGCTGAGCACACCAGGATGCTGCAGAGCCCACCCCCTGAGGGAGGAAGCCCAGACCATAAGATTGGCTCAGTTGGTTAAAACTTGGTTGTAATAATACCAAGATCATGGGTTCAATCCCCTGTGTGGGCCACTGACTTAAGAGTTGGACTCGATGATCCTTGTGGGTCCCTTCCAGCTCACAGGATGATCTGCAGAAAAACAATATGTAGGACCACTCACAGACCTGACCGTCCCCTGAAGGCAAACGCGGTTCCCGTGTTTCTGTTAGCAGGTCTTCCCCCTGGTGAACTCGATCGGGCTGAACGAGCAGGAGCTGCTGTTCCTCACTCAGGCTGCCTCGGGCCCCCACGCCTCGCTGGCCTCCTGGAGCGGCATCCCCGACGTCGGCGTGGTCAGCGACATCCTCTTCTGGATCCTGAAGGAGCACGGCAAGGCGGCGGAGCGGCCGTCCGACCTCACGCGCATCCACTTCCACACGCTGGCCTACCACATCCTGGCCACGGTGGACGGGCACTGGGGCAACCAGGCGGCGGCGGTGGCGGCCGGGGCCAGGGCCGCGGGCACGCAGGCCTGTGCCACCGACACCATCGACACCAGCAGGGTCCTGCTCCAGGCCCCCCGCGAGTTCCTCACCTCCCACACGGAGGCTCCCGCCAGGATCTCCCTGAACCCGGACGAGCCCGTGGTGCACTGGCACAGGGAGGGCATCTCATTCCACTTCACGCCCGTGCTGGTGTGCCAGGACCCCGTGCGGACCGTGGGGCTCGGTGACGCCATCTCGGCCGAGGGGCTGCTGTACTCGGAGGCCTTCCCTCAGTAGGCAGCCAGGACCCTCCTCCTCCTCCAGCTCTGCTCGGCACCCAAGGGTGGGACTGGAGGCAGGGGTGCCATAGGAACAGAACGGGGTGTGGTGTGTTTTCTGGGTAGAACTGAAAACGAGCCAAAGAATAATTCCAGGTATGAACTGTCGGCTACATTCCAGTCCTCCGGCAGTGACTCGAGCACTTCACGTGCAGGTGCAGATGTTTTAGTATTTAATGTGAAAACTGGCTTTGTCTTAAGCAGGGGGGAGGGACACAGAGACCAAAATTCGTGGCTGGTGCAGGTTTGCTGTTGCAGCTCAGAGTGGATCATGTCTGGTAGTGTTGGGAAGTGCAGCAGCAGAATTTCCTCCCTGTGAATCCCAGGGAGAGCACAGCAGTGCCGGCCCTGCCTTGCCCCTGGTAAATTCCAGTTGAAAGGCCCGTGGCTTGTCTCCTCCCAGCCCATTGCAGACCTTCCCCTTGCCCGGGGGGATGATGGAATTCTCTCCTGGTGAAAGCACCTCCCCTGTCCCCCGCCCAGAGGGAGCCACGGGCCCAAAATGTGATGCAGACTGTACCTCCTGCAGGCTGTGGAGGTGATGCTGGGTACCTGGGACTGAAGGTGTCCAGCTGAGCCCAGCAGCCTGTGCTTGGCTTTTGGGAAAGCATGAGTGAAAATAATCAGGTTTTCTATTTGGGGAGAGCTCTGTGTTTCCCTGCCAGGTGACCCCCCAAAGCATTACTTGTTTTTGCTGCACACTAAATCCCTTCTCTGCTGAGAGCAGGGGCTTCCAGCTGGTGTGTTCCAGAAATGCTCTTGAGTGCTGGAGACTTGTGTCTGGTTGTTTGAGAGTGGTTGTGCCAAATTCTTCAGTCTCCCTGCTCTCCATTCGGAAGGGTTAATATATTAGGGAAGGCCCCTCTGGAAGCTCAGCTGCTGTAACAGCATTTTCCAGGTAAGACTGAAGTGAGGAGGCCTTTTAGGGTTTGATGTTGGGGTTTACTTGACTAGGTCACCAATAGTTTCTTTGCTCTGGCCTTTGAAATTAAACAAGCAGAATCATGTGTCCTTGTTAAATACTTTGCTTCTATTTTTCACCTCTTCACAGCCACACACTACAAACTGCAGAGCCCCAGCCTGGGTTTTGTCCCCTTCCAGCACGGTTTGGTGTCTGGCCACTTCGGGAACTCCAAGTGTGTAGCTCTCCCAGACATTATTCAGTAGAACTGGATTAAATGCCACCAGCATGTCTGGGCAAGCCTGTGCCTCACCAGAGCTTGTAGGAGGTTGTTCAAGGTCAGTCCTTGTGTCTGAGTGCAGGGGAGGAGAGTCTGTCACTCGGGGTGGAGTGATCTGTTTCAGTAACACTGTCATGCTGCTGTGTTGGAAAATCCATCCTGAATGCTCTGCAAGGATAAAAATTGGCAGCTGTTGTACTTGTACTGACTCAGCAGACAATGCTGGCTGTCAGTGTGTATTCAGCTCTCCCTCTGAGCAAAGTCTTGTGTGTTGTACAGACCAGAAATGCAGTCAGGGCTGTGTTTTTCTGCAGCTCATCCCATCCTGAGCTTCCTTTGCCTCTCAGCATTTTATCTTGGTGTGGGATCTTCTTAAGACTGGAAGTATTTCTATGCAATTATTTTTTTATTATTATTATTGATAAACTGTAGCACAGGACTTGGAGTTCTGTTTTAGTCTTCCTAAGTGAAAAAATGAACTGAAACCCCTCTCCTTTCAGCTGTCTGAGAGGTCCAGGGCCATTAGCAAGGTTATTTAGCAGCCTGTCATGGTGGCCAGGGCCACCAAAGGCTGTGGACCTGCCAGCTGGAGAACTGGGGCATCCTGGATCCCACTTTGCTCACACTGGGCCAAGCTGTGGCTTCTTGATTTGGAACCAAAACTAAACACACACAAGCTGTCCCCAGCAATGGCTCTGCTGCTGTTTCACCTCTCTGTCCCACACACACCTCAGGGATGTGAGGCTGACTGGACTGGCATTCCCTATGGCCACTTAAAAGCACAGGACTGCGCTCCAGACCTTGTCCTGGGGTAAAGCTGTGCTTGTACTGAACAGGAATTTTTTTAAGCTACTTTGAATAAATAATTGCTGTAAACAATTACAAACAAAGGAGGTTATTGCTTAGAAATCACCTGGGCGTAAAAGCTAAGCTCTGGTTATTATTAGTTCCTCTTCCTGCTGCTCCTGTTCTTTCTGCCCAGGGAACATCTCTCCTTTGGCCCTGGGAATACCTGGCACTGAGTCATGTTTCAAATGCAGCAGCTCATGATGGCCAGGCTGCTGCTCTGTCCAGAGGTGCTTTCTCAGGTCCACAGAGCCCACCTGCCACCAAATTCACTTCCCAAGGATAATCCTTCACAGTGTGAGCCGTTCGTGGGGAGTCAGTTCTGAAACAATCTATATGATAATAACTGTGCAGTGCAGGGAGGGGCCCAGCAGCCCTCACGGTGTTTCACAGGCTGTGAACATGATGTGCTTAACTTCCCTCTGCCTTCCCAAGGCTCTGACAGGCAGGGTGGCAGAGCTCCTGCAATCCTTGCCCTGCCTGTGCAGTCCCAGTCCCTGCACATCTTCAGTAGTGACAGCAAGGAAAAGCTGCTCCAAAAGCTGCAAAATTACCAAAGCTTCAAAATCAGGCTTGAACCAGCTCTGCTGCCCCTGGTCTTCTGTCTCTACAAATCATAGAGTCATAGAATGTTTGTTCTCTCCTTGAAATCCACAGTGCTGGATGACTCGAACCTCAGCCAGCCTCACACTCCCAACAATTCCACTGGAAATCTTTATTTACATGTATTTTGCTGGAGATGCAGCAGCTGAGCTCAGCATTGTGACATCTCTCTGTGATAAAACCTGTGCACTTTGGTATTTCCACTTCTGTGTCCCTGCAGCCAGTGCAGCCACCTTGGATTGGTTTATTTTGTCTTATCAATGATCCAAACTGGGCATTGTTCCCATCTTTTCCGTGCCTGTCCCTTGCTGAAGGTCAGGTGGTGGATTATTTGGAGGTGTGAATCACAGGAGGTTGGCAGAGTCCCAAAGGACACGTTCCTTTGCTGTGCCCTTGGTGTTCTGCCACGGGAGAACCAATCCCAAATCCAACTCTTTCCAGTTTAAAGGCTCTTTACCTATTTTTTAACTCTCTAGGGGAGTCTCACAGCACTGCTAAGGAATTATTTTTTTTTTACTTCTGTGTTTCCTGGTTACCTCCTGTTGGGATATGTGAGATTCAGTTCAGTGTGCTCTTCCCTCCCAAATCCCTTTTACAGAACTGGTGCTGACAAGCTCTGCCTGAGCCTTTAGCAAAGACCTCAGCAGCTGCTCTGACCCGTGCTGGATTGCCTTAGAACTCAGCTCCTCTCCTCAGCCACTGCAATCCAGAGCTTGGGCAGCAGCAGAGCACTAGATCCATTCCAAAACCCCATGGAAAACTCTCAGCACTTGTGCTTGGCTCTTGCATAACTATTTATTCTGTAAGGATGTACTGAATTACCAGGAATTATGTGCCAGAGGGTGACCTTTCCAGCCATGTCCTGAGCAGAGCTGAACAGTGGGACGGTTCTGTGGGAATGGCACAACAGAACTTGATTTCCACAACCTAAAAGTTGGGTTGGGGCTCTTTCTAGCACCTGCAGCTTAGGTAAGCAGGAAGCCAAGCTTAGGAAGGCTGAGGTTTGCCAGGGAGTGACCAGCTGGAGTCTGTCTATGCCAACATTTGGTTCCGGGTGCTGCCTCACATGTCAGAGCGATCTGTTCAGAGCAGCTCCTGCCACACAACGTGCTGCCTTGCTATTCCTGGGCTAAGGAAACTCACCAACTTTTAAGGAGAACAGGAGGAAAAACAGAGGAAAATACTGGGTTTGATTAAACTCTGCAGTAAAACTTGGATCTTGGAGCCGAAGTGCTGGTCCTGTCTGCTCAGAGACGTCAGAGGACGTTCTCCTCCGTAACAGATGGAGCAGTTCCTTGTGTAATATCTCAGGTGGATCCAGGCTGAGTTCTCAGGGAGCTACTGATCCAGACTGGTGGGAGGATGTTCCCCCAGCAGAGGGAATGTGCAGGTTGGAAATGGCACACGTGGCCATTCCTGTCAGTGCTGGGAGCCTGGGAAGGCGCCTGTTCAGGAGCTGGGATTGGCCTCTGCTGAGCAGATCTCACAGCACTGAGGAGCACAAATGCTGGCAGGAATGAGCTCCTTAAAATCCAAGTGGGGGCCATGAAAAAAAACACCCTGAAATCCTCCCTTGGGAGTTTCTCAGGAAAGCTGCTCCTCGGTGCAGCCTGGGGGAAAGTGGGTTCAGAGCTCACCTTCCATTAAAAACATGGATTTTGGGGAGCAGTTTGGTTTGAGAGAGTGGCAACGCTTTCCTTGTGGCAGAACTGGGTTTTATGTTGTAGAAAAGTCTTGGCAGATGAAGTACTTGTTATAACCTGTGCTCCTTTTGAGTGCATTTATGTGTGAAGCTCATTACTTTAGTGAAGTTTTACTTCTTGAGCACTGGAATTGTCTGTCTCTGTAGAGGAGGCTTTGCCAACTGAAACCCACTTCCCCACTGGGAAATCTAAATTTTTAACATCTTTAAGGCCCCTGTGTCCACCTTGCTCAGGCCCAACTGAGCAAACATGTACAGGAGCATGGCAGGTATCCCCTAATCCTGCCTGTGCCATAAATCAGCATCCAGTTTTCTCAGGGACCTTAAAACCAGATTTTTTGGGTTGAACTCATATTGCTGGATGGATAAATTATTACTCTTGGCAGAAACAAGGTCTTGCTGCCCAGGCATTTGTATTTGAATGTCTTCTAGTTTTTCTGTGCAGCAGCCAAGCTGCAGAGAACCTTGTGAGCTCTGTGATTTACCCTGGCTCATCAAAGATTTTCCTAAAAAGGGCAAGAAAAATCCTAAACCAGATGGTTTCTCCTCCCCTAGAAATTAAGCTCATTATTGTTTTCCATCTTAAAATTTCCATTATGGGGGGAAAAGAGAAGATTAGAATTATGGCTGATGCCAGAAACAGGTTTTGGAGCATAAGGTGTGATTTCCAAAATCCCTCACTGCCTCAGTGCAGTCCTGCTGAGGAGTCCCTTGCTTAATTCCAGCTGAAAGAACAGTCCAGGCTCATTACCATTAGCACAAAAAAGCTCTCCAGAAAGATCCCAGGAAGTTACTGTGTCCAAATGCCATACTCACCAGACCCAGGGGAGGAGAGGGGACAGGACAAGAAATTGCAATTCTATTTATTATCCAACTGGAATTACATATTTAAAAATGCTTCCCAGGAAGTAGGAAGGTGCTACTGCTTAGTTTTATAGAAGGAAAATGGGTTCATTATCTGTGTAACCTTTTCACCAAAATATGTATTTAAAATAAATCCCTTCACAGGTACCTTCAAATGGTGTATGTGCTCCCTATGTGACATTTACCCTATCAGAGCATCCCAGGACAGAAATCTGTCCTGAACTCAAGTTTTGGGGCTCAGGTAAAGAATTCCCAGCCCTTTCCTACCCTGTTCCTCACCTCTTCCTCCAGGCACTCTGTTACACTGCAGGAACTCCCAGAGTAAGAATTTTAATGTGAATAAAAATGTCTGCACTGTACCTGATTTACCTGCTCCTTGTCTGCTTTGTTTCAGTTTGCCAGCGCTCCACAAAAAATCCTGGTTTCTTCAGCTCCTGGCAGGAGGGAGCCCTGACAGGAGGGAGCCCTTTCAGGAATGCTGCCCTGGAGCTGCACTGACACAAAACCCAGCACAGAGAACAGCAGGGGGAGAAAAAGCCACATTTAAGATCAGGAGTTTGGGCCATCAGAACAGAGAGGAAAGGGAGAGTTCCTACTCTGGTGTTCTCCAGGGAGCAGGAGAGCACTTCAGCTCCTGGCTGGGCTCTGAAGATGCATTAATGTCACTCTGGTAACAGCAGCAAACACAGCCCAGCTGAGGGATGGGATGGACCCAGGGCCCTGGTCATGCTGCTTTTATGCTGCTGCCTCAGAGAAGTTTCCATTACTAACCTTCCTCTCTGTTAATTATGGAGGGGTACAATCCAACAGTGCAGAACTAAAAGCAGGAAATACATTTTCAAACAGCTGGGGAGTTTCACCAGCAAACACAGCCCTGAAGCTTCAGTTTACTGTTTCTTTATGGAAAATCAGCTGCTCGCCAGTTCAGCCACTGGAAGGGTTTGGTCCCCCTTGGGGTCCTGGATCCCAAGGCACTACTGCTGGCTTTGCTAAATGTACTGGATGCCTTGGGATCGTTCTGGAGGGCTCACACCCAGCCTGTGGAGAGCTGGAGCCCCATCCCCCAGCCTCTGCAGTGACCACACTAAGAGTAGCTACACACAAACCTCTTTGGTCACTGCAGCGACTCCCGCGGACACGGCCGAGCCCACGTGCTAAAATCACTGACAGGAACAGCTGCATCCTCACTAAGTGAGGTGGGGAAGCCCAGTGGGGCAGGGGAGGGCAGGTCCCTTCCCAGGTCCCAGGCAGCTCTGGAGATGCCCAGAGCCCATCCTACTCTGCTGCCTGCCGGCTCCGGCGCTTCTCCTTCCCCGGCTCCTCGTCCCCTGCAGGTGCTGAGTTCTCCTCAGGGCTCATTTCCGAGTCCTGTTCTGGTTCCAGAGGCAGTGAGGGAGGCTTTGCTGGCACAGCTGGTGTTCCAGCACCTGGGGAGAGGGCACAGGTAGAGTTACTCAACACATGTTTCTATTCTTTTTCCCCTCCTGGCAGCCTGGAGATGCAGAACAATCATAGCTATTAAATACTCTCAGATTCTCTCTGCCCAGCATTAGTTCATTGATAAGGAGTTATCTGAGAGATCTGACAACCCAAAGTCCTGGTGAAAGGAAGCTCAGGTACAGTGTCTCACTCAGCTGTGAGAAGTCAGTACAAACTTAGGAATTAACTCATGCTCTGGAAGAGAAAACAGTTCCCAGAATCACAGAATCCCAGAATAGTTTGGGTTGGAGGGACCTTAAAGCTCATCCCATCCCACCCCCTGCCATGGCAGGGACACCTTTCACTGTCCCAGCGTGCTCCAAGCCCCATCCAACCTGGCCTTGGACACTTACAGGGATGGGGCAGCCACAGCTTCTCTGCCCAACCTGTGCCAGGGCCTGCCCACCCTCACAGGGAAGTGCCACTTTCAGCTCCACTGAAGTTGGTTTATGCTCAAGCTGCAGCCCAAAACAAAGTCCTGTTTTAAGTTCACAGCTTTAGGAAATTCAGGGGGAGTTTCCAGGCAGTTAAAGTAGCTACTTACAGAATTAAAACAGGACAGAGGTTGTTTCTACACTTAAATTCAGGCTGACAACTGAAGTTATGAACCAGCTCTGTTCTCTGATAAGGACAATAAAGTCCTTCAGGTAAACCCTAAACTGGTGTGTTTTGCTTTTCATATTTTCTGGCTAAGTCTTCCCTGCATGGTAAGTTTATTCCATGTGTGAGAAATGGAGCAGGTCCTCAGGGATGCCAAAGAAAGAGGCCTGCATTACACAACCTCTCTCCTGGTTCAGAACAAGAGTGACAGAAAATCAGCACGAGGAGCAACATCTCTGGCACACCCCTTGGCAGCCGAGGGGTGAGGGGAGGTCAGGCTGGGAATGGTGGCTCGGGAGATGCTCCTACCCAGCCCCAGCCGTGCAACCCTCAGGGTAAGGCTCACAGCACCTCCTGAGAATCCTCAGTCCTGTGGCCCACACTAAATGCAGCAATTTCTGTAAGGCAGGGCCTGGCTGGGCAGCTTGGGAGCAATCCAGCTGCAGTTGTTGTAGGAGAAATATAAAGTGCCTCAGAAAATTGTCCATCCTTTCCCTTCTCTCCAACAGCCTGTCTGTGCAGCTCAGCTCCTGGGCTCTTCCAAAGGCAGGCAAGAGATCTGGTTGCTGGAACCACCTCCTTTCCAGAGCAAGATTTCAATCCCATGCTAATGGAATCTTCCCCATCGTGCCTCAGACAGGAAGGGAAACTTTCCTGGTTTCCCACATCCCTGCAAAAGCAGGAGAGTGTAATGCACCACAGAGAGAACCTCCCTTAACTCAAAATCTAGGGAAGTTTTCACCAAATACTGACCTCACTGCTGTGTAAGCAAGTCAATCCCTTCCTGGACTCGAAGGAAGGGATATTTCTCTTCCCTGCTCCCACAGCCCCACTGGAAGGAGAAGCAGAGCAGCCTCACCTGAGGGAAGCTGCATGGTTTTCCCATACCCTGCAGCAGAGGACATGGCCTGCCCCAGGGCCTGGTTGGAGCCCAGAGGCTGCTGCGTGCTGGAGGATTTCCCTGACCCAGCAGCTCTCTGCTTGGATTTGGACTCTTTAGAAGGCTTAGTCCAGACCAGGCTCTCCCCGACCTGCAGGGCAGCTCCCATCTTCTGGGCCACCTCCACCATCTGCTCGAGAAGCACAGAGAGAAGAGCAGTGTAAGCAGGAACTCTTCAGAAAACAACAAAGTCAACATCTCCACAAAAAACCCTGCAAAATGAGAGCTGTGCAGAGCTGGCTCGGTGCTCGGGGGAAACATCTCCACTAATTCATTCCCTTAATTAAGAGGGAGTCTTGTCTTGCTGTGTATTGATTGAAGAACTGGGCTTCAAAGAGCAGGAACGAAGCAAGCAGCTCTCAGCAGGCACCTGCTCGGCTCAGAAAAGCTCATAAGCACAATTTCTTCCTAATAAGTGGACTCCAAGTCCAATCTCCTCCTCCCCTGTTGCCAGCCCTAGTGTGGCTCCCCAGCCCTGCCCCAGGGAAGGACGTACCTCGGGGTCGAAGTCGGGGGCACTGCCCTCCCTGGCCACGCTCACTCTCCTCTCCATCTCCCGGTACTGGCTCAGGGCCCCCTCCTTGTCGCCCTGGTTGTAGAGCAGGACAGCATAGTTCAGGTTGATCAGGGGGTTGCACCTGCAGCAGACACACAGGAGGCACCCCATTCCCCATGGGAACACTTATCCAGGCCGGAAGAAGGCTCAGGTGAGACCCAGCAGCAGAGCTGGACACACCCCAGTGCCCGGCACTGGCCGAGCAGGGGCTGCAGAGCCAGAGCCCTTTGGCAACACGGTCGAGTCCCTCATGTTTGGTGACACACCTGGGTCTGGGCTCAGCAAAGCTTCCCCATGTCAGTGACAATATAAATCCCTCCCCCAACAGCCTCCCTCTCTGGACAACCAGTTCCATACCCTTGGGGACCACCCCAGGACAATCTCAGCTCTCCCAGCCCCTTGGTCCTGGGACAGGCAGAGCAGCGACAGGGGCTTTCACCACACTGTGAAAGCTGATCTTTCCCTGACTTCCCTCAGACTCTCGCAGCATTCCCAGTCTGTAGGAGAACAGCTTGGCACAGGAGAGGCAGTGGAACAGCCTCCTGCTTCATTGGTTTCATCTTACAATCAAACATGCTGCAGAACTGGCTGTTTTCATTTCAGTTCCAGACAATGCTGTTTACATTTCCACTCCTCACCTCTTCCCTCTCCTTCCCCCAGTGAGAACACACACAACTGCAGGTACTGTTATGGAGAAGCAGTAGGTCATACCCAGTACAAAGGCCCTGAAGAGGAGACTCACCACAGGCAACACAGGTACCTGCACACTCCTGCCTCCCTTCCTGCATGAGGATTTCACAAGGCAGAACTGCTCCCTATGCTCTCATTTTCCACAGTATCCATTGTCTTCACTAGGATACATTCTCCCCAACAGCCCTTCCCACCCGGCCCAGCGTGGGTGGGTGGAGGACTCTGCCCGCCCCCAGGTCCCGGAAGGAGCCCCCGGGAGTGTCCCTGAAACGGGCCAGGAGGGATGCTCAGTGCTCTGACAGAGCACGAGCGAGGGACTGGTGCCCTCTCCTGGAGTGTGGCTGGGATAACTGGAGCCAGCCACGGACTGGGGGCCAGGGCAGAGGGACAAGTGCAGGAGGGAAGGATCCTGCTGGCACTGGGCAATAAATAAAGTGTCACCTGCAGGCCCTGACTCTCCCTTCCTGGCGAGGTGACAGCACTGCAGGGAACAGGGCTGTCAGAAGAAATCTGCTTGCATCCACAGCCATGGTTTCTCCTTTATCTGGGAGACTGGAATGCTGAGCCCACCACAGAATAAACCTTTCTCCCTGTCTTTGCCATAACACTGAAGAGATCAGACAGTCCTGGAAACAGTCAGTACAAAATTAATCGAACCTTGTGGAGCTAATTTACCACCTTCCAGAGGGGAGAAGCAACGTGACAGTCAGAGAGAAATCAACAGCTCAGTGACCCCAGAAAGGACAGCTGTGAGCTACAGCCAGGACTGAGAACATCTTTCCTAAAGGCTTTTCCAAGATGTTTTCCATTCCAGCCCCCAGCAGGGCACCCAGGCCACTATAAAAGCATTCCTGGAGATGGAAACCAACTCCACACTCTTCATCCCAGCCAAACAGCTCCAAAGGTGGAGCAAAGGGAGCCTGTGGGGACACAGATCCAGCCACACAGTTACTGGTTAAAGCACACAGGGTGTCAGCTGAACCAGCCTCACACAGCCTGGACTTTCCTCCCAGCAGCTGGAATTCATTTTTGCTTTGATGAGGGTTTATTTTCCTGGTCAGACTGTAGAGCTGGAGCATCCCAGGAGTGCCAAATACTTGGGCTAAGCTGAAGAGCCAAATTTCTATTCCTTTGAGCAAAGCACACAAGCCTATGACTAAGGAGTCTGAGAAAACTTTAAGGTCCTGTCCTGCCATGCTGGGCATGGAAGGGTGATTGGGAATAGTATGCTGGAATGGTTTGGATTGGAAGAATCTTAAAAACCATCCAGTCCCACCTGCTGCCATGGGCAGGGATACCTTCCACTACCCCAGGTTGCTCCAAGTCCCATCCAGCCTGGCCTTGGGGCTTGCCCCAGGGATGGGGCAGCCACAGCTTTGACTTGCTGCCTGAAATGATGAAATACTGTGAGATTCATACTCTGACTGTAAGACCTAGACTGCAAACATAGATGTTGTTAAGAAAAAGAAGGAGCAAGGACTACCCTGCTGCCCTTTTATTTGCTTTATACAAACTTCCAGCCCATGTTCTGCAGCGAAAATCTTCCCTCTGCCCAATTCAGCACAGGCTTTATCCCAGGCTTTATCTCACTGCTCTGCACAGTATTCAAACTTTGGGTTACAAAATATGTTTTCTTCTACTGAATCTGCTCCACTGTGTATAAATATTAACTGAAAGGAGGGCTGGAATCCAAAGTCATCCTCACTGACTCACTAACCAAACAGCAAAACAAAAACCAGCTTTGCGTTGGTCTGAAATAAAATCCCTTTTCATTTTTCAGAGCTGACTTGAATTAAAAAAAAAATGAAGTGGTTTCAATGTGCCACTTGCACAAAATAAAAATGTTTCCCTACTGCAAACCATGTAGGGTCAAAGCAGAGCGAGGGACAAAGGGAACCAGGTGCAGGGAGGCAAAGCCACACAGGGGACAGCTCTGGTGACACTCACCTGTCCAGGGCCACGGCTTGCTCATAGGAACACTTGGCATTCTCAATGTCTTCCAGGTTGGTCAGAGCCACTGCATCAAAGTAAAACACACACAGGAGTTGCTGTTTCACAAGGAGTTCATTTTTAGGACAATGCTGAATGTCATTCAGTCATAAAACCGGTGCCAGCAGGGCTGTCTGGACTGCTGTCAGGATCAACCCTGCTGCTCACAGAACCAAGCAATGCCTGGGCTGGGAGCACCTTAAAGCCCATCCAGTCCCACCCCCTGCCATGGGAAGGGACACCTCCCACTATCCCAGGTTGCTCCAAGCCCAGTCCAACCTTGGACACTTGGAGCAGCCAAAGCTTCTCTGGGCAACCTGTGCTGGTGCCTCACCCCCCTGTGAGTAAATAATTTCTTCCTAATCTCTAATCCAAACCTGCTCTTGATGTCACTTTTGACATGTCTGTCTCATTTCATCCCAAAAATATCCAGTGCTGGAAATCCACACCCACTCCTTAGGCAACCCAACCCCAAACTCATACATATAAAGTCTTTTTCAACGTTTAATCTGGATCTGACTGCAATTCAACCTTCTATTCACCCCAGAGAGAACAGACTGGGGAAGAGCTTCTCACTGAAGCCTGTATGTACTATTTCTTCACTTCAGCCCACACTTTCTGTCCCTGTGCTGTTGCATCCCCCAGGTGTGTCCCAGCTGGAGCAGGACCCTCACACACCTGCCAGGAGCATGTAGAGCTCTCCCATCCTGGGCTGGAAGCTGATGGCAGCACTCAGGAAGTGGAAGGCCGAGGCATATTGCTGCATGGTGAGGTGCACCAGCCCCAGATTGTACAGGATCTTCCAGTCAAAGGGAGCCAGGTAGTTCGCCCTCTTCAGGCAACTGATAGCCTGCAAAAACAGGGACAAACATGCTGTAACAGCCTGCCCAGAGCACACCTCCTGCCTGTGCACCTCGTGCCGGCACGGAGCTTGGTGGAGAGGGGAGAACAATGGGGACACGAGCCTTACAGCCACGTATTTCTTCTTGCCGAAGAAGCACATGCCGATGTTGTTCCACAGGGGGGGGCTCTCGGGCACGGCGCTGGCCACCACCTTGTACTTGGACAGGGCAACGTCGAAGTCGCCGTGGGCCTGCATCATGCTGCCAGCGGCCAGCGTGGCCTGGGGACAGCGGGGACTGCTCAGGGACACGCCGGCCCACACACAGCAGGGACACAGCAGGGCTGGGTTATCCAACTAAAACCATCTCATGGGATGCTCTTTAACTTTTGCAGGTGTTTTAAGGGCTGCCCAGAGCAGTGGTGGGGACTTGAATCTCCTATCGTAGAGCAGAACAGAGTGAAGAAGGCCCTGAGTCTGCTCCTTCCTGCACTATCTTAACTGTCTCAGAAATGAGTTTGCCCAAAGAAGCTGGAACACATCCCTGGAAGTGTCCAAGGCCAGGTTGGATGGGGCTTGGGGCAACCTGGGCTAGTGGAAGGTGTCCCTGCCATGGCAGGGAGTGAAACTCACTGATCCTTAAGGTCCCCTCCAACCCCAACCAGTCTGGGATTCTGGGATTCCATCAGTATCACAGTATGATAATATTTTAGTGCATTTTTGGGGAGACAGAAGTATCTCTTAGAGCCTGAGTCTCTGAGAAGATCTATGCACTAATGGATTCTTTTTACCACCAAGCACAGATAGAAATAGTTCTGGTACAAGTTAAATGGGGAGTAAAACATACTCGAGCAAGACATATGCAAAGCTCTCCTAGTTCACACTGACTGGCTGATACTGCAAATTAGGGGGAAAAAAAGGAAGTGAGTACAACACACTATATTTAAACCACGCCAAGTTAACTCCTTCATAAGATTTCACAGTGACAAGTAAAATTTGTAAGTGTAAAGGTGTTTTCACAATAACTCATGTTTGTCAGCCACACATTTCAATGCTCTGCACTGTCAATAGTGAGAGAGAAATGAAGGAACAGCCCTAAAAAGGGAAGCAGTTCCACCATCAGGAATAAAACCTGGATGCCAAGCTCAGCTTTCCAGGCCAGAGCCAAGGGAATATATAGAGCAGCTGGAAGCACAGACAGGATTACCAGCAGATGGAGAATAATATAATGCAGCACCACTGGGATCTGTGCTCTGTGCTGAGGACTCACAGGACCCAGCACAGGCCCTGGGATTTTGGGAACAATGCCTAGAAGACTCTCCTTCCAAAGTAAATTCCACCTGGATTTGGTGCAACTTCAGACTAAAACCCAAAAGGATCAATCTAACATCCCATCTTCTGCCTCCTCCCCTTTCCCCACCTCCACACACCCAGCTCCCACCCAGGGAAATGTCCCAGAAATGTATTTCAGACAAAGCTTTCTGGACGTGATCCCTTCCAGCCTCTCCAGGCCCTGGACAGGGATGGCAGAGCTCTGATGCTGGAATTGGCTTTAGGAGGTGTCCCATCATCAGTCCCACTCCCCACAGTACCTTGTAGTTGCCTGGGTCATATGTAAGCGCATTTCCAAGGTGTTCAAAAGCCTTCTGGTAATCCCCAGTCTGGGAAAAGAAGTAAATATGCATCAGGAATTCAGGAATAAGAGGGTTCAGAAGGAGAACAGGTGCTTTGTGAGCACTAGAGTTTCTGGTTTAGTCACATATTCACAAAAGGGAATTCTACAGTGCTCCCATGACACACACATGTTTCTGTTTCACCACAGAACAGATTCTAAGAATTCGTTTGTGCTCTGACTTTTCTATACCAGAGTGAGCTCTGGGTTGATAGTTCTGTGCTCCTTTATCCCAGAAAAGAGGCTATGGATTCTTACTCTGCACCTCCTCAGTTCCCTCTCCACAACTTCCTCACACCCCAGGGCTCTTCTGTCCAGGTGAGAAAGATTTCCCTTGTCTTCCCCTTGACTGCAGGTGTTGGTGGGCCTGACTGTGGCCACAAATGAGCACATGACAGGTGAGAATCACTAAAACCCCTTGGACTGGAGCCAGGTGAGCTCTCAGATCCCTTCCAAATCAAACCATCCTGTGTTTGTGAAAACAAACCAGCCTGTGAAATCTGTGTTTTTAACTGATTTCACTTAAAGTTCATCCAGTTCCACCCCTTGCCATGGCAGGGACACCTTCCAACAGCTCAGGTTGCTCCAAGCCCTGTCCAGCCTGGCCTTGGACACTTCCAGGGATGGGGCAGCCACAGCTTCTCTGCCCAA
>JAWWEV010000018.1:18244494-18255205 GCA_035583235.1 Hafferia zeledoni | reverse complement strand
CTCTTCTCCAGGTGAGCCCCCCCAGCTCTCCCAGCCTGGCTCCAGCCCAGAGGGGCTCCAGCCCTGGAGCAGCTCCGTGGACTCCTCTTCCTCCACTACTGCCTGTTCCTCTTTGCTTGTTCACTCCTTGGGAAGGTTACCTGTGGAACAATCCACTGGCCCTTCCCATCCATCTCCCACACCCAGGGATAAGCACCCCTTTGTTATTTAAATCAATTCCCATTTCCCTCTGTGGTGCATTAACACTCACAATTTCATGGCTGCTTTTGTGGGATAACTTGCACAACTCCTACTCCACCAACAAGGTAATGACTAGTCATGTTTTGTTACACTTGGAGGATTTATAACAGAATTAGGGCAGTTGCCAAACAGAATTCCTGCTCTGGCTCTGGTCCAAGGAATCAACTTGCTTTTAGCAGCAACAAGAAGATACAGAAAAGCAAGTTCTGTCCTGTTAAGTTCAGTCTTTAGAGAAACAAGTGCAAGTCATGGAGAGGTGGATAGAAATGATTTTGAAAATAATTAAGCTCATGTGATATTTGACAGCCTTCAGTACCTGCAGGTACAGCAAGCCCAGGGCTGTGAGGAGGTCTGTGTTTTCTGGAGAAAACCTGGAACACAAAAGCCAGAAGGCTGGGTTTGCTTATCAGCCCCTCCAGAACAAGGTAAAAACAAACATGGAATTATGATGCTACATTACTCTTGTACAACTCCAGGAAATTCGTGTCACTGTTATTATTACACACAAATATCAGAACAATTGCCACCATGGGGACTTCCTTTGAAAAACACACCACCCCAGCTTCCCAAAGGTCCTCTGGATACCAGTGGGAAGGCAACGAGGCTCTGTGGGAGAGATCTGGACATGGAATAAGATAACGTGGGTTTGTTCAGCTGCAAAGTGAGTCTGCATCAGTGACCTGGAAATACAAAATGGGATTTTCCATCATCTCCCATAAACCAGCCTGTAAATCCATCCATCCTAAGCCTCTCAGGCCACGTGGGACAGGGAGTGTTCAGCATTTCTGATGGATCCTGCACAAACTCCTCATCAGACTTTGAATTCACCCTATAAAAAGATTACAGATAAATAGGATGGAAACAACAACCTAAGACAAAAAGCAGAGAGAGATACCACGTGTGGCCTCATCACAACAGGAGTCAGGACTTAGGAAATATGATCTGCACTCTCACACTGGCACCTCTAAACCTCAACCAGAACAAACTGGCTGTGCCTGCTGGTACACAAACATGGAATAACAGACTATCCTGGAGGTGGAAACAGCAAATAAAATACAACAGGCAGATGAGAACAAGAACAAAAACGGGAGTGAGGAAGAAAGGGGGGCAGGGGAGCACTGGGATAAGATCCATAAACCTGGTAAGATGCTTAGCAAGGATTAATTACGTAATAAACATTCTAGATTAGTCCCAATGCCCACCCAGCCCAGCCCACTGTCAGGGACCCGAAGGCAGCTGTGTAAGGAAACACTGGGCAGCTCCTCCTGCAGCTCCTCCTGCAGCTCCTGACATGCTCCTGCTTTTCCTCGGTGTTGGCCTCCACTACAAAGCTACATTTTAAAAGCACTGGTAAATCAGATGCTCAGAAATGCCCTGAGTGGGTCCTGAGGAGCAGAGATGGGGTGGGATAAACCTCCTGTGCCCCAACCCACCTCTGGTCTCACACTCACAGCTTCCACCCCCAAACCACTCTGAGGGGACGCAGCATGTGAGACCCAGCCAAGGATCTGGGACAGCCAATCAGGGTTAGATCATTCTGGTAGATAAACCTTTGGGACTGATGAAGTCAGTTTTGGATCAGTTTGCTCCCAGGCATCTCCATCCGTTTGTTATTCCACTTTCTTGGCAGCCTTTCCAGCAGCTCCCTCCTTCCCTGCCACACTGTCAGCAGGAGCAGGAGCACAGCTGAGAGCAGAGACAGCTGAAGGGCTTGGAAGTGCCAGCTTTGCTCAGAGACTCTATAATTACCATTAGCTTTTTAATCATGGCCTCAATTCAGATCTGGGACACCAATCAATTTTCTCCTGGCATAGGATGGGAATGGGCAGATGGAAAAAAGAGTATTTCTTACTCTACAGCTTTCTTATAGACTTCAATGGCTTTATCCACCTCCCCCTCCAAGAGGTGGATTTTCCCCAGCATCATGTAAGTCAGGTCGTGTCTGTTGAGCTCCAGGGCATTGTTGAGCTGGTCTCGTGCCTAAAGACACAAGCAGAGAGAACAACAAAAAATGGTGAGTGATTACAGAGCCCCCACTGAAGCAGCAGCCCAAGAGCAACCCCCTGAGCCAGGGAAGGAGAAGAGCCAACAAACACCCCCTGAGCCCAGAGAACACAAAACCCAGCCCAGCTAATTGTTGGAACAAGCTCTGCAGCAGCAGCCACAGGCTTTTAGGGGCAGGAAAAGGCAACACAATGTACTTCAAACCAAACAGGAGGCAAGGGCCTCCCAAGAAGGAGAGAAGCAGGGACCTGTTCCTGGATTTGAGTTTGTTTGGTTTGAGGGAAGCTCCAGATCTGTCAGGTGAACAGGTACTTTACAGCCTACTCTTCCCTAAAATGCTTGTTCCAGCAGTGAGCGTGGACTGCCAAGTGAAAATCCCAGAGAGGTGAGCAGGTCCCAGTCTGGAAGGTGTCAGTGCAGACAACAAACCCCCAGTGTGAACCTGTTCTCCAGAGCTTTCTGTTCCACAGGGATGCCTCAAACAGGGAATGCAGCTGGGGATTGCTGCACGGGCCTCAGCACCCACCAGGAACAGCAGCAGGGCCCAACTGGAAACAAAAATGTTCTGAGTGCTGGTTTTTCCCTTACAAACTGGATCAGAGGCAGCCCAGGGCTCACCCCCAGCACCCAGGGGATGGTTAAGTGAGGAGCTGGGAATGGTGTGCTCAGACCTGGGACTAAAGCTCCATTTCAGCTTCCAAGCAGTCCTTTTTTAGCTCCAAAGCTCACAGAGTTGGTGCTGCCCACACTACAGCCATGCTCTTCTGTGACTTCTGCTCCAGGCTTGGGCAAAAGGAGCTTCAGACACAGGAGCAGAACCTTTCCATGGAGGAAAAAAGGTGCCTGCTGCACCCCCAGCAAAGCAAGCCCCAAACTCTTCCCTGTGGATCCTGCCAGACCCAAGGGGCTGCAGGTTTCCTTCCAGAACTCTCCACATGAGGTGCAGCAGTTTGAGCTGGAGGAACAGCTGGGGCTTTACCATCACATTTCCTGCTCCAGGAGGATGGATCTGGATTGCTGCTCCTATAAAGCCAGCACTGTTCAAGGGTCTGGCTTTAAAAGGCTTGGAGACAGAAGCAGCTCTTGTTTGAGCACAGCTGGTTTTCTGTCCAGTTTGAGGTTTCTCAAACATTCTGTTTAAAACCAGAAATTCTCCCTGAAAAATCCTAAATTTCAGAAAAAGCCTCCTGCCCTGCCACAGGCCCCCTTTATCCAACCTCCCTGACCTGCAGCTGACTCAAAGGAATTCAACACAAGTGGAAACAGAGACAGCTCACAAACCTTTGCCCCCAGAAACAAATGCTGAAGTCAAACCTCCTCACTGGCTACGGCTGCAAAGGACCCGCTCCAAGATACCAAAGAGAGGGAAAATTTGGGGATGCTTCTTGCTTCCCATTGGCATTACCTTGTTGAAGTGTTTCAGGTACATGTAGCACACCCCCAGGTTGTGGCTGATCTCCTGGATGGAAAAAAGCCAAACCCAAATCAGTGTAAGGTCTGAAACAGAGGATCTCAGGCAGTAACATTCAGCACTGCCCACACCCTTCTGGCTTTGTAGAGCAAGTAAACCTACAAATTCAAGTTACTTCAGGCACTGACAGAGCTTAAGTGGGATTGTTCATGAAGGATTACAAGCCACTGAGACAAAAAACATAGAAATGACAAATGTGTCTTCAGAGAACAAGGAGCACAGGCTGGTTCCTTCCCCATGATGTCACTCTCCCAGACTGGGGACGCTGCCCTCATGGTGGCTCCCAGTCTGGCTGTTCATCACTGGGATATGCACCATGTCTAGTCCAGCTGGGCTAAACTGGAAGATATGCCTTAATTTTCCAAAACAGAAGTCAAGCACCAAAAGGGCTGATATTCCTCTGGCTTCCTAAACAGAGGGTAGGATGATCACTTAGGGATCTCAAATACTCTGGTAGGAACCATCTCCTACATACTCTGGCAGGATCCTAAATACACTGTAGGAACCACCCATGCCTCTAATTCCTCACCCACAGTTTAACAGACAAGTACCTGCCCCCTTCCCCATCCCAGCACATCTTGGTGAGCTGAAAAACAAGGTCACCACTCCTTGTTTCTATTCTCGTGACATTTCTCTGCTTTCCCAGCTTAAACAGCCTTGACCTTTCAGAGGAAACTCTCTCATTTCCCCATTAACCCCCCTGGAATGGCATTTTCCTCCATGCAGCCTCTCCAGCTGTGTAAGCCAGTGCTGAGCAGTGACTCCTGGGTGCTGCAGAACAAGGGAAGAGCACAGCCTGGCTCTGCTTCCAGAGCTGAGCCAGGAATTGGAAATAACTCATCAAAATCCCCACTGACATCTGCCTGCTGGGTTGCAAATAGGGTTACAGGATGCCAAGGAGCTCAGTTAGCAAAGGGAATGCAGGTGGGAAAAAGACCCAGGGCAGAAAAGGTTTCTGAGTTGTCTGGCACAGGGTAAGTTGAATATAACCAAAGATATCCTTGTATCCTGAATTTTATATGTACTGAGCAACAAATGAATGAGCTCACATACTGCAAGCCTATCCCAGAAACACTCCTGCAGGCAAAACAGTCCTCTGCAGAAGGCTACCAGTCCTGTCAGTGCCACAGCTTTCCCTTTGCAATGCACTTCCTTCTATGTCTCTTTATACAGAAGGGATAATCTAATCATTGCTGCTGTATTTTCAATGCTGTTTTGCATCACAAAAGCTTTCTCAATCACTCAAGTGAGTTTTAATATCTGAGGGTTTCCAAACACTTCCCACACTTCCCTCAAAGTGCAGCCATGATTGTGTTAAAGCTGATCCTTTGCAAAGCTCGTGCTGCTCGACTCTCTGTGCCCCAAGACACAGTGTGGAGTTTTGCAGGTGGAAGGGTGCCCGGATCCTGTGAGCCCAGCCAGGCTCAGGGCACAGGCAGTGAGAGCTCACCCTGCCTTGGACCAGCCTGAAGCTCCTCCAGCAACCTGCAGCTCCCTGGACACTCACCCAGTCCTTCTCATCGAGCTTTGCTGCTTCGTTGTACACTTCAATGGCTGCCTTGTGCTTCCCCAGGAGAAACCTGCAAAAGG
Organism: Hafferia zeledoni; assembly: GCA_035583235.1. Classification (NCBI taxonomy): domain Eukaryota; kingdom Metazoa; phylum Chordata; class Aves; order Passeriformes; family Thamnophilidae; genus Hafferia; species Hafferia zeledoni. The sequence continues at coordinate 18,249,900 of JAWWEV010000018.1, read as the reverse complement.
ATTTCAATTGTTTTGTTTTTCTTGCTTTCAGACCCTGCTGTGCAACCACTCTCACCTTTGCCAGTGAGAAATGATGCTATTTGCTGGTTCTCCAGAGAGCTGCATGAGAAGTTTAAAATCTCAGCAATCTCAGCACTCCCTCTCAGGGCCAAGTTCATCCATCCTGACATTACTGGAGATGCAAGGAGTGAATTCCCAGACTCTGCAGCCTGCCTTTGTCTCCAAGGAAAGAGACAGGTGACCTAACAGAACATTCAGAGGCAGAAGGGGGTCTGTAGGGCAAGTTTGCCCAGCTCAGGTGAGCACCTGTAGCTGTGAACTAGAAATCAGAGTCACCTCTCTGCTTAAAACCCAAAGAAAAAGAAAACACAGTATCAGGCAGGCAGATTGTAACAGAGACTCTGCTCAGAGAACAACCCACGCTTCTGGGAGCCAACCCAAGTGCAGATAAGGAGGAAACATGTCTGGAATTAAGCAGCCTGGGAGAAAAACAAAACATGGAAGGTCCTGGGTGGCACATCAAAGAGAAACAGTACAACACCACTCACAGGGATCGTGCCACCTGCTTGAAGTTGTCAGCGCTTCGAGGGTTCAGAATGGAACATGTCTGGAAAAGTTCAAGAGATTCTTGAATCTTGCCCTCCAAGCGAAATATCAGAGCTGTAAGACAACACAGAGCAGGCAGATGAGTGCATTATCTGCAGGAAAAACGTGCCTCTGACAGCAGGGAGGGAAGGGGGGACAGGTATATTATAGCAACGCTCCTTGGGTCCTGCCCACTCCTACAGCACTCCAGGGAGGTGTGTCTGGGGCACAACACCACACTCTGCCTGCCTGCCAAAACCTGGGGCCAGAACACGGGCTGGAAGTGCAAACCCTGGGCAACTGCTTGTACAGGTGCAGGCTGGATTTCCCCCCTCCCCAAATCCTACAGTAATCCAGCAAATCTCTGCTGTCCCCACCACTTGGAATTGGAATGCCAAGTTTTGGGGGACTTTTTTAGGGGCCAGAGGGCAGGGCAGGAAGAGGAATTCCATCCTTAGAGCCAACAGTGAGACAAAATCACCTGAGATGGGGAGCTCTCATCGAAAACAGACAACTGTAGCACCACCAAACACACTGAAGGCTGAGAGCCCACAGTCCAAGGAGGGATCAGTGAAAAACACAGAGAAAACAGAAAACCCCATCTGCCCATTTCACGTGGAAATCCCAAACTCCAAAACCAGACAGAGCAAGCAGGGGGAAAACCCCAAATATTTCTTACTTAACAGCTGTATGTGTTTCCCTCACCTGTTGCCCTTCTTACTGTTCACTCAGTCTCCAGTCAGGGGTGACAAAATGAACTTGGGACGTACCTTGGACATAGACAGCGTATTCACAGAGCCCTTGGGACTCCTGGAGCTGCTCCTTGATGACTGCCTGGAAGGACCAGAGTTGTAAACTTGCATCATTTCAACAGAGATCTGATTGCACTCACAAAAACCACAACCCCACCTGTGAGAAGGGCCCTGAACTGTGACTGGGCCAGGGGAGAGCACTGTGCCAGGAATACTGGGGCCCTTTCAGTGTTCCTCTCTTCATTCCTATTCCCAAGGATAATTAGGTACTACCTGGGGAAAATGCCACGAAGCATCTCTGGATAAGGCATCTGCTGATAAGGGTATCTACTCCAGGCCATTTGTGAAGAAATAAATTGAATTGGAGCAACTGCAGCTGAGTCAATGAAAGCCAAATGAACAAATGAGGAGGGCATGGGGAAAAAAACCTGATGGAAATATAAATTCCTGCTGACTGCACCCATGCAGCTGCCAGTCTGGGCTGAGGGTGCAGTGTGGACATATTCCACAGTCACACGTGACCTGGAATTATAAAACTGGTGAAAAAGAGTGACCTCTGGGAGAAGGAACACTCTGGGTAGGAAGCAAGGGCATCATTTCTGCTGAGACTCCACTTCTGAGCAGAAGTGGAGGAGACAGAGGCAGGTAAGAATAACGTGGTGCTCGTCTGGCACTCCAGACATGTCTGGTCAATACCAGCATCCCCAGGCTCTGAGAGGGGTGTGAGTGAAGGACCTGAAAACTGAACCTCAAACACAGCACATGGAAGGAAAACTGTTATTGAGAAAGTTATTACTCAGATGATATTAACTGAGAAGTTATTACTGAGAGGAAGGAAAGTTATTACTGAGAATCCTGACTCGGAAGAAGAGCAGAAGCAAAAGGAAGAGCAAGGCTGGGCTGCTCTTCCCTCACCTGTATCTGCTAATTTTTCTATATAATTTACAAAGTGCATTACTGTAGAACATTCAGCTCAGAAATAACCACACATCTCAGTTTGGATACTCTGTATTGCTCCATCCACATAAGCCCAGATTCTCAGAGCAAGAGAGGGCAATAGAGAGCTGTCTTTTAGAGAGATCTGATTAATTCTATAAACCCTAAAAAATTCCACAGCAAAAGGCCCTGAGATGAGAAATATGATCTGTAATCCCAGCTTTCCCCCCCAGGTTTATTTAAGCCACAGAGAGAATTTAGACAGGCTGGCAGGAGACCAACAGTCCCTGTGTGATCCCAGGGGATGCTGCACCACAGGCTCTGTCTGCACCTTCCTGGAGGAGCACCGAGAGGGTTAAAATCAGTCAAATGCCTTAACTCTGGGGAATTGGTGTTGGTAAATAAACAGCTTCTAATGGCCTTTTAGACCACTGAAAAATACGGAAGCTTTTAAAACCTGTTAGAGAGGGAGCATTTCAAAGTACTGAGTGGGAAAGACCAACACTAATTAACACCACAGGTCACTTGTTTCTTAACTAAGCCTTAACAGAAACCTAATGGATTTTAACAAATGCCCAGACTCTGCTGTAACCAGGGAGTTAACAGCAATTTAGGCCTTGGGGGATTCTGCCCATACCTCTTCTGGTTTGGAAGGCACCAGGCCCAGGCAGCAAGTTTGAGAATGTCACTTCTCATCACACCTAAGGACATCCAGGTTGGGTCTGTAAGCCCAGTGGAGAGAAGCAGAGAGTCCCTGAGGGCAACCCAGCCCTCCTGGAGCTGCATCACCCCCTGGCCGTGCCTCTCACTCCCCAGGGACTGATGAGCCACCCTGGCACGATGAGGTGCCTGTGCTGGGACAAATCCAGCCCTCTGAGCAAAAGGATGGAAGGTCATTTAACCTGCCATAGTCTGGTGCCAAACTCTTCCAGTTTTACAGCAGAAATCCTGTGTAGGGAACTCTCAGGAAAGGCTTTGCTGCCTTTTCCTTGGCCAGCAGAGCTGGCCTGCCAAGCAGAGGAGTATTTATGAGCTGTCTTCTCTTGATCTTTTCCCCCTTCTTTTCCTTGCTTCCATGACTGACGAAGACATGGAGAAGTCAGTGTTGCCATTATATCATCCACTTGTTATTTTCTCTGGTTTCCTGAACCTCATGTTTTTGTTTTCTGTACTCTGTGATTCTACACCCCATCACAGCAACTTACACCAAAGTGATCCGGTCAGACAACAAAAAAGGGAAACAATTTTCTGTTTAGAGTACTAGTCCAACTTTTGTTACATCTGTTCAAACCAAGATCTGAGATGAAATCATTGTGCTGATGATCCAGCCCTCTGGCTCTGTTAATTAAGAGCTAAATGAAATTCGTCAGCCTGTCCCTTTCCTGAGCACCCCCTGAAGCTCTTCAGCAGAGAGACAAGTCTTGACCAGCCTGGTGTTTCAGAAGACAGAAAGTCTTTCCAGATCTTTGCACATGACAAAAGCAGAATGAGAACTCTTGTTCCCCTCCTCCTGCCTGCTGCTGCATCATCTTCCTCCCTCTTAGATCATGGAATGGTTTGGGATGGAAGGGACATTAAAGCTCATCCTGTTCCACCCCCTGGCATGGGCAGACACCCTTCCACTAGATCAGGTTGTTGCAACCCCAATCCAGCCTGGTCTTCAACAGCTCATACTCATTTTATCAGGAAAACACACCATTTAATAATAATTTGCCATTTCCTTAGTCCATGAACAGTTATAATCCTAAATAAACAACCAATTCCAAGACCAAGAGGAATTAAAGAGTGCAATGGATCATGTGCAAAATGAAAGAATTTTGCTCAAGGGTAAGCAGGGTATTTTTTATTTATACTTGGTGGTAATGTTTTCCTCAGTTGGAATGTTTTCATAGCATCTCTGCAGTACCATCCAGAGACCTGCGCTGTGGAACTGCGTTATTATCAGTTTGGAAAACCAAATCCATCACTTGGAACAGGAGAGGTTTGCAGTTCTTTCCAATTTTCCACTCCTAAAGACATCCTGAGCTCACATATTGCTCCAGAGAGCTCCACACACAGATCCTGGAGGGAGGCAGCCAAGGATCTGAGAACACTGGAGTCATTTTGCCTAGATTTTCTGTTGGTCCCCTTGTTCCAAAAGAAGTCAGGAAGGAGGATGCTTTGAAAACTGTCAAGAAAACTGTTTTTTTATAGAATCAATAAAATAATTCCCCATGGGCAGTCCCCGAGGCAGCTCTTACCTTGCACTCCTCGTAGTCCCTGCGGACGTAGAGCAGATAAATCAGCCAGTTCTTCCTCTCCAGGATCGGCAGCTCCGGTGCTGTAAAACATCCACATGTAAACATGTAAACCATCCACATCTACATGTAAAACATCCACAGGACACAGGGAATCAGCAGAGGACCTGGGAGACAGATTCCCAACCATCCCAGCTGCCAGCACAAGGCAACTCATTCCAGAACTGCCACAGCAGCGAGTGGTGCCATCAGTGATTTCACCTGAAGGCTGGAACATGGAAATCTAACCAGGCTTGGGGTTTATTTTACTTCCCAAACTAGTGGAGAAAGTGCCTTGCTCAGGACAGACACCATGAAAGATCTTAGGAGAAGACTTCCCCCTGGCCTAGTGGAAGGTGTCCCTGCCACTGGATGGGATTTAAGGTCCCTTCCAACCCAGACCAGCCTGGGATTCCAAAAGCCTTGAGGCATCAGCTCCTTCTGGAGCAGATCCTGGAGGAAACAGCTCCAAGCACTGGCCATGCACACATGTTAATTCAACAGCAACACTGGAGGAAATGAGTTGGATTCACATTTTGAAACTAGGGCAGAAGAATCAAAGGTCTTTAAAAAACAAATTTCTGGGAGGGAATGAGCAGGAAACAGGCGATACACACAAGGGGAGATTTGGAGGGATGCTGGTGGTGAATAATTTAAAAGGGTCAAACTCAGGTCTTTGAGAATGTGAAGGGACTGTGAAGCATCACTGTGAGCTGCTGTGAATCACAGAACCAATCACAGAATCGATTGGGTTGGAAAAGACCGCTGAGATCATCAAGCCCAACCCTTGGTCCAACTCCAGTCCCTTTACCACATCATGGCACTCAGTGCCACGGCCAAGCTCAGTTGAAAAACCT
>JAWWEV010000018.1:18232447-18244394 GCA_035583235.1 Hafferia zeledoni | reverse complement strand
GCTGAGGTCACCTCTGAGCCTCCTCTTCTCCAGGCTAAACACCCCCAGCTCCCTCAGCCTCTCCCCACAGCACTTGTTCTCCAGTCCCTTCTCCACCCTCGTTGCTCTTCCCTGGACCCGCTCCAGCCCCTCAAAAGAAAGGCTGGCACAAGCAGGGCTGATGCCCGGGCACGGCGCTGCGGTGCGGGGCTATCGGTGCGGGGTTATCGGCGCGGGATTAACGGTGCGGGGTTAAGGCGCCGCTGTGCATTCATCAGCGCTGCCGATGCGCTGCCGGGCCGGTGTCTGCGGCTCACCGGTAACCATGGCAACCGCCCAAAAGCTCTGCTCGCCAGGCAACATCGTGACACGAGCGCAGAAGGAGCGCAGGGCGAGGCTGGGGGGCCACGGCGCCGGATCATCGCCCTTTGGAGCCCCTGGGAGCGCGGCCCCGGCGGGCACACGGCGGGCTCAGCCCCAGCATCCCTGGGTACAGCGTGGGCTCGGGGGGGTCAGGACACCACGGGATGGGAGGAAGCCGCAACTCTGCGGCTGGAAGGGCTGGATCATACAGCTCTGGAGACATCACGCGTGCCAAGTGTTCCCTTCTGGAAAGGCAGAGCTTTGATCATCTCTCGAGCACACCAAGCTCTCCCCCACAACCCACACCAAGTCCAGGCTCACTGGGAGATCCTAAAACCAGCTTGGAAAACATTTCCTAAAGCTTTTCTCGTTCCCTTGCTTTTCCTTTCTTCAGTTCCAGAATATCCAATTAGATTTATATTAGAGCTCAGATTTAAGTGGACACACGAGCAATTTGAGGTCAAATACCTTCTAAAGGAGGTTCAACTACCCTAAAACAAATAGAAAACTCACAGTCCAAACAACACAGTAATCCAAACAAACACAGGAGTAATCCAAACAAAGCAGTAATGCCAACAAAAGAGCAATCCAAACAAGAGAGTAGTGCAAACAAGCAGAGCTTATAGAAATGCACAGATCTGGGATCCAAATGTTCCCAAATTCTGCTTCGCTGTGGAGTATCTGGATACTCATAACGCATTCTAACATGTGTGTTCCCAGATCAGATTAAGCAATTTCTGATGCCTTTATGTTTTCCATTTGTCTTTCTTAGAGTGAAACCATGAAGGGAAGAGCCCAGAGGCTGCCTAAGCAGCTACAAATGGATTGAAACCCCACAGGTTCACCCAAACCTGGAGTGCTGCTGTTCTGAAGCCCCTTGAGGGGCTCCACAACTCATGAGCACATTGCAATGATGTCCCAGTGGAAGCTGCTGGAGGTGCCAGGGCTCCACAGAACTTCCTTTTCCGAGGAACACGGCACTTGGGGTGCTGGAAATGCACTGCCCCATCCCCAAGGCCAGGTTGGACGGGGCTTGTAGCAACCTGGGATAGTGGAAGGTGCTCCTGCCCATGACAGTGGGTGGAACTTTAAGGTCCCTTCTAACCCAAACCCCATTTCTATGGGAGGAGCTGGGCATGTGTGCCCTTCCTGCCTGGCATCTCCTGGTGCCACTACACAATACAAAACACACCAAAGCTGGCACACCTGAGCACTTCCCACACTGCAAACCTTATTTAACCATAGATATCCCACTAACAGACAAAACCACAGTATCCATCAGGATCTTGGGCCTGCTAATGCAGCTTCAAATTAGAAAATCCTGCAGCTGGCTGAAATAGGGAATAATCAGAAGACACTCCAGACATGCCTTGTGGGGTCTCTAGGCATCTGGAAGACAGACTTTGACTTTACTGGGAGGTTAAAAGCACCATTAAAGGTTAAAACATACACCAATATTTAGGGCTAAGCTAAGATGGAAGACTGGTTGTTTAATTCCTGAAGGAAAGAGCTTTTTCACACTTCTAAGGCAAGAGGGATGTCACACTCCACTCCCACACTACAGAAATGCCTGCTGGGAACAGGGAGGGGAAGGGAGAAATGCTGAATGTCAGAGTGAGGGCTGAGCAGAACATCAGGACACAAAGGAAGAGAGTAAAACCCAAGGAGTGGCCTAAAAGTGCTGGGATGAAGAGAAAACAGAGAAATCAAGACCCACCACCAGCCCCAGGAGCGAACAACGTTCACACCTGCAGAGAGAAACCAGCTTGGCTTCCCCCAGTGATACTGTGAGGATAACTGGAATTGGGAAAACACATGGAGTCCTTATGCTCCTAAAACTCATCTGGAAACACCAACAAATCTGACTGAGGGGATATTATCTCCTGTTTTGTTTTCTTTCTCCCTAGGACAAGCAAACTGAAAACAGGCAAACAATTCTGATGCTTTTCAAAACAGGTGTCTAAATTTATATGTAAATTTGACACAGGAACATATCTCATCCCCCAAAAATGGCTGTGGGAAGTGAAGGTTTATTACCAGGCTCTTCGCTCTATCGAGATGCAGAAAGAATTAATGGGAATTATTTATACACCTCTCCAGAGCCACAACCACCCAATCTGCATTCCTGTTTTCCCTCAGGGCAGTGGGACACCTGCTCCTGGTGCATTTATCTCCCTGAGGTTTGCCCCCCAGGGCTGTCCCAGTGCAAGGGGGCACTGCATTTTCCTGTGGAAAAGGGAAATATAAACCCCTGGCTATTTCAGACTCTGGTTCAGAGAAAGGGAATAAAACATCTTCCTCAGCACAGGGTCCTTCAGGAGCTTCTCCTGTGTCAGTGCTGGATGAAGACACACTTTCCTTTGTCCCCTCTGGCAGAGCCCTCACAATAGTCCAGGCACTGCAGGGACACAGGTTAGAAAATGGAAGTTTAGCTCTTTCTAGCAGGGAAGAAACAAAAAGCCACCATTTTCTGTGAATCAATCTGCCCCAGGGCGAGTCCAGGAAAACACAATTCATCCAAAAACTTGGTATCTACAGCAAAGAGAGTTTCTAACTTGCATAACTGTCATTTGGCCTCTCTTTTGTGGGATTACAAAAGTCCTGCACCAGGGAGTCAGGCACCAAATATATGATTAAATACCTCTGAAGTGTGTTTTGATTGAATTCCAAAGGGAATCCATCTGATCCCCCACCTTCTCCCTGGCCAGTGATTGATTGCAGGAGCCACTTCCAGCACTGTGATTTTTCTTTCTGACAGTGCTTCTTCAAAGGAGCCACTGGAGCAGAAACCCCGACAGAATCGGAGTGAGATCATCAGGTTTGTATCTCTGCTGCTCTATCATCACTCTTCCCTTTATTCATCCTCTTATAGATTTTCTCAAAGGGCTGAGAAAAAATAAGAATGAGAGTTATTCCTTTTTGTGTAAACCTCCCTAGGAAATTATTTTGTGCTTGTATCTTCATATTGGGTAATTACAGCTTAGAGATGAACTATCAAACAGTGGGGTTTAGATTTAATAAAAGGGTTTTAAAATTGCTTTAAAGAGAGGAGAGAAAAAAAAATCCACAGAAAGCTCTTATCAGATTTTGTGGGGGAAATGATTGTTAAAGCAGCAGCACTGAGAGGGGGCTCAAGAACATGTTTTAGTCTTATCAGAATGAAATACTCAGGTTACTGGGAAGGGTCCAAGTCCCAGTTCACTCCTGGTCCCCCCAGCTTCGAACCCAACCTGCTGCAACCTGAGCAAGAGCAGCAAGAAGAGCCTGGAGGGGCAGCAGAGGGGCAAAAGACTCAAGAAGACACAAAGGAGAACCTGTTTCCGACCAAACCCCACAATATCCTGAAGCACACATAACCTATGGCACAAGGAGAGGACAGAAAAGCTTCAGGAAAGTAATTAAATATAAGTATTTCTATTTTTTTTTCATTCTGCAGTAGCCTCACAAGTCAAGGTGTGGATCCATCGTGGTAGGTACCACATACATGGGAAAGGTTATCCAAAAGGACTCAACTGTCCCTTCCCAAATTCTAATGCAAAATTCCACGCTGTAAAAGAGCACCAAGCACAGGGGTATTTTCAAAACTAACAATCACAGAGGCAGCACCTCAAGTCTCTGCTGTGACATTTTGCTGTTGAGGCAGCTGCACCAAAGAATTTGATAAAATGCATCTTAGAATCACAGAATGTCTTGGGTTGGAAGGGACCTTAAAATTATTCTTGTTCCACTCCCTGTCCCAGGCAGGGACACCTTCCCCTATCCCAGGTTGCTCCAAGCCCCATCCAACCTGGCCTTGGACACTTCCAGGGATGGGGCAGCCACAGCTTCTCTGCCCAACCTGTGCCAGGGCCACCCTCACAGCCAACAATTCCTTCCCAATATCCCATCTTGCTCCAGAGAAATCACAGTGGGAAGCCCAGCTGTGGTGCAGGCAGGAGGGATGGGGGTGATCAGCTCCCACCACCGGGCAGGGCTCGCTCCAATGCACCAGCACTGGAGATTCATTCCCCATTTTCAATTCTGGCCATTGGCTTATCAGCAAACTCCCCACAGTTTAAGGGCCATTCACCTGTCGCTGCAGCATCCACGGCTGAGAGGCAGCACATGGAATTCCCTCTGGACTGACCCCCATCCCAGCTCTCATTCCCAGCCCAGCCCCTGTGGGTGTGTGCCCACATCAATGCCAGTGCCACAAGCACTTCCACTCGCAGGGCAGAGCTGTGGGTACAGCCCAGAATGCAGCTCTGTGCTCTCATATCCACGGTAAACAAACTCAGATAGGGAGGATGAGCCCAGCTGTGCAGGGCTCCTTTTTGCCTGGAGCTTCACCAGCTGCCAACACGAGGAATTACACTACCGTGAGTAAATCCAGGGACAGAGAGGGGATGAGCATCCCTGGAACAAAAACAACATCAGAATAATGAGGCACAAACTCAAATAGCTTCTGCAGAACAGCTCCCCACTGCCAGGGAATTGAATTTTCCAAAAGAAGGTATGAAAATGGATAGGAAGCATTTTTAAGCTCTAATATCAATCTTTTTATCAAGATTTAAAACTATCGGACTGCCTCGGTGTGAAAGGAGCATCCTACAAATTCCTAGCACAGCCAAATTTAACAAGAAATCCCCTCCCTTCCTCTGACTCCTTCACTGAGACTGTGGCATTATAAACACATTAGAGCCTTGAAAGAAAACTAGCACAGGAATATTGCTCTTCCTACGCCCAGCTCCATCCTTGGAGCTCCAAAATGGAGCTGTAATATATTCAAAACTCAGCAATAATGAAAAACCACCCCAAAAACCAGCACACCCAGAGGAGGCTCTGGGAGCTGCATTTCACTCACGGTGTGTGAGTGAATATGGGTGAGAATACAGGTATTTGTGTGCACAGATACCTTGAAAATGGATACAAACAACAACAGCAGAAGGACCAGCCTCCTGCCATAGCTGTTGGCTGCTCAATCCCATTTTCCCCTTTGCAAATTGCTGCTGGAACAGCCTTAAATCAAGCCCTACAGCCGGGTGGCTGCTCGTTATTTACAGTGGGCTGGGGTTAATAAAACCCCTCACACACAGCCCGGGCTGTTGAGGGGCCGTAACTCATCCCTGGGAGCTGCTTCCCGGGGATTAACAGCTCCCCAGGACGCAGGAAAAGCTGCAAGGAGCATGGAAAACAGCAGCTGAAACAAAAAAAAAGCATCATTTCTGACTCTCCACCTCCCCCTGCAGGAAAATTAGCCAAGGATAGATGGAAAATTGTATCTTAAAGCTGATTTATAAACCAGGGCAAAGGGAAAAAAGGGCATTTTCTCTTGGTGCTTTACATGGCATAAATCTCAGAGCTGCTTGCTCAGACTTCAGTGGGTTTTCTGATTTAAGGCATTTGAAGTTCTGAGTTACTCCAAATAAAAATGGTTTTCCTTGCACTGATCATTCAATTAATTTGCCTTATTAGTAGAATTAATTTATTCAGTTGCCTCCTGCTGTGTGCTGCTCGAGTCCAACCTTAATGAGACGTGGAATGATCTGTAAATAAATACACTTGTGATCCCCTTGGACCTCCCAGTGCTGCAGTGAAGTTCCCAGTGGCACAACCAGTTTGGTTACTGGGAAATCTCCTTTAGCAGCACGAGGCTGGTGAGACACCACTCTGCAAACCTGAATCCACCTGGGAGGGGGTGAGACCTGCACACATTTCCACAAGTACATTATCCTCACCATTATCCCACAAAACATTTGATTTAGGCTGATACTGCTCAATTCGAGTCTAAAATTTGATTCCAACACTGAGGTGAAATTTAATAACAATCCTTTAAAAAGGAATTTGAAAAGGTAAGGTCTGTGCTTAAAGAATGGAATCTGAAAGCCTGTTTGCTCAGGCCAGTTTTGCCCCTGAGTGCTGACAGCTGAGCAGAGACATGCTCTGAGCAGAGGAGAAACAAAAAATAGGGGAAAAAAACCCAAATCGAGGCTGTTCCACATGACAGTTCCCAAATCCCTGAGGACGCAGACACTGCACTTGGAGGACCCAACCCCTGGCATGGCATCCCAACTGTTCCACACTTGATCCCCTTTTTTCCTGCTCGTGCTCTTGCAGGCAGGATGGAGTCTGAGCTCCCCCCGGGTGCCTGTTTGCTGATGCAGTTCCCAAATTCGGGAGGCAGAGCACACCCTCGCACAGGGCTTTGGAATAAAATGCCTCCCCAACAGCAGAGGTGGCCCGAGGTGCTCTGCGCTGGCTCCTCCCACAGCAGTGCTGGAACGGGAGATATTCCCCCTGCAAACCGGCTGCAGGCATTCCCAAAATAACCAGCTCCTCATTAATTCCAGCATCAGGAGCCCAGTGGTTTGGGGATTTCCAGTCTAATCCTTCCTCTGGCTTTGATTCCTGTGCTTAGTCTTTCTCTGTCATACTTACATGCAGATTGAAACGAAGCAATAGAAGGAATTTGCAACAAAAGCTTTTCCTCTTAAAAAGCAAACTAAAATTCTAACAGGGAGAGGACCACGATGCAGCCACAACAGTCCTGGAAGCCTCCCATTCCATGGGGAATAACCCCTGGAACCCCTCAGCTCATCCACTGCCAGGAATATTGGGCTGGAGGAGCACTATAAGAATATCTATACCAAAAAATATACAAGCTGGTCTTGCAAACATTTCAGCACTTCCTGCTACAAGACCCTATTTCACGAGTTTTCCAGCCTTGTTTCCTGAGGATGAGGTTTTCCAGGTGGGATGTGTGTCCCAGGATGAAGGTTTGCCTGGGCACCTTCGCTCTTCCCTATGGCACAAATGTCTTAACGAAACAGTCTTTAATTACACAGGCCCAGGAGCACACCAGGAGTTCCACCAGCTCCTAATGATGACGGGATAAAAGTGAATCATGGTCAGGCAGGGAATGAAATTGTTGAGAAATATGAACAAACAGTGACTAAATGCCAAGACTTCTGCAGCTGGAAACGTCGGTGGGAAAGGGGACAGGCCCTGGAAGGAGTGAATGGAGATGTTTAATTTACAGAGCTCTCAGTGACAGGTCCTTGTGCAGCAAGTGCCACCATTCCTGTGCCATGGATCCTGCTGGAGAGCTGAGCCAAATCCAACAGGTGACAATGGCACTGGGGACTCAGTTTGCACTGACCACACCAAGTCTGGCTCCTGAGTGAGATGCATCTCCTTTAAGCAGCTGAAAATTGAGACACGAGGTACTTGCCCCGGGCTGTCTCAAGGTAAAGGAGAGGAATAGGAATCCTTGGGCAGGGATTCATCCCGAGAGGGCAGGGAATGGCACCAGATGGGCTCTGCATGACTAAACACAGAGCACAGGTGATGTGCTGAGACTTGTTCCACATCAGAGAGATCTCAGTGCAGAAAGATGAATCCCATTCTTCCTAAACTTGTCATTTACCAATTTTATAGAATTATTTTTAAATTCACACCAGGAGTTGCCATTTTATCTGCAGGTAGCACACCAACAAACTGGAGCTGAAGGCTCTAAATCAAAAGAAACCTGCCTGGCACCAAGGACTTGCAAAAAATCTTGGAAAAATGAATTTACTCAAATTAAAAGTTGGCATTAAAGTGTTCCCAGCTGTGCTGCCTGCACAGAATTCCCTGCTCCTGTCAGCACAGATATTAATGTACACACACAAGAGGGCAGAGCTGTGCTGGCACATTCCAACTTAAATATGACCAGTTCTTTGTGCTGCAGGGATTACTGGGATGTTATTTTGGGGAGAAGAGGATGAAGTGAAGGATATTATACAATTTAATGCTAATCCATTTTTTTAATCTCACTATTCCAAACTAACAGCTGCACCAGACCCTGAGCAACACACACACACAGAGCTGCTCCCCACTTACCCTGAGAGATGGAAACACCCAGGTCTCTTACATAAAACAATGATGTAATTACCAACTAATCTATCTTAGTTAGAAACCATTTTCTTCCCACAAGGTTGGAGGTTCAAATGGACTGAAAGATCTTGGCTTGCACGTGGCCAATGGAAAGGAATGGGCATGGACTGATAAGGAATGGGCATGGACCGACCACGACACTCCCACTAAGGCCTTTCTTTCTGACACACTTAGAAGTATTAATTAATTTAACTCAAGGGGGCTGTTTTTATCTGGATTTCTCAGGCAGCTTCACTCTTACAAGTTCAAAGGCAGCTTTGAAGCGAGCTCAAAGAATGGATTTGTATTGATTTAAGAAAATGTATCTGGAATTCAGAAATTATCAGCTCTGCAAGTGCACAGAATCAACTGCTCGGGGTCGAGAGCTCGTGCTCCTCAGGGTGCTCCAGCCCCTGAGATACTCTCAGAATCCCTCAGGATATCTGCAGGAGCAGCAGGGATCCCCACAGGCTCACTGGGGTGAGCAGGAGACACTCATCCAAAGCCACCTATCAACCCCTGCATAATCTTATTACCCAAGAGCCACGTTTTGAGACTGTTCCTCCTCACAGGCACTTCCTGACCAGAGTCAGTGCCCAAGGGGAGCTTTGCTGCCCAGAGAACAGGTCCTGGTTTGTATCAGAACCCACTGGCTTCCCTTGGCTTCAAGGATGAGCCCACACCCCTCACTACTCACACAGGCCAAGCAATGCATGGCAAAATATCCATTTATAGGGTATTTTTCACTCAGTGTCTCCAAATGTTCTGCTAACCAAAAGCCTGCAGCATCCAAAACCTGTCACTGCATATTAGGCCAAGCCTGGGGTTGATAAAGGGAAAGAAACAAAAGCCAAAGCGCTTTGCCAAAGGTCACAGTTAATTCCTTGCTTCAAACCCTAGAAAAAACATACCTACAAAGCATCCAAAAAATATCCCAATGCCCAGGCCTGGGAGAACACTTAATCCCTGCTAATACTTTGATAGGATTTTCACTTTGAAAATTATCTACCTGACCCTTCCTTGGGTAAACGTGGAGGTGGTTGGTGACAACTCAGGATTCTCCTTCTTCACAGCCTAATGGATTTCCAGCTCAAGTTCTTCCCAGTGATTCCAGTGAATTCCATTTTGCTTTGGTGTATTTATTATGCTGTGTACATATTTAGGATTCTACCTTGTCATTAAAACACCATCACTGCAGCTCACACAACCTGAGGTCTCATAGTCATGTAGAAATGCAAATTAATTTAAAATGGTCCCATTAACCTCTCAACTGTTATTAGACAAACCCGATCTCAGAACTGACTTTCTCAATATGTTTTTCAGTGATTAAGGGAAATAAATTCAAGTGATGCTCCATAAAAACCAACAACACAAGTCAAAGTGTTTCTCTGCTCCTATAAAATGACTTGCTTTGCCTGCGTGGGAAAAGGGAAGGGCAAAGATGGGAGGCAGCTTATCCCAATTCCAAACCAGTAAAGCATTTAGGAAAATATCTGATTAATTTCAAATGCAGGAGGGAGATTAACAGCCCATCCCAGCAAGCTGACATTAACTCCAGACTGCTCCA
Organism: Hafferia zeledoni; assembly: GCA_035583235.1. Classification (NCBI taxonomy): domain Eukaryota; kingdom Metazoa; phylum Chordata; class Aves; order Passeriformes; family Thamnophilidae; genus Hafferia; species Hafferia zeledoni. Next base: position 18,234,592 of record JAWWEV010000018.1, on the reverse strand, counting down.
AGGAACAGAGCTCCCTTCATTCCCCTGGGGAATAAATCCCAACACAGGCAGAGTTATGGATATTGATGGAGCAACAGAGGGAATTGACTTTGGGAGCAGCACTCCCCAGGGTGGGGGGGGAAGGACAAACTGAGGAATGGGGTTTGCAGCTCCCATGTCACCTGCTCAGCAGTGACTGTCCCCACAGGGCACTCCGAGGGGGCATCACCACCCCACTCACTCAGTGTTGGATGCAGAGATTTCCCTCCCCACTGCTGTGCTCAGCACCTGCCACCACCTCAGGCTGCTCCAGAACACTGAGAATTCCTTCAGCCTCCTCCCACACTCATCCTCTTCCCTGTGGGCTGACCTGCCTGCGAGCCACACCTCCCAAATCCCAACCTTTTGGCCCAGCAGCCACTTCAGGAGCAAATTCTGCCTCCCAACTCAGTTATTAAGAGTTACAAAAATTGGTTGTCAAACACTGGTGTTAGGCTTCCCTAAGGAAAGGATCACAGGAGGAAAGCAAGAACAGTAAGGGGAAGCTGCTCCACTCAGGTTCAACAATATCCAACATATTCTCACCTGCATCGGTGAAAATGTGGTCTCCTGGTTAAAGCCACAAAACCCACACGTGTATTTTGTCATTCCAGCAATTTCTGGCAAATTTGAGGTCCCACTCTCAGAAACACAAGTTTAACACCTCCCTCCCACCCAGCACAAACACAGACAACCCTGTGAGGGTTAAAACAGGGCTTCAGTGGTGACTTGGTCACACTCTGCTACCTCTGTGTCCAACCACAGTGAGAGTGACGCCCCATCTGGGTGCAGATTTCACCCACACCAAACTGGCACAAGGTCTCTGCATCTCACAGACCTGCTTGCATTGATGTTGAGTGATCCTGGAGCTTTATCCTGCTTGAAAACACAATGCAAACATAAAAGGGCAAATTGCTGCAACAAAAAGTGGCCATTCAGTGTTTTAAAATGTCAGTTTAAAGCAAGTTTAGCAGCACTGTTCTGTTCAAACAGCACTCAGGGAGCCTGGCTCCTCAGAGTTCACCATAATTCTCCTCAGCCAAACTAAAATAGGATGAGATATTTAATTAAGATGTTCTAGGAAAACCCTTTTACAAAAAACCCCACTGTCATGGGAAAAAAAGATGCTATTCTTTCCTGCCAAATTCCACAAAAACACTTACAACATCCCTTGGGTCTCCCTCCTCCTCTCCTCCATGCCCCAGCCCCTCACCCACACTCACAGGACACTGTTACATCACTCCTAGTCCAAATCTTGTTGCTGCCCTCATTTCCCAGAGATTAAACCATCAGGCAGCTCAAATCAGCTTTCCCAGCTGCACTGAAGTCAAATATTAAAAGGCAAAGCCCAAAGGCTTCCAAGGCATTTCAGTCAGAGTGACCTGAGGTGTGCCAGGCACTGGAGATGCCTCAGTCTACCTGAAGAGAAAGAAAACAGAAGCACAAAATCCCAGGTTTTTTTAATTCATCCCAGTTTCCTTGGATCCAAGGGCTGTGTCAGTATAAAAGGGAGATCCAGAGCCACAAACAGATGGGACTTGCATGATGAGGCAGAACAGGGGGGGCTTATGGAGGGTGAGATCAGAACCAGCACCTTTACAGCAAAGGATGGGATTGAACCATCTCCCTGAGGAGCCAAACAGTGAAGCCTCAGTGAAGCCACAATAATTGGTTCAGTGACCAATTTCAGTCATTTTAGAGCAATCCTTGCTCTGAAGGAGTTGACAGCCAAGATAAAATAAATCTGAGGGTTATTTTTACTTGCATACAGGCCTGAAGCAGCTCTGGGCAATGCACCAGAGGGGCCTCAAGCCCCATCTCCAGGCCAGCCATGCTCTGCCCAAGGGCTGGAATTCTGCTGCCAGGAATTCAGGGAGCCTGAGCTTCCCAGAACAAAAGTCAAATGGCTCTGCAGCTTCCCAGGGCCTGCATGCAAGAGGAAGGACTTCATGAACGTAGTGCCCAGTTGCCAAACAAGCTCCTTTTTGAAGCCAGCATTACCCCAAGGCAGTCTCCATCCCAAGGAACAGACAAGATTTCATAGAATGGGTTGGGTTGGAAAAGACCTCAGAGATCATCGAGTCCAACCCTTGGTCCAACTCCAGTCCCTTTACCAGATCATGGCAC
>JAWWEV010000018.1:18208635-18232347 GCA_035583235.1 Hafferia zeledoni | reverse complement strand
TTGCTCTTCTCTGGCCCCGCTCCAGCCCCTCAATCTCTTTCCTGAACTGAGGGGCCCAGAACTGAACACAACACTCAGAGTGTGCTCTGACAGGCACATCAGGGCAGAAAAATGGGCACAGGACTGAGCTCCCTGACTGAACTTCCCTGAATGGGAGGGAAGGAAGGGAAAAGGAAGCTTCTGGCTGGCACTGGGAGCATACACTCTTAATTATAATGTGAATTGCTGGGGCTCTCTGGACACTTGAGAAAGGAAAATCAATTAAAACCAGCCCAAAGCTCAGGCTGGGTGGGCACAAAGCTCGGCAGTGCCCAGGTGTGCAGGGAAGGGGAGCACAGCTCAGAGTCACCAGGAAGGGAACGTGCACTGGGACAAGTCACACCCCAGGAATGAGGGAATGGGGGAAAGGAGAGGCTGCAACACCAAACTGTGCTGCAGGAGTTACCAGATCCCTGACAGAACAGCAGGACTTGGTCAAACCTTCTGAATCAATAGCTGAGATTGTTCCTGTTCCAGTTCAGATTCAAACAAGATTCCAAACCAACTGAGAGAATTAACTTGTTTTCAACATGAAAAAAATTAACACAAACAAAACCAAACAAGCAATAATTAAACTCCAGTCAAAACCTGCCTGAACTGATCTCACTTTTACTTCAAAACATGGAAAATGAGACACAAAACCCAACAGGCCACCATGTCAGCTTCCCAAGATCATTTCCTTAGCAAGACATTGTTCTGAAGAACCCAAAGCAAACAAACCCTTGTTATTATTTGAGAAGATAAATGAGCATCAAACTCATTAGCAGCCCAACAAGTTTGTACACAATAAAATACAGATTATAAGCAAACATGACACAGGCTGTGGGTGCAGTAAGTCAGCCAGGACAGCACTGAGCTCACAGAGACCCTACAAAAACACAGGTATTCAGCAAACTGCAGTCTAGACAGTCTTCTCTTTTCCCAGAGGACATTTATTTCCTCCTAGCCAGCTGCACACACTGTAAAAGAACTCTTAAAACCAACCTGCCCAAGAAACACAATCATATCTTCAAACAAACCTTTCTTAGGCCGCCGTTTGGGAGGTTCTGTGGCTGCTGGCAATGAAGAAACCTGGAAGGACAGAAAACAGGAGCAGTAAATACACCAGGCAAGGTTTCTTGGAGCTCTGCTCCAGGAAATAATCAGAAAGGACAAGTGGCAAATCCCAAAAGAGAGCAGAAAAATAGCAGCATTGCTGCTGGAGAAGCTGTGCCCTGCCAGGCAAGGCTGGGAGTGCAGGAGCTCATTCCCTTCCGTGGGTTCAGGGCTGTCCATCAGCATCCTGGAAAGGGAGCACTGCCTTGAACACCCCCCAAACTTCACATCCTAATTAGAGATCATGCAGAAAATAAGTCAAAAATGTTTATTATCAAGTATTTATTAAGTTAATTAGAGCAAAGCTGTTCCCAGAGCCCACAGGGTGTGAGGGCAGCAAACCTCAACCTGCAAATACTGCCCAGGCCATGGGAGATAAATGCATTTTATCCCATTTTCTCACTTTGCATCCAAAATCAAGTCTTCCCCGAAGAGAAACAGGATTACACAGGGAAGCATTTTTCTTTTTTACTTCAGTTTACAGGGACAACACATTCCTCACTCCTCTTTCCTGAGATAAACAAGATTTCGTGCCCCTGTGTTGCCTCCCCCCTCCTTCATCAACAATCTTTACAGCACAGATTTACTCAATCCTTGTTCCTTGCAATGTCTTGGGAATATTTGCTAATTCCATCTTTGTTTTACTGGAGATGGGGAGGATCAGAGATGCTGAGTACAGTACCTGAGACACGAAAAATAACCCAAGAAAGGCTCTTCCTTTTTTTTTACTGTTTACTTTTCCTGGTTTTTAATAGTTTCTATAATTTTATTCACTTTTCCAATTCCTATTGTGAAAAGCTGAGTTGATTCTTTCAGACAATTCCCCAGATCCAAGCAGTCACTCCTCATGAGGAATAATCAGCACAAACCCCTCCTGTTTTTGTATGTTTATACTTTTTTCTAATCTGCACAAATCATTCCAAGTCCTCTCACTGTGCACTGTTAAGGCTCTCCCGCAGTTTCTCACATTTCCTCCACACCTGAGTAGCTTTCCAGGCAGCCTTTTGTTCAGATCATTTCAGATACACTGAACAACCTGGGGAAACTCACAGCAACACGGGAAAATCATGGAATGGTTTGGGTTGGAAGGGAACTTAAAACTCATCTCATTTCACCCCCTGCCAGGGGCAGGGACACCTTCCACTATCCCAGGTTGCTCCAAGCCCTGTCCAACCTGGCCTTGGACACTCCCAGGGATGGAGCAGCCACAGCTTCTCTGGGCAACCTGTGCCAGGGCCTGCCCACCCTCACAGCCAACAATTCCTTCCCAATATCCCATCTAGCCCTGCCCTCTGGCACTGGGAAGCCATTCCCCCTTATCCTGTCCCTCCATTCCTTGTCCCCAGTCCCTCTCCAGCTCTCCTGGAGCCCCTTTGGGCTCTGGAAGGGGCTCTCAGGTGCCCCCTGAGCTCCTTCTCCCCCAGCGCTGCTGCTGCTCCAGCCCCTTCCCAGCCCCACTGCCCTTCTCTGCATATGCTCCAGCGCCTAAAAACCGACCTTTAACATTAATTACTTCAACAAAGGCTGAATTTCCCTCACGTTTTTCATACCAAGTGTGCAAAGATTAAAAACTCGCTCTTAAAAGCACCTCCCGCCTCCGCCACTCCCCCTCACCTCCCTCCATCTCCCCTGTTCTCCCTCCATCTCTCCTCACCTCCCTCCACTTCCCCTCACCTCCCTCCACTTCCCCTCACCTCCCTCCATCTCCCCTCACCTCCCTCTCCCCTGCCCTCCCCTCGCCCCGGGGCCCCCACGCTCCCCACTGCCTTTCCCTCACCGAGCCGTCCGGCGGCTCCGCCATGGCGGCGGCGGGCCGGGGTTGCCATGGCGACCGCGCGCCACTTCCGGGGCGGCCATGGCCGCGGGGCATGGCGGGAGGGCCGCGGGCCGCTCCCTGAACAACCCCCGAGGAAACACTGAAATCATCAAACGCCGCGGTGTTGGAAGGTGTCGCTGGAGCAGCGCGGTGGCTGCCCGTGAGAAGGGGCGGCCTCTCACGGCGGGGCCTGTTCGCCTCTATGGCGGCCCGTGGCGGGGGTGCCCTCACGGCCGGGTCAGCCCCGGCGCCCGGAGGAGGAACCAGCAGCGGGTTCTGCCTCGAACAGGGCGCTAATTACCGCGGCGGAAGGTTTGCCGCCGGCTCAGAGGGCGCCACGGGCCGGGGCTCCCCTGGGAATCACCACTGTCCCGGGTTTGCCGGCGGGTACCGGCCCTGAGGGCGCCCGGGCCGCGGTTCTGGGCCCGGAGCGGGTTCTCCCACCGAACGGGGGGTGGGTGGTGCCAGCACGGAGGTTTCCTTTGGGATGCAGGGCCCGCACCCCGGCCTGTCCCTCCCTGCTCCGGCTCCAAGCGTTCAGATTCCCAAGGGGAAGCCCGTGCCATCCCACCCCTCCGGCAGCAGGAACAGCGCAGGGAAAGCGGCCGCGGCCCCTCATAGGGCAGCTCCAGAGGGATAAAACCACGTCCCTGGGATGTCGGTGCGGCTGGAAGCACATTCCATGCCTAGCCCTGCCTGGTTGATCTGACCCCTCCACACCTTCGGTCCCCCTGGAAGCTGCAGAGCCTGGGAGGGCACTTGCCTGGCGAAAAATACCACAGGAGGAGTTCCTATACAGGAGTAAATTTAATAAAACCACCACCAATTGTTTACTTTAACATAGCTCTTATTACAGAAATCATAAAAATGGACTCAGTAGCTAAACTCGTTAGTTATTTCCCCTTTTAATTGAAAAATACTCCGCTGCTTTCAGCTTCTGCTGCACTAGATGGAGTGTGAAAGAGTTGCCAGGAGAGGATGCCCAGTGATTGAGCCCAAAACAAACACAAAGACAATTCCATCAGCTTTCCTTTTCCATGTTACGACTTGTTATAATGTAAGTGAAAATTAAAACAGCAAGGAAGGGTCCATTTGACAGATGAAAGGGGGAGGGAGAGGAGATCCACAGCCGAAATCTCGCCGAAGTCTTTGGAGAAGTGGTGCCAAACACCCCTCCTTGTCCTGCCCCGGGATCCAAAACAAACCTCTACACACACACACCCCCCTCCTCTGGGTTCAGAGCACGTGTCCTGCGTGCACGGGGGAACGGAGAGCTGGGATGGGGCAGGAAAAGATCCGGGGCCGAAAATAAAACAAGAAAAAGGCAAAGCATCCTGACCCAGAGCTCCAGGAGCTGCGTCCGTCGCCAGCAATGGATACACACACAGGCCCGGGGGGGGGCCCTGCACAGAGAGGAACTGCAGGAAGAGAAACCAGACTGCTCTGGGAAGAGCCTTCCAAAAACAAAAATAAAATATATAGAGATATATTCACTACACCAGCACACGCTTCCCCCACCCCAGCCCAGGGAAAAAAAAACCAAAACCAAACAAAAGAATCAAACTGAAAGAAAATGCACAGCAAATAGACATAATCTTGAAGATTTTTAAAGAATAAATATTTTTTTGTAATTAAACATTATGCAAACACGTGCCACGCTTGCTCTTTGTCCATGCATATGCGCTATATACAACTTTGAAAAATACTGTGTTGTCCTCTTTTTGTTTTAAAAGTCATATACAAAGGTTGGTTTTTTTTTTTTCCTTGCTGTGTACCCCCCTCCTCCCCTCCCCAAAAATCCTCTTTACGACGAGCCAATCCACATTCAGCCGTGTACTTGGGTGGCAGAGAGGAGGAGGGGGGCAGGAGAGCCACCCCCCCTTACCAAAGTCCATCAAAATGGCTGGTTTGGACATGAAAAGCAGTGTCAAGAAACGGGTTTAAGTTTCATCTGTACTACACACAGGAAAAGAAAGAGAGAAAAGAAAAAGGAGTCGGCTTGGAGGATGAAGCTACGTTACAAGTTAAAGTTGGAGGGTTTTTAGTGCGTCTGTCACACTCTTGGCCGCCTAGAATACTGTTGTACAATGGTTTATCTACCTTTTTTTTTTATTACAATATAATTTACTTAATTTTTCTGTTAACAAAACAGAATCCCGGTACTACAGACCAGCGGTGTAAGAGGCGGAGCAGCGCCCTGGGTGGGTTTTATTGGAATTGCATGAGCACTCTAAGATGGGAAAGGGTTCAGAGTTCGTTCCTGCGGGGCCGGGCTCAGTCCTCGATGTACTCCCACAGGTCCTTCTCGTAGCCTTCATGCACGTGCTGCAATAAAACCCTCCGTCGGCTCTCGCAGTATCTGCAGGGAACAGGGACAGTGCGGGAAAGGCGGGTTAGGAATCGCGGGGCGTTCCCGGCACCGACCAATCCCAACCCGCATCACGCCTCGATTCCCAAAGAGGGGCTCCCCCGAGGAGGGATTCTGTGCTTGCAGCCCGTCAACAGCCCTAATTAAGACTCTGGTTACTCCAGTCACTCAGCTCCAGGAAAACCAGCGTGTAATTTGGGAGTTTTCCAGGCCAAAGTATCCCCACAGTCCCCACAGCTGAGAAGGCTCCAGCCAGGTGGAGGTTGGTCTCTTCTCCCAGGCACTCAGCAATAGGAAAAGGGGGCACGATGGGCTCAAGCTCTGACAGGGGAAATTGAAGTTGGAGAGCAGAAAGAAATTGTTTGCAGAGAGAGTGCTCAGGCATTGGAATGGGCTGCCCAGAGAGGGGGTGGATTCCCCATCCCTGGAGGTTTTTAAACTGACCTTGGCTGTGGCACTGAGTGCCATGATCTGGTAAAGGGACTGGAGTGGGACCAAGGGTTGGACTTGATGATCTCTGAGGTCTTTTCTAAACCAATCCATTCTAGGATTCTATGAGTAACTGGAAAAGTAGGAAGCAGTGGCTGTGGTTTGTGGTGACACCCGGAATGGGATGAGCTCTCCTCAAAGACGGGCTGGTGCCTGCTCTGAGCCCCATCAGGATAACAAAAACGTGGGATTCAGCTTGGAAAAACTAGCTGGAAGGGTTCAAGGCAAGGTTGGGCAGGCCTTGGAGCATCCTGCTCTAGTGGAAGGTATCCCTGCCCTGCAGGGGGTGCAACTGGATGATCCTCAAGGTCCCTTCTATCCCAAACCAGTCCACAATGAAAACCTTGGGAGTGTTGACACAGTTTTAATTCCCAGTGGAGATGGCAGCAGTCCAAAGGGTTAGTGGTCTGGCTGGAGAGCAGGATTCACCTCACACCCCTACACCTGGCTCTAGAGGGACACCACACCCTTGGGGTCCTCCCACCTACACCCACTGAAACAGAGGGGCACATAAAACTGATCTCAGAGTCTGGTCCAGTCCTACCAGGACCACTGAACCTGAGGAAAAGGTACCATACAACATAGCAAAAGATGTCATGGTCATTTTGGGTGCATTAACCAACTAAAAAGACAAAAAGCAGAAAAATATTTAAAGATTTCAGATTCCAAGAGCAAATTCTACATGAGCAGCAGGCACTTCTGGATTCAACCCCTTCCAGCAGCGATCCTGAAGTCTGCAGCACCTTTAGGGATGTGAGGGACACGACGAGTCTCAGCGAGAGCTTCCAAGGCCTCAGGAAGAGCTGTGGGGCTGGTCTAGCTGCACCCAACACAGACTCTAAGGTGAGAACTGGAACCCAGGAGCCACCTGCCCAGTTACCAGCTCTTGCTGGGACCTGTGTGGTTGGGTCTCCAGGCAGGAACAGGGGTCAGGGTGGCACCCAAGGGGCTCTGGCTGCTGGGACCCGGATTGCTTGGCATGGTCACACATCCATCCATCCCTCAGGAGGTACCTCCCAGCAGGCAGCTATCCCTGATCACAGCACAGGCTAACACCTGGCAGGAATTCCTCACCTACTGCTCTGTATCTCATCACACTGAGGATTTATCCCAGTAAAGCAGTCCTGGCTCTCCCCACCGCTGGCAGCTCTTGCAACAGAAGCAAACCCTCGTGCACAAAGTCCTACTGATTTTCAGGAGCATGTGATGGCAAACACACATTTTCTGCCTTTCCAACTTCAGTTATTTTCCTGCTGTGGGGTGGAGGTGAGGGTGATAATCCCCTTTTCTAGAAATGTCTTTGCAAGCAGAGAGATCCAAACAGCTGAAACCAAACCAGCCCTGAGGGCAGTTCCTGCAGCTTCCCAGAGCTCTTCAAACCCACCTCGATGACATCCTGCTCCCAGTCTTGCATCAAAGAGCACCGTGCAGGACATGATTAAGACATGACTCAACTAGTTAATCAGGGACCTGCACAGGCCTGACAGATGCATACTTTCTCCCAGAAATGTGAAGGCAGGTTTGGGATGCTGTTTCCAGGCTATATTAGGTTTTAATTTCATCCCTAGAAGAGCATCCAGGTTCAGAGGACTGAAGTGAACAAGCAGCTTGATCTGAAATACCAACTTAATGGTGGCTCTAAAGGGTAAGTTACAAAATGTCTCCAAAAAGAAGAGTAGGCAAGTCTTTGGCAGCACACCTGGGGCTGAGTGACTTGAGCAGGATGGGCCACAGGCCCACCAAAGCTTAACAGCTCCTTCCACTCCCCACAGTCCATTAGTCACTACGGCTCACCCTCCTTTGGATTTTTTATTCCCCCTAAGCCAGGCATAACAAATTCAGTGACTTTGGCAAAATGCCTCAGAACCACAAGCCATAATCCTGTGACTCATCCGCATTTTCAGCTTTGTACTTTTCCACTGTGCAGAAGTGATTCCCCTGGGAGTGCACACAGGCCTGGCATCTGTGTCACCTGGCCCCCATCCCCTCCTCAGCTGGACAGGCTGCTCCCTCCCTCCTCCTTAGGGACAGCTTTCCTACAGGATTTTGCACAAATGGCCCCTGCAGATTAAAGGAGCCGATTGCTCCCTGCTGGCAACTCGTCCCAGGCCAAAGCTGGCAGCCTGGAACAACAAAGTCACTCCTTGTTCTTTGGCCCTCGCTATGCAGATCCCACCCTGGTCCTGGCCATTCCCACACGCTCCTTCTGTGCGGGAACAGCAGTGCACGAACAGCCATTGCTTCTGGTCACAGGATTTTTTCCATTCTGTGGTTGGATCTTCCAGCTCCTGCTCCACAGAGCAGATGGGAGACAGCTCCTCCAGGCTGTCACCTCCCCCGAGAGCTGGTCCCAGCAGGGCACAGAAACACACTGCCAGCCTGTGTGTGAGGGCTCCTCCGTGAGGATCCAGGGCTGGCACAGCCCCTGCTGCTGCTGCTCCCAGATGCCCAGGGACTGGCTGCTGATCCCAACGGATGGCACAAAGCCAACAGCAAACAGCTTCCCAGGGATGTGGCTCTGCAGAAAGCTGTACCTTGGCAAGTGCTCAGGCACTACCTGTCAGAGGGGATGGCAATGCTCGGGCAGCTTTGAGAGAGGAGTATCCCAACACAAACCTGTACTTATCCTGTACTTTCTGCTTTATGTCTTGCAGCGAATCTTGGGATATATCTCGCTCCAGGTACCCAGAAAGCACCTCTGTAGCATTCTCTAAGTCTGCTTGGTTATTCTGCAAAGACAAGAGCAAAACAGTATTTGGAGGGGTAAATACATATGTATGTATGCATGTGTGTATATACATATATAACATTTTTAATTCAGCACAACTGAAATCAGTACCAAAATAAAAAGTGGGATGAGGTATCACAGAATCATACACTGGTCTGAATTGGAAGGAAGCTTAAACCTTATCCTGTTCCACCCTCTGCCAGGCTGCTCCAAGCCCTGTCCAGCCTGGCCTTGGACACTTCCAGGGATGGGACAACCATAGCTTTGTGATTCTGTGGTTCCTCCAGCAGACAATCCTACACAATGCCCAGATGGGCCTCCAACTTTTGCACAAAAGAATAATACGACAGCTTTGATTTTGTAAAAGTGGGGCCAAGAGGTCTCCAAGCATTAAATCTCTATTTCCTCAGCTTTGCAATCTGAATTCCTGACCACCACATTTTCTCCTACCTCAAAGATAATGGACTGATTATTCTTTTTGAGGTAGAAGGCAAAGACGTAAGTGTACATGAGTGTGGCACGACACTGGCAGAGGACGTCGACTGCTTTCTTCAGGAACTGCACCTCGATCCACGACATGTTGTGCTGCTGCATCTCCTCCATCTTCTGCTTCACCTGAGCGTAGAGCTTGTGCTCGAAGCGCAGGCTCTGCATGTGGTTCATGTAGCGGTTGCAGTAGAACAGGTACCTCTGCAGGGCTGCTCGGGATCGCTGTGTTAATTCCCATTAGGGAGAAAGAAAACAAATAGTTAAAACAAAGTAATGGCTGCAAGAGAAGCAAACCCTGCACGAGGCTCTTCCTGACCAGGAGAGCGAGCTTCCCTTCCCAAGGAGTTTCCTCTCCTCCCACACTGACCAGACAATTCATGCAGCCCTGCTGACCCCGCCACTGGAGGTGACAGCCCAGCCCTTGTCTCGCTGGCACCAGGGACTTCCTAGCCCAGCTCTGACATCCTCACTCCCAGCCTTGGAAGTAACCACAGTCACAGTGCTAAAGCCTGACCACATTTGTCTTTCAGCCTCTCAATTCCAGGTACAGCACTCAAATGCTTCCAGGGTCATGACAAACAGTGAGAAGACGATTTTATCTCTTTTTTCCTGGCTAATACAGAATTGTAATTAAACAATTACTGTGCTCATGTTAAGAGGGCAACCTCAGGTTGATTATAGAGCAGGAAAAGGCACCATGTGCTAAATAGTGCAAGAGAACCAAGATGACTCAATACACACTCATTAATCTTATTTTCTTCACATTGACAAGACCAGCTGTAAAAAATAACACCACGGGCATGGTTCAGCTTGTGTGTTGTGGATATACAGAGGTAGCACAGACCAGCAAAGCCATCCCTATCTTAACATCAAAAGACTTAACTGTCCCTTGGATTTGTGCCAAATCCATGAAGTTCTTCAGAGCAGATGTGGAGGTTTACAGAAAGCACAACCACAGGGCTGGTGATCTCCCTCATCACCAGAGGTTATGGACTCACCTCCTGTGCATCCCTTGCTGCCTTTGCATCATCCTCATTGTAGCGATTACAGTTGTACCTGTAACGGGGACACCGATTCCACAGATTTCAGTCCCAATCCATTCTGTTGGCACCACGACCTCCTCGCCTTCCAGCAAGGCACGCTCCCGAACTCACCAGGCAGATCCGTGGGGCTCCCAGGGGCCCAGACACACCCAGCAGAACTCCGCCTTGCAGTTCTGGTTCCGACAGACCATGTGGTTGCAGCCCCCGTCCTTCTCGATGGTGACGTGGCATTTCGGGCATTCCTGTCCACAGGACAGAGAGCACCATTAGCAGGGCAAGCACAGGACCCACCACAGCCTGGCCAGTTGGAAGGGCTCCCACGGCAGCAAGAGAGAGCACATCAAGTGAAACACATGAATTAATTCTTCCCTTTGAACATCAAGATCCTCTTCCGAGTCAGGCCTTAAAATACTTCCAAAACTGGAGCAGCTAGATAGCAAAAATAAGGAATAACACATTTTATCTCTGCTGCTCTCACAGTGGGACACTGGATAGGTCACTTCATGACCTTCCCCAAAATCCCAGCAGCAGTGGTGGTCTGGAACAGCCCTGGGAGGGCCTGGCTTTCCTCACCACCGAGTGTCTGGTCCATGCCAGGCTCAGGCTGAGCTGGTATCCCGCCGATACCGATCCGAGGCACCTGCAGCTGCCAAATGCCATCCAGAAAGGATCTGAAAACGTGCAGTAAGAATCTAGTGTGCTTCAAAGAACCTGCTGTCAGCTAAAAAGACACTGCTCCTCCTGAGGTTTTTCTGCGTCTCCCATCAGGTCCCTTTTTTCCCCTTCATGTGACACCTCACTGAAGAATTTTCCACAAAAGCTCACATGGGGTTTCCCTTTCAGGTGTGAGGCCTTTGACAAATGTGAGGATCTCAAAGAGCAGCACTGCACTGGGGAATATCTGGGGAGTAGTTTGGGGGTTTTATAACACCAATATCCTCGATGAGCTTAGAAATTAACAAATCAAGAAAGCAGCAAGTGCAGAGGAAAACACTCTGAAAACAAAACCAAAACCATTTTAGGCCACATCCACCTCATCCCACAACCACACACCAGCCTTCATGGAGTTTCCGCAGAAGCCATTTTTTATCTACAACAGTCATATATGCAAACAGGAAACACACACACCTGTAAGACCAGCTGCAGCTTCTGGGTCAGAAGCTTGTAAAGCCCCCTCCCCAGCCTGGAGCAGGTCTGCTGACCAGAGCCACCAGTTCCTGTGCTGGCATCCCAAGAAATATTCAGGAAAGGAAGAAACCAACACACACAATCCCTCAGTAACTGCTGCTTTTGCACTGGACACAACCCAGCAGGTTCCTGTACACCCACTCTGAGTGTTCCAGCTCTCACTGCTTTCTCAGTTTGCCTGTTTGTATTGTCAGGGACAGGAAGATTTGCACACCAAACCAAAGGGTTCAAGCAGCAACCAAGCACAGAAGGGATTTTTGCACACCTGTCTCCTCTCAGTCATCTGTGTTTGTCCTGCAAACTGAGTAACTGCACCCCACACACAGAGTAAGTGAAGCACAGCAGCTCCTGTGCTGGCCCTCTGTCCCCTGGGACTCTCCATAGGATGGATACCCACCCAGGGAAGCCTCCTCCCAGTTGGGCACTGCAGTTCTGTGAACTGCACAGCCAAAATGGTCTCCTCTCCTTTGAGCAGAGCACCCAGTGCACCATCTGTTTTCCTTTTCCTCCCTCTACCAATCCTGCACCAACAAGTAAAGACTCCAGGTTTATGCCAACAATATCCTTCCCAGCTGAAAAGATCCCTGCTCCATATGCCCACCAGCCAGGGTGGCCAACACGCACAGCCAGTGGCACGGCCCCTGTCACAGCACGGTGGCCCCAGGACACCCAGCCGTGGGCGGCCCCAGGGCTGTGCAGCTCCTCCACACACATCCCATCCGGTGAGGTGCCGACATTCCTGGGGGAGGACGTGGCCGGGATCCCTCCTGCTCAGCACCATCTCACAGCTGGAACAGAGGGAGGAGGGTCCCCAGATGAGCTGCCAAGCTGCAGAGGTGCCATGGGGCACATCCACACCACGGGAATTTGAGGCCATCTCACCCCCAGCGAGGCTCTATCGGGAGCACGGGAATTCTGCCCTCCTGGCCTGGAGGTGGGACAAAGCTTTGCAGTGTGTCCACAGTGCTCAGGGCTTCGAGCTCTGGATGCAAACCAAGACAAAAAGCCCTTCTAGAGCCTAAAGGGGTTCCAGGAGAGCTGGAGAGGGACCTGGGACAAGGGATGGAGGGACAGGCCAAGGGGGAATGGCTTCAAACTGACAGAGGGCAGGGTTAGATGGGATATTGGGAAGGAATTCTTCCCTGTGAGACCCTGGCACAGCTGCCCACAGAAGCTGTGGCTGCCCCATCCCTGGAAATGCTCAAGGCCAGGCTGGACAGAGCTTGGAGCAACCCGGGCTAGTGGAAGGTGTCCCTGCCCATGGCAGGGGGTGGAAAGAGATGGGCGTCCAGTTCCTTTCCAAGCCAAACCATTCCATGATTGTATGATCTAATTACAGCCCTCTTGTCACAGGGAATGCCATCCTTTCCAAGCCTTTATGCTCCTGTCAAGCAGAGCACAAGCAAGAGAGGTGACACAGTCCAGACCCACAAAGCTGCGTACAAGTGTAGAATTTGAATATTATTAAGAAACAAAGCCATGAAATGCACAATCTAAAGAAATGCTGAACACCAGTAGGAAAATAAATCGTAGCTGCTCAAGGCATCAACACAACAAGTGGGAGAGATTTATAGATTAAGGAGGACAGGGAAGCAAGATCTTCCTGAAAATTACGGCTACACAACAACAGAATAGGCAGCAAATCAAGTTACTAAACCTGCAGAGTATTCTGCATGTTATCAGTCATACCAGAACACAGAGGTGACCTCATTAACTTTGTTCCACCCAAACAATTCCATGCTGTCCCTGGAAACAAAAGCCTGGGCAAACCTGGGAAAGGAGAACAATCCTGATTCTGTCATAAAAAACCCACCATAAACCTCAGCTGCTGTTTTATGAACAGGAGGATAAATAGAAACATATTTCTTATTTCAGGGCAGGTGAAAGGGATTAGTCCTCTCCAGAAGTCCCAGTGATGGACATCAGCCTCCCAGCCACATTCACAGCAACACCTTCACCTACATCCCATCTTATGAAAAAAGAATCCTCAAACACCACGAGGATTTCTTAATGCTTTTCAACAAACCCCAAAAACGCTGTACTTAATTTGGGTTAGCACAAAGCAGCATACCCTGACAACACCTGGAGTCACAGAGCAAAGCTTTTTCAAACATATTTGAAACACCAGCCCATCCAAGAGGAAAGGACGGCACTTGGACCCCTTTGGGAAGACGCTGTTCACACCCGGCACGGCGAGGAACGGAGGCACACAGTTCAGTGCTGGGGAGGACCATGAGTGCTGCCAGAACCTCCACGCCTCAGAACAAGTGCAGGATTTCCAGAAAATACAGAGGGAGTGTGTGTTCAGACATTAAATAGTGACCTGAAAAGGGAGAGAACTGGGTTCGTGCCATTGTATCTCGCTTAGAGGAGCAAACAGCCCACAGCTCCTCTGGAGGAGGAAAACGTGCCTGGTTTGTGCCTCAGCCACTCAAGCCCTGTCTGGCCCAGAAGGTGACGTGGGATGTGCCAGGAGCAGCAAGGCTGGGGCATTTTTAGTATCAGATGAACAACTTTCATTAAGACCAATCTAACTGCAGCAACAAAACCCAGTGCCTTGGGTGAAGACTGGCACCATTAGTCTTCGTTCTTCTTCCTTCAGCATTCCAAGAGGCAGGAAGATTAACATCGCTGACACAGCTTTGGAACAGGCTTCCCCTCCTTAGAGGCCAGGCTTGATACACCTTCAGGGCCAAAATTAAATGCACAAATCCAAGTTTTCTCTAGTTTTCAGTCCTCTGAATGTCCACTTAACAGAAGAAATGGATCTCTGAGGTTTCTTTATTCCCAAATATCTGAAACCTGCCTAGTTTAACTCAAGAAAGGAACTACTGAGGAACCAAGTTTGTCCAACAAACTGAAAAAGAAAGCAATGTGCAAATCCTTGGATTATTGAACTCTGTTCTTCAACAAGACTCAGAACTAAAAGCCTGATAAAGAACTTGTGTCGCCTTATCTCAACTTTAAATTAATTTAGTGAAAGTAGCTTATTTTAAGAAAAAAGCCATGTACTCCAGCACAGCTACAAGGGCTGTATCTCTGGTAGAAGTAGAAGGAATTTAGGTCTCCTAAGTGCAAGTAAATGAATGCAAAAGGATAAAAAAATTACATCAGAAACACAGAACTCGCGTCTCAAAGCTCCTCATTTTACATTCAGACCATTTTACATAATTCATCCAAAAACACATCACATCATTCCAATTTGGGAACAGAACCCAATTCTGCTGGGTTTCACTTTTCTATTCTCTCACACAACAATTGCCTAATTTTCCTTTCCCATTCTTGTCCCCTGGGACAAGCTGGAACAAACGTATCTCACATTCTCCCTTTGCAAAGGATTAGCCAGACTTCAAGCCCACATTCCAGAGGATTGGTATTTGTCTCTTACACCTTCATCTTGGTACACAGGAAGTTTCCTTCCCTGACTGGAGCCCACAGGGGACACAGCTCATGCCTGGATGACTCCAGAAAGCCCTTTCCAAAAGCAAGACACAGCAACAGAGCCTGTAGTCACAATGGCATCACCTGGGGAGTTTTCCCCACTGAAAATGGGAATTTTTGCATCTAATGGTACCTGATTCCTTTCTAGGTTCTTCAAAATGAAGAAATTCAACGCAGACTTTGGGCTCTGACTCTCAGTCCCTGAAGCCAAGAGCTGTGCTTCGACGAGCATGACTGCCCTGTTTTCCTGCTAGGAAAAGTACAGGGAGAGAGAAAGGACAGATGGATGCGTGCTCCAGCTGTGCAATTCCCATCCCAGCCTATCCCTGCAGCCTCAGGCTACGGCAGGACAGGGTTCTCCTCAGCTCCAGGAGGCCCCTGGGTCTCTCCGTGGCTCTGGCCAAGGCCCAGCAGGCACTGAGGCAGGAGCAGGTGGTGGCTGGGGGGCTCTGGGCCCACCTGGTTCTCCCAGGGCACAGCTCCCAGCAGCCAGAGCCTCACATCCCCACCTTGCCCACCCTGCTGCCCACAGAAGGCAGAGATCAGCACCAGGGCTGGGTTACTCTCCCTGCCACCTTCCCCCTCAGCTGACTCCAGCATCAGCCCAGGGAGAACTGGCGCCCTGGACGTGGACACCACAAGGCTCCAGCACAGCTGGCTGCTCCTCCTGCTTGCAGCCTGTGCTCCAAAGTATTTCCATGTAGGAGGGTCTTGGAAGATATTAGAGGAAGTAGCTTAGACAGTGATGTCCAAGGACAACAGCTCTGCTGCTCACACCAGACTCCAGGAACTAAAGGGCAAGCTGGGCTGGTGCCAGATGCCACTCTTCTGATGGGTGTTTCCCAAAAAGTCTTATTATTCCCAAGGCAGGGGCGGGTACAAGATGGGAAACAATCCCAAGATTAACCCCTTGAGGAGCAGCAGCGGGTCCTGAGGGCTCTGACAGGCAAAACAGGGCTGTGACTGTCCCAATGTCCCAAATATTTGACACCCAAGGCTAGCAGTGCTTACACTCTGCCTTTTCCAAACTATTGGCTGCTCTTCCTCAGGTTTAACAGGAACAGGACCTGCAGACCAACAAACTGAACAAACACGGTTCAGTTCTTGAGCCATGACAGCACACACTCAGACAACACTAAATTCCCTCTGCTGACAACATTCAGGCTCCAAGCAGGGACACACAGCCCTCAGCCCACTGGACACTGCCCAATTCCTGCCCCATTTTAACTGCAGGATGGGTGTTTCCCCATAATGCAACATTCCAGTTCAATGAAAACCAGGCAGGCAGCCCCAGAAAGCAGGAGGTTGCTGCAAACAATGCCATTAACCAGTTACACAACAGAGCTAAGAAAACAAAGCAGCCATTTCCTCACTCCCTCCCCACCTTCCTCCGCCCTCCCTCCGGCTCCAGCCAGGAGCTCCGGGCCTGCCCCTCACTCCCAGGGCGTCTGCTGCTTTTGTTTCCTTGCCACCAGCCAACCTGGGCTTTAATTCCTCCCCAAATGATCCAACCCTCAAGTTTCAGGCAAAGTTGGGCTAACTAGGATGAGGATGAAGACATTTACATAATAAAATCTCAACCAGCTGTTCTGCCAGTCTGGCCCTGGAACGCTGCCCAGTGGAAATGAAGCCCCAGGATTTGCAGGCAGATGTAAATGATCCCAGCAAACCCAGCCACGGGTGGTGGGAACACATTCCAAACACGGGCGAGGCACAGGCCTGCCTAGGGACGCCATGGGTGCCAGACAGGAGTCCAAAGACAGCTCTTGAGCCTGCTTTGGTGTCCAATTAACTCCTTCTTCCAAGAGCAAACACCACTGAACCTGAGGACACTCACTTGTTTGCTCTTCAAACAAGACCACTTCAGTGTACTGTGCATTTTAGGGCTTGCTCTTAACATGGAACAGAAAAACAATCCTAGTGCAGAGGAATTTGGTGGATGCTCCTTCCATCTGATAAATCTACATAAAAATCTATATATAAAAGAGGAGAAACCCCCTCACCTTTGTGTTGGCCGCAATCCAATTAGAAGTTTCACTGTCATCATCACACTTCTTGATCCATTTCTTTAACCACTGTCAAAAAAATGGTGAAAGAAGAGAGTTAAGTCTAAATAGAGGAACTGCAAATGTTCCCAAGGCACCTGCTTTTGCATTAAGGAAAGGTACACACAGCCACATGGGAATAGGGGGATTTGGTGCTGGAACACTGTGCAAACAGCAGCTAATTTAGTGCAGAGAGTTCCTGCAGCACCGTCCTGATCCAGCGAGCACCCACCCAAACGCTGCTGCAAACTCACTGCTGCTCCTCAGCTCAATCAACACAAACTGCATGTTGGACTCTGAAATAATAAGGACATTTTGGATTTGGGGTGACCTCACTGTGGCCTTCCAGGACCTGAAGAGAGCCTACAAGAAAGATGGAAAGAGACTATTCCCAAGGGCCTGGAGTGTTAGGACAAGGGGGAATGGCTTCAAACTGCCAGAGGGCAGGGTTAGATGGAATATTGGGAAGGAATTGTTGGCTGTGAGGGTGGGCAGGCCCTGGCACAGGTTGGGCAGAGAAGCTGTGGCTGCCCCATCCCTGAAAGTGTCCAAGGCCAGGCTGGACAGGACTTGGAGCAACCTGGGCTAGTGGAAGGTGTCCCTGCCATGGCAGGGGGTGGGATGGGATCACCTTTAAGAAAGAACTCCAATGTGCTCACCTTGCATTTAACAGGATCATGCCAGTTTTCACCACAGTTAAAGCTGTGAGGGCAAAAAAGGGGTAAATAAGCAAACAGAGCAGATAATTGTAGTTTTAACTAAACAGGGCAAGTTTTCTTCTCGTTGTTCTACCAAGAGACCAAAGCCAGTCCTAAGGAAACATCTAAGCCAACACCACCCTCATCATCAAACCCCTCAAGTGCCATTTCAAAACAGGACAAGGGGCAATGGCTTCCCACTGCCAGTTAAATGGGAAACTGTGAAGGAATTCTTTCCTGTGAGGGTGGTGAGGACCTGGCATAGGGTGCCCAGAGAAGCTGTGGCTGCCCCATCCCTGTAAGTGTCCAAGGCCAGGTTGGACAGGGCTTGGAGCAACCTGGGATAGTGGAAGGTGTCCCTGCCCGTGGCAGGGGTTGGGACTGGATCCCACTTCAGGTCCCTCCTGCCCCACAGCACGGATCCCATGGATCCCATGAGCTCACACTACCTCCCTGCCAGGGCAGTGAGTGAGGGGCAGCCCCAGGCCTGTGCTCACCAGAACTGACGGCCGCACTTGCAGCGCACGGGTTTGGCGTCCGGGTACTGCACTTTGACGACGTGGTGGCAGTCGGGGGCAGGACACCACTTTAACAGTCGGTTACACTGCGAGCAAAGCACAGACACAGCGTGGGACACGACTCCTCCTGCCCTCACCCCTCCTGCCACAGCCTCAGCCACGTCCCTCAAACCCAAACCCTCTGCACACAAACCAGCAGTGAGAGCTGGATCCCAGTGACTGGGTTCTACAGGGAACTGGGACAGTGGGAAAGGCTTCCAAAGCACCTTTCTCCAAGTCTGTTTTGCTTGCTCCAAGTTTTATTTTTGCTTTTGCTCAGAGTAGTTTTGCAGCTTTACTTCAGAAGACAAATGTTTAAGGCATGTTCTTTACTACCGTGTTTCCTGGTTTTCAATGTAAAGTATCTCAGGCAACATTCAGGAACTATAAATATTAAGTGCTCCTCAGAACATGTGTATTCAACAACAGCTCTTGCATGCTCTTCATCTCTAGGTCTTTTGTCCTAAAGGTTTTTTAATCTTTTCCTGCAACTATCCCTGTAACCCAAAGGGCTACAAAACAACCTCTAGTCACACTTGATTAGAGATGATGCAAAACAACCTGCTCTGCAGTTATAAAAAAGCCTCAAGTCTCTGGTTTGGTACATATGCAAGACAAAACAACCTAGAAGCCATTAAAAATTTCAAATAAAAACTCACCTCTACAAAACTATTGGTTATTAAATGCTGGTACTTTAATTTAACCTTGGAATCTGTGATCAGACGCCTGTGGGAAGGGAAGAAACGGAAAAATTGTAGCAGAAAACTCATTTTTCCCATACATATCCAGTAAGTTAAGACCAAGAAATGGGTTTGATTCATCCTTCTACACTTGCAGGTATTTTTTGTACTTGCCTGTCCTCTATTTATTTGTTAGATCATTATTATGAAAACTACATGTGTTGCATTTAAATATATATATATAAAATAAGCTTCAAAACCAGAAAGTTCATGCATTTCAAAAGAACTGAATCTCTTAGTGTGAGGATTTTTACTAAAAAACACTTTCCCAAAGAGCCCAAGAAACAAAGCAAATAATTTAATCAGTTCATTAGCATAAAACATGCACATTTTGTGGTAAATCCCTTTAAAAAGCTCCAGAACAACCACTGTGTGGTTCCCAACTTCGGGAAGCCTCCTGTTATCTGGGTTTCACTGGAACGCCACAGCTCCAGCTGAAAAATTTAATGGTGTTTTAACCTATTTAGCATAAAAAGCTGACTTGAATTCAACACCACTGAGGGTATTCACAACACAGACTTTAATTCCATACATGGACTTTAGTTCCCCATTGGAACTGGGAGAGCAGAGGAGAACCAGGTGATGGGAACCCTTGAAGGGATGGCGACCACTTGTCTCCTGGGCACACCAACCCCAGTGGCATTTGCAGATACACCCAAAATACTCTAATTAGGAATTGCTGAGCACCTCTGTAAATGTATTTCAGACATGACTGAAGTGTCTCCCCATCCATGTAAACATAAAGCTGGGCTAATGTGGTGATCCTGGTTTAAATGCTGCTTTCTACAGGCCATAAATCCTGCAGTTGATGGCTTATCCCCGGCAGGTGCAGCCCAGCCCCAGAGTGCTCCTGCACGTTATCCTGCCAGTGCTCAGCAGGGATGTTGCACAAACCCCAGCCCTGGGCAGCCTGGGGAGCTCCTCTCCAAACCACACGCTGGTCCTTACATAAAACACAGCACGTGGCACTCAGTTCCCAGGGCTAAAATAAAGCAAATCAGCTGACAAAGCATCTCCTCAGCCCCCCGTCCATGGCGAGTTTGGGAGTCAAACTTGGTGAAGATTGAAAAAACCCCAAATTTTAATTTAACTCAAATTGTAAATTTTGCTTTTTTACCCCACACTGGGGCTTCTGGAGATAGTAAAGGTGACTTCAAAAATTTACTGTATAGAATGTATCAGGAACTGGAACTGAAATTAACAGTCCTGCCATGACCAACCAGAGCACACAATCCACTGGTTTTTGCTTACCAAAATGCTTTGATTGCCCCAAGTCAACCTCATGGAAATCCTACAGCACCGCTCAGGTCAAGACCTTCAAGAACTTTGCCTGGATAATTATTGTGTTTTGCCAAATCATAAATAAAACTAGACAAATTAAAAGATTAAACTCCTGCTCACTGCCAATAAATCCTATTTTGGTGTGTATCCCTCTGTGAGCAAAACTAGAAAAGAAGCAACTTCACCAAAAAAAGCCAGGTTGGAACAGCAAGCTCTTGAAAAAATAACCTAAACCTTTTCTCTTCCTGGGAGCTCAGTTTGGAACTACACAACCTCAAAACAGCATCCAAAGATGGGAATGATCCTTTATCAGACCATAAATTCAACTGAGGCACAATTCCCTATGACCTCCAAAGAGGAACCCCAAATCCATCTGTTCCCACTGAGTGAAAGCAGCCTGCCTTGCTCATTAAAGAAATTAACAGTCTGGCATGGAGTGAAAGCAATTCCAGCAGCACCAGCAAAGGTGAGTGCGGGACAGCCAGGGATCACTCCCAGCCAGGCTGGAGGTCCTGGAGCAGACCCTCCCTCCAGCCTTCCCACTCCAGTTCAACAAGGAAACGGGACTCCAAGCTGGCTAAATAAATACTCACAGATCCAGCAAAGTCACCTGAATTGCCAAGTTTGGACTCATATAGAGATAATCCAGGCTGGAGATTCCCACCCTGCTGAGGCCAGTGCTGAGAAGGGACCACATGAACAACCTGCCCCATCTGTGTCCATGTTCTGAGGGATACAGACTGATGTCTCCACACATGGCATGTTAATCCTACATTTCTATAGCTTGGGAACCTAGAGCTGCAGACCTTGTAAAAGGAAAATACCCACAAAGAGAACAAATAAAGACATGGAAGTGGGTACAGATTGTGTTTGGAATTCCTTACATTTTTATTCATGCCATTTCCTAAGGTTGCCACAGTTGTCCATCTTGGCTTGTATAGGAAAGCATTAGACCTTGGCAAAAAATGCATCCTCCTCCCCCCCAGAAATCCAGGTGAGATCAGGGAAAGGTAGATTTTTACCTCTAGAAAATGTTTACAATTTTACTCAGATAAAGGGACCTTGTTTGCTTTAGCATCCAGATGCCATGTCACTATCCCAGGCCTCCTGTCTCTGCCATCTCCAGGCCAGGGGGAATCCCATGGCACTGCTCCCCTCCTCTTCCTGCATCCTTCCCTTGCTGCTGTCACCATGGCCTGCAGAGATTTCAGCCACTCTGCTGCACAGGCACTACTTTAACATCCCACTCCAACTGCTGCAATCAGGGAAACACTCCAAGAGTTTCCTGCTGAGAGCGTTGCACACCAAAGGCTGAAGTTCACACTGGTAAACAAAGATCTCAGTCAGGTTACCCAAGATATGGCAACTTGAGCTCAGTCTCCACGCACTGAACTCCACAAACCAGCCCTCAGCAGGGCAGGAAGGCACTCCAGCTCCTTCCACTTCCACACAGCCCACACTCCATGACTAACCCAGGGCCACTACTGCAGAGGATGGGGAAAATCACTGCTCTGAAAGCAACAGATAACAAACCCCAGCAAATTAATATCAATGAGTGAGTCAGGCTTCAGGAAGGAGAGAGTAAGGTAACAGAGTAAGCCCCCACTGAGATGCTTTTCAGCAAGAAGAATTAAAATGAACTTAATGAAGGTTCAGAATTATGAAGGATATTACTCATTCAATAACCTCCCCCAATATAAAGGAGAAGGAAGCTGATGGAATTCACTGCTCCACCACATGAGCAGTCATCCTACAGCTGGACAACTTCATCTCTGCAGTGGCACAGCTCACACACCACCTCAACCAAACCTGGTGTCTGAGGGACAGCTGCTCCCCATCAGAGGGCATAAAACACACCCTGCTCCAGCCCACAGGACTCCCGTCCTCTGAGTCACCCACCAACTACAGCTACAGGACTTGGGCTGGCCTGGACAGGAAGGCCTGAATTCCTACATGAATCAAAGGAAACAAAATGCACAAAGCAGTTAAACAGGGTTTGGAAATTCTGCTCTCACACTGACCAAACTGGTCAGGGAGTCCTTCCTCCCAGTGCTGCTGCCATGTGGGTTTTTCTGAGACATTCTGGTATCAAAACAGACCCCTTTGCTCCCAAAAGCCTCCATGCAGTCTGTTATAAGCATTTGAATGCATTTTTACAGCACATGAGTAACAACATGCAAAGAGAGGAAAGCCAAGAGGCAGGGACTGAGAATACTCACATAACTGTGTTGTCGTCCACTAAGATATCACAGCCATGGGCAGGGCATGAAATGGTCTGAAAAATACAAAAAGGGTGTGGGAGGAACAGTGTTTACCTTATTTTTGCTTCACAAAGAATTCCAAGGCAATAGACTTCACTACAATCCACAGCATAGAGTGCCTTGGCTCTCTCACCATGTCCCAGGTGTGCAAGATTCCTCCCCCCATCTGCACCAATCCCACGGAGTTCCCTCCAGATTCACCTGTGGCAGAGGCTGCAGCCCCCAAACCTACAGAGCTTGGGTTTAATTTGCTGCTCTTTTGGCTTTTTAAACTTTACTGGTGAAGACTCCCCCTTTTCTTCCCTCCTCCTCTCCAATACACAGAATTTCCAGAAATAAGCCACGAGGTGAGCTGACATTTTACCTGTCCCATGCCTTCCTCCATTATTTTGGTAGTTAAATATTCACTCCAGCACTGCATGCAGAACTTGTGTCCACACTCCAGGCCAGTGAAGTACTGCAATGACAGAGAACACCAGGCATTGGAGCATTTCATCCCAGGGATTCTCTCCACAGCTTCATCCTCCTGGGACTGCGCAGTTCACCCCCCACACCTCTCACCCCCCACCTGAGACAGTGCCATTTATTTGGCATCACCATCGCTACAGACATTGCCCAGGCAGCTTCAGTCACGCTCCCAAAGCCAGACTCTAATCCCCAGCCCCAGCAGCAAGGAAAGGTGTGGCCCATGTTTCCATCCTGCCTGCCCATTTAGGTTTATCCTTGTTTTAGGAGTGTACACGGAGCTCTCTCCTATTTTACCCTGTAAATCAGTCAAATAAATGCAACACCAAACAGGTCACAGTGATAACATTATAGAGTCTTCAGTCCTCCTTTCTTTCCCACTTGGCACACATGGGTGCTGCCCAGAAGTCCCAGACCTCCTTGGGAAGCTTCCCCCTGAAACCCAGATCTTCATCAGATGAAGACACTAAAGATCCTAATTGGCAGGTGTAAATTACTAAATAAAATTCAGTAATGATCAGCTGTCACAGAGCAACAAGGACAACTCCATCCTTGTCAGCATCATCTGCACAGAGTGTCAAGATTCCATCTGGGACTGAGTGGTTACACAAGGGGTGGAGAAGCAAACACTGCTGAGGAAAGACTGGAAATGAGGTACTTCTCTCAGGTCAGCTTGGAGTTCTTTTATACCCAGAGCCAGGGGCAAGGAAAGCTGTACTTAAAACATCTGTACCACTATACTGGTAATATTTGCTGGCTTAGCTTTTCAAACCATCAGCTCCTCAGCCAGTGAGATAAAACTAGAACCGCACCCTGAGATACCATCAACCTGCACGAAACTGCACAGGGGAAAGGACCCGGAATCCTCTGCAGAACAGCCCGAAGCAGCAGCAGGATCACAGAATCACAGAATGGATTGGGTTGGAAAAGACCTCCGAGATCATCAAGTCCAACCCTTGGTCCAACTCC
>JAWWEV010000018.1:18165255-18177711 GCA_035583235.1 Hafferia zeledoni | reverse complement strand
ACTGGAGTTGGACCAAGGGTTGGACTTGATGATCTCAGAGGTCTTTTCCAACCCAATCCATTCTGTGATTCTATGATGCCAGGGCAGCCCCAGGAGCAGAGCAGCAGCCACGGAAGGGCTGTGAGGGCAGACCTGCAGAGCCCAGCACAGGGTGATGCTCCCACAGCCACCCTGGGGTGAGGAGCAGGAGATCACTGCCTAAATCAACTTCTCTCCACTAGTTCTGCAACGCAGAGGACAAGCACACACATCAAACAGATTAAGGGCTGTGTAAGAGGGATGAAAAAACTCCCTCAGATCAGAAATCAAGACCTTGCCTAAGAAATTAGTTCACAAAGAACGTGCAGGTGAGTCCAACAGCCAGGTCTGCAAATGCACAAGCAGGAACACTCAGGACTCCTCATTGGCAGCAACTTTTCCACCACTTTTCTTAGGCAAAGATAAGGAATATGGCATAATCTGTTCAAAAAAAATCAGTAAGTGCTATGATTTTCAAAGTTCTAATCATTACACACAGACCCACCACTTTAATGGCTGTTTCAAAGAGTAAAAACCTGGAGCTCCCAACTCTCTGCACGTGTGCTTGCCAACTGTCCCCTCCCTACATTAGGATCAATAACTGGGAGCAGAGCAACAACCCCGCTTAGCCATGAGATCTTCTTTAACTGCAGGGTAATCAGCTAATCCGGGCAGCCTCCTTTATTCAGCTTTACATGGGCAGCACTATCATTAAAGTTATAAACTTTAATTTGACTCAAGGAATGCCATTTACTAATTTAGCAGGCAAATGCTTTTACAGTTGTTTGCATCGAGCTCCATATAAACTACAGGGGATTTACAGCACATAAAGCAACATTTTAAAGCTGCTGTTACAGAGCACAGGATAGCTGGGGAAAAGCATTCACTGAGGCATCTCGTGTTTAAAGGGATTTACCAACACACACAACCAGCAAAACAACTGCTCTCTGGGCACTGGATCCCTCAATATTTAACATTCACAGAATTCTCACATTATTCCTGTTGGCACACAGAGGAGCAGCATCTCCTATTTAGCCCAAGTATTGAGTAAACAGGAACAAAAGAAAACCCATCACCTGCAGAAAAGTGAACGGCATCAGAAACTTCATGGTGAGCTGGAGCCAAAGCTTGCCATGAGCCTTCAGAAAGCAATGCCAAATCGCTTCAGTGCCTTGATTTTTTTCCCCCAAAGCTCAGGAGCAAACAGATAAGACTTAGATACTTTGATCCAGGGATGGTAAATGTTACTTCGAACTCGATTTCATTTTTAAAGAGACAAACTTAAAAACTGGGGGTAAAAAAAAAAGTTATGGTTGTGAAGGTATTGCTCGTATCCCTCCTGGTCTGTGCTGGAAATAAACACGACAAGGTTCAACCCCTGAGTGTAGCGGAGGGGGGAGGGAACGGCAACAAATCCAGAGCGGGGCCTCTCCTGGAATTCCAGGGCTTGCCATCGACTCCGCCGCTCACCGAAGGAGCTGGAGGGGCTGAGCCCCCCGCCGACAGCGAGAGGACGGAGCGGGAGAAAGGAAAACACACGGCTCACACCCCTGGCTCGCAACTACACAAAGAAAGAGGAGCCCTTTCAGTGCCAAGGGCCTCGTTCCCGACGCTTCCACGGCAGGAAGCGAGATCCTGGCCGGCCCCGAGGGGCCTCCCGGGGGAGCGGGGTGAGGAGGAGCCCTCTCCACCCCGGAGGGTGCCAGGGAATCCCCCTCATCCAGGAGGACATCGGGGATCGCCCCCTTCCCCCCGGGGGTGCCGAGGAGACCCTCCCTCACCTCTAGAGGAACCACCTTCACGGGGGCTGAGAGGGGCCGTCCCGTCATCCCGAGGGGACGCCCCCGTAACCTGAGGGGATACAGAGGAGCAGACCCCGCTCCAGCCCCGGCAGGTCCCCAGGAGTCCCGCTCGTCCCCGGCAGGGTGTGCGGGGCCGGGCCCGCTGCCCCTCCGGAGGCTCCCGCCCCCCCAGCCCTTCCCTTCCCTTCCCCGGTGTGTCCCCCCAGTCCCGGGGCCGCACCTGGATGACCTCGTTGACCTCTCGGATACACTCCACCATGTGCTGCAGGATCTGCTCGGCCGTCAGCACCTCGTAGCGATAATCCTCCTCCTGCTCGGGGCCGCCGCCGGGGCCCGGCCCGCCGCCCAGGCCGCCGCCGCCGCCGCCGCCGCCGGGGCCCAGCCCGCCCGTCTCGCCGCCCAACAGCCCGTCGCGCTCCCCGCCGACGCGCAGCCCGGGCTCCACCAGCTCCACCTCGCCCAGGTCCAGGTTATCGTCGGGCTCGTCCTCCTCCTCGTCCTCCTCGTCCTCCTCCGCGCCGCTGTCCTCGCTGCACTCCTCGTCCTCGTCGAACTCGTAGTTGTACCCCTCGTCCGAGTCCATGGCGAGGCGCTGAGGGAGCGGCGGCGGCCCCCGCGGCCTGCCCGACCCCGACCCCGCCGCCGCCGCCGTTGGCCCCGGCCCGGCCCGGCCCCGCCGCGCCTCAACCGCCGCCAACAAAGGGCCGCGGCCGCCGCGCTCCGTCACCGCGCGCCCCGCGCGTCACCGCGCCCGCCCGCGCATGCGCGCGACAGGAGCCTCGGACCGCCCGCTCCGCCGCCATCTTGGGCGCGCGGCCCCGCCCCCACCCCCCCTTTCTGGCCGCCGCCATGATGAGTGTGGCACCGACCGTGAGGGGAGCGGGGCAGCGCGGGCACCGACACAGCACAGCGCAGCGCACAGAAACGGAGCGGCGGCGGGGAACATCACAGCGTACAGGAACACCACAGCGCACAGGAACGGAGTGGCGGTGGAGGGGAAAGGCCTCTGTGGTCATCGGGCCCAACCGATGGCCCAACACTACCATGGCACTGTGGAAGATCGTGGCACTGTGTCTTTCTTAAACAGCTCCAGGGATGGCAACTCCATGACCTCCCTAGGCAGCTCATTCCAATGTCTAATCATCCTTTCTGGGAAGAAATTCCTCCTGATATCCAGCCTGACCTCCCCTGGCACAGCCTGAGGCCATTCCCTCTCCTCAGTCCCTGTTCCCTGGAGCACAGCCCGATCCCCCCTCGGCTCCTCCTCCTGTCAGGGAGTTGCAGAGCGCAGAAGGTCCCCCGAGTCTCCTTTTCCCCAGGCTGAGCCCCCACAGCTCCCTCAGCCACTCCTCATCATTTGTGCTTCAGAATCAGAATGTTAAAGGGGGTTGAAAGGACCTTAAAGATCATCCCATCCCACCCCCTGCCATGGGCAGGGACACCTTCCACTATCCCAGGTTGCTCCAAGCCCTGTCCAGCCTGCCCTTGGACACTTCCAGGGATGGGGCAGCCACAGTTTCTCTGCCCAACCTGTGCCAGGGTCTGCCCACCCTCACAGCCAACAATTCCTTCCCAATATCTAACCTAAATTTTCCCTCTT
Source organism: Hafferia zeledoni (assembly GCA_035583235.1). Classification (NCBI taxonomy): domain Eukaryota; kingdom Metazoa; phylum Chordata; class Aves; order Passeriformes; family Thamnophilidae; genus Hafferia; species Hafferia zeledoni. Next base: position 18,174,291 of record JAWWEV010000018.1, on the reverse strand, counting down.
TCAATTTGTGCCCATTACTCCTCATCCTATCCCTACAGTTCCTGACAGCAGTGGGTTTGGCTGGGAACAGGAGGTTTGGGGGATTTATCTGCTTCCCCCACTGCCCACCCGGTCTGGGCTCTGTGGGGCAACAGGACATGAGGTGGGGCTGGGGCGTGGAACCCTCCTGAGCTGTCCTGTGGAAAAGTGTGGAAAAGACTCCCAAGGCCATCCTAAAATTGAAAGGTCTGGTGTGAGCGACTTGTGAAGGGAATGTGAGGGATGTGTGCAGGAAAATAGGTTGCACTGCCTCAAAATCAGAATAAAACTGCACTAAGAGCATCCAGGCAGAAATTCTCAGTCATTCCATGGGATAAACACACACCCACCACGCCTGGAGGGACCCTGATTGTGCTGGGTGGCATCTCCAACCTCCAGCACTGCCTTCTGGTCAGCACAGATGATGATACCTGGGTTTTGGAGGTGCCAGGCTTGTTCCCCTGTTAACTTGACATTTTGCAGGGGGAAGAACAGACATAAGTGGATTCATCACCAGGCCAGGGACTCACTTTTTTCCCTCCTGGCATTGCTGAGTCCCCTGGGCAGATCAGGGATGAGGGGCCAGCACCGTTCCCAGGTGGTCTCATCCCTCCTTGTCAGAGCCTCTCACAAGGACATGGAGCCACTGGCAAAGGGCAGGATGGACACAGGGGTGCTGCAGGGGCTGAGCACCCTCTGCCCCAGCTTTCCCTGCTTCCAGCACCCACCATGCTCTGCCCAGTACAGGGGAAGCTCGCCAGGGTAGTGGAACACAGTAAGGTTGTGGTGGCCAAAAACAAGAGGGCACAGTTCACAGGTGTCACACACAAAATAGTTTATTAAATCACTCCATAAACAAAGGAAAAAGGGAAAAAATAGGTAAAGGTAACTTCAAATTACACAATATATATTGTAAAATCTCACCTATAGCCAAGCTCTATAGGTTGTATCACAGTGTCTATAAACTTTATTACAGCTTTTAATTGGATGTCACTTTCTGCACAGATGTTCTCTTTGCTGTGAGAAACTTATCTCTTTAACATTCTTTTCTTATGCCTGCTTCTTCCAAAACCTTCTTATCTCATTTTGGTTTTGCTAGCTTGCTGGTTTTTCTCACAGAACTAATTACTAGCTAGTAGGCCTCAGAATCTGTTTGCAGCTCTAAAACCTTTTCTAACTCAAAAACCCTTTTTTATCCTTCCACACCAGGCTCGTTGTCTGCAGCCATTTGGGGAGCGCACGGAACTCTGGTTGGCTTGGAAACAAGGCTGCAGCCTGGGCAGGAGCAGAGCCAGCTGCTGCCAGCCCTCTGCTGCTGCTCACCACAGGTGCCAGGGGCCAGCACAGCCCCAGCAGGGCGCCAGGGCCACCCTCTGCTGCTGCCTGAGGCCCTGGGGAATCATTTCTTCCCGGGGTGAAGCGGGGCTGTTCGGATGTGGTGACATTATTCACCCTCTCTGTCTGGATGAAGGTGAGACTCAGCAGGGCAGTGTGTGGTGTAGGTGTGACAAATTTCATCAGCTGTTTGGGGCACGAGTCACCCCGGATGACCAGATGACATGATCCTGCTTCCTGCTCTTCTCCCAATACAAATCCCTTGTGAAACAGGAAGAAAATTAGAAGCCACATCCTAAAGGGTGTTTATTTCCTGCTGGAGCACAGCAGGTGTAATGATGGCTGCAGCAACAGGGGTTTATGCAGGCAGGTGCCCTGGGGGATCCAGGGAGATGAAGTGTCCAGTGTCCTGGGTAGATGTCAGCAGAAACCTCACTGGGTACCAGGCTGCCTCTTCAGGCACACAAAGATCTGAGTGTTTGTGTGTACCTGTGGTCCCTGAGCTTTGCCCGGGTCAGGAGCACACAGGGGGTGTGGACCAGGCACACACATTGCCTCATGCCATGCTGCCTAGTCAATAAAGCCAGTTCCCTAATTACCCTACTTATTTGGAATTGCAAAGGCCAGGGCATTAATCATCCTGCCCTATGTAAATATAAGTAGCCCTGGCTTCGTTCAGCTCCAGACACACCAGCTGGACGTCTGCCAGGCCTCACATGTCAAGCCACAGGGACTCAGGGGGTTGCCCCAGGTCCTTTCCTGGTCCTTTGCCCTTAAGGGGGGCTGTGTGTCACCACCTGGGACCCTGTGCTGGCTCTGTCCTGCCCAGCTGGTGTCATGCCCAGGTCCTGGCCAGCATGGGAGGAGGCACAAGCTATTTTGGGGCTGCTTGTCTGCCCCACAGAACCCCAAGAAAGGCACTGACTAGAAAGAGGGATTTTGCTTTATCGGAGTTTTGCAGCTCTGGACACAAAAACCCTTGGTCAAGGAGACAGCAGAGTGTTTGGGAAGCAGTTGCTCCTGGGAGCAGGACCTGTCCATCCCTGGGTGCCTCAGCTGAGGCTGCCAGAGCTCAGCCCGGAGCCCTGCACAGAGCCCGGCCATAAGAGCTGCTCTGGAGTCAGGATGGGAGAGCTGGAGGTGATCACCCAGAGAAGAGAAGGCTCTGGGGAGACCTGAGAGCCTCCTCAAGTGCCTAAAGGGGCTCCAGGAGAGCTGGAGAGGGGCTTTGGACAAGGGGGAATGGCTTGCCACTGCCAAAGGGCAGGGTTAAATGGGATATTGGGAAGGAATTGTTGGCTGTGAGGGTGGGCAGGCCCTGGCACAGGTTGGGCAGAGAAGCTGTGGCTGCCCCATCCCTGGGATTGTCCAAGGCCAGGCTGGATGGGGCTTGGAACAATATGGGATAGTGGAAGGTGTCCATGCCCACGGCAGAGAGTTTGATCTACATGATCTTTAAAGGTCCCTTGCAACCCAAACCATTCTATGGTCCCAGTAATTAACATTAATAAACAGGGCTGAGATCTTCCCAGTGACATTCCACATACATAGGAAACAAGTTCCCCTCCCACAGTCACAGCCTTCTCTTCTCCAGCTGCAAAAAAGGGATCAGCACTTCACAGCAATAGTTACACTAACACTTCCAAAAATACTCTATGGTATGAAATTTTAGCCATTCATTTTGCAAAAGGTTTTTGTTTATTAAAAACTTTTCAACCCAGTGGTCATGCATGGGGCCTTGGGCAGTGGTTCTTGTAGATTGTTGGCAAAAGATACCTGAGAAAAGCTGGGCTGCTGCCTTCAGTTTGTCCCAAGGGGATCTGTGCTGCCTCTGGGGATTTTAGGACTCCAGCTACCGAGGAAAGCTGAGAACTCTCCTCTGCCCACTCTGAGACATGATTCAGATCTCCATAGACACCTGGCACGGTTTGGTTTTATTCTTGCAAGAGCTTAATTACCCAAGTGATTCTGGTAACTGTTAACACTGGAGCTGACAAGAATAAAGTATTGCCTTGCAATCACCTTGCTCAGTGAAGTTAAGCACACGCTTACGGGATTTATGGCAGCAGCACCTCTGGGCACGAGGAGTTTGTCACTGTGCATCCACAGCTCTGATTGATTCCAGCTCAGCCCCACAGCCTGGCTGGGAGCAGCTGGGGACAGCAGCCACATGTCCCCAGCCCCTGCAAGAAGTCACAGCATGGCAAGCCCTGACTCATGATACCAAAATTGCCAAAGTGCTGGTGCCCCACACCACAATCTACCCATGGATTTGGGGTGAACCTCCCATCCCAGCCAGTGTCTCCCTTTCCCCACTGCTCCTTGAGCCAGGTAGGATCTCCAGAAAAAGCCCTTCTCCTCTGTCACCAGAGAACAAGGACAGGGAGAAAGGAAATCCTGGAGCTTTCTCGATGCCTCGGGTTTGATTTTGGGTACTGCACACTTATTAACAGCCTCAACCACAAGCAGGGGCTGAGCTGCCCATGGGCTCACCACTCCAAAGCTGTGCAAGCTGGAGATAGTCCAGAGGAAAAAGGCTTCACAAATAAATACCAATAGTGCAAACATCACCAGGCTGAGCTTAACTCAGGACCCCAAATCCTCTGCACCGACTAACACATCTCACCTCAAGCTTTTTGCCTTCAACTCCACTCTCAAGCTCATGATTGCTGAAATACTCCTCCTTGCTCCTCCCTGCTCACTCTGAGTCTCTCAGGCCCTGCTCCCCTTACATGTGCTCTCCCAGCCAAAGAGGTCCCTTCTGTTCAGCCCCATCTGTGCTGAGAAACTCCATCACCACGTGCATCTGCTAACCCATTCGATGGCAGCACTGATACACCGTGCCCCAGGTGGGAATGCAGGGATATGGAAACGAGTCACCCTGTGCTTTGAAAAGCGCCAGGATTTGTGCTTGTGGCTCTGAAAGTAGCCTGCCATACACCAGTCTGCTTCAGCCCCACAGAGCAAGGAGGTTCCTCATGGGCTGAGCTGTTAGAGCTGCTGAAAATACCCTGGGTGGGGATTTAGGGTCATCTCGTGTTTAGGATCTTGGTTGTGCACAAGCTAAAGCTCCACCAAATGTCTCTGTGGGTTCTTGCTGGGTGTTTACATGTCAGCACCGCTCTGCTTGATGAAACAGGCACAGGTGGCTCCCTGCCAGCATCTGTGTGACACCATGCCAGGAAAAATCATCCCTGAAATACAGAGATGTGCAACAGGAGGGTCCACACGTGCAAGAACCCAGCACATGCTGACCATACTCCCACCAGACCACCACCTCAAGTTAGAACACTTCAACCCTGCATCCCTCGGGGCTGCAATCCAAATCCCATCGTTATTTTACCAGGGATGAAAGGGAAGGTAAACAAGCAAATGGAGAGAGTGAGTTTGCCCACAAAGCCTCTGAGTTGTCAAGATTCAGCTCATGGGTCTACAGGCAGATGCAGGTATTTCCAAGAGATTATCTGTGTTTTCCAAAGCCCTCTTCCAGCCACACCACCAGGAGGTCCCTTGAGCTGGGAGCTGCTTCCTTCAGGAGTGAGTGTGCCTAGACAGCATTGACTCCAAGAGCAGAGCAAACAGAAAACTCATGCCCTGAGAAGGTGCTCAAGAAGGGCTTCCTCTGTTCCTCCGTCACCAGGTCAGATGCTTCTCACCAGCACAGGAACCAGCATGCAAAATACCCTCCTGGTTAAATGCAGAAGCAGCCAACATTATAGGGAATTAGGCAGCATAATAAATTAATTTATATAGTAAAAAAATGCTGTGGAACAAGGAACTGCACTAACAGCCCAAAGGTGACCTTCATGCCTTGAAGGCAAACAAATCAGAAAGACCCAGGTGTGACACCAGCCAGATTTTATAACAATTTTTATCAGAATAATTAATTTGGATTTCTACCACATGCATTGTTGGCAGAAAGCAGATGAGCCAGCATTGTCCTGGTGCAGCACAGTTTTCTGCAGAGTCCCCCAGCAGCTCGGACTCCAATTCTTGCAGCCAAAGAGATGACAAGAGTGGTTTGCAGGTACCCCCACCATGTGTCTCACATGAGCTGGTACATCCCTGCTATGGGCTTACTCCCTGCTTGTTCCTTGCCAAGCTAACCCAAAAGAGGCTTCCCAGGTGGATGTATTAACATGGAGATATGCTCTGAGACCACGAGTCTGTTTGTTGAAATGCTGCTGAAGAACATCAGCAACTTCTGGCTGCTGCTGCTCCGTGCCTGCCACAGCACTGTGCGTAATCCAGTTTCTTCCAGCCAAGCTCCATAGTTAAACACATGCTTAAGCAGTTTTCTTATGTAAAGAAACATTCCCAAATCAGACTGTTAGTCTGGATTAATGTCGGCCAGCTACAGATGAACTACAATGAGTCATCCCCCAGAGACATCAGGTCCCCTAAAATAGCAACAGCAACCGAATGCGTAGAAAGGCTGGAATATTTGGACTGAGGGCTCTGATCACAATGCTTTACATAAGCTGGAGAACACACCACTCTCCCCAGGCTGAAATGAGGATTCACCTCAGGCCAGGGCACTTCCACAGTCCCATCTCACGTGCTGACATTTCCTGATGCCACATAGCAGCAAACTGGCTTGTTTGGGATATTTTTTTCCTTCCCCTGCAATTTTAATACAATGCAACTATTTAAGGATGAGTCCAGAGATGCTGGAATCAATCAGTGTAGTCAGAAAAGCAGTGGCATCAGCCAGTGCTCTGGAGGTTTGCATGGGGAAAGACAACAGACCTGGCTCAGGACCACAGGGGCTGCATGCAGACAGCAGCAGGAAGACTGGAACACAAGGAACGACACGGGCTGTTTTCCCAGAAGTCTGGCCCAGGCTGGAATGCAGGTGTTCTCCTCCACACCCCTTCTTGCTGTGTGATGAGGACAGAGATAGAGAAGGGCCAACGTCCTGGAAGAATCATGAGGAGACAGTCTGGCATGTGCCTTTGTGTTGAACTGGGTTCCTGCCACTTCTCTGTGGGAAAAACAAGGGGTAGGTGAGGATTGTCAGGAGCCTGAGGGAGCCAACAGGCTGGAATTGCTGCAATCAGCCTCATCTGGGACCTCCACCATGACCTCCATTAAGCTGAGGTCCAGGCAAGTACTTTTTCCTGAGCTCTCCTGTGGGTGTACCTTCTCCTAGGTATTCCCACACTGATCTTGGACTTCACTTGGTGCCTCTTGTTCACTGGGTGGCACCTGAGCTGTCGGTGTCACCTGGCTGTGGGGGTACACCCACCTTGTAAGGCTGTTCCTTGGCCTATCCTGTGCCTGTCTTTGGTTCCTGGACTGCATTCCCTTAGGTGGACAAACGGTCTACAGGGCTGGAGAAGAAGGCTCCAGTGCTGTGTAGGTGTTAAGCTCATGACAACACCATCTGGCTCTCTTTGGCCTGATTGCTGATAGAGCCCAGCTTCCCTGTCTCAAGGTGACCCTCAGTCCCCTCCCTGCCTTCCCCCACTTGAGATCCCCAATTAGTTTTTTACTAATCTCATCAAATTCCCACAATCCCATTTAGACCCAAACCTAGCTGTGATCTCCGCCTGCTGCTTGGCCTCCCCACTTTTCCACCTCCAAAAGCTCCCCTGGAACCTCACAGCCTCCTTCAGCCTTGGAGAGCACCTCCCTCCATCTCTTTCCAGCCCCACTGAAACCCTTCCGTGTCCTCCCAGCTCTTCTCCTTTCCCTATCAGACCCACACTTTGTGCTTTTCTAACCTTTGTCAACAGGTTTCTGGAGATTTTTTCCTATAAAATCCTTTTTTCCTGTTGATCCTGTTCTCTCTACACTGCTCATGTGAGGGACAATGCCTTAAATTCCCCACCAGATCTTTCTATGGTTGTGTCCTGCTCACACAGTGATTTTTGCTCGTGTGTGATGGGGCCCTCTCCCTTGTCAAGCTTTCTTCTGTCCCATTTGTTTAATCTCCTGCTTGCTCCCATGCCTGTGGCTTGTCTCCCAGTGCTCCATAGCTTGCAGTTTTCTGGGACAACATGTTTTTAATAATTTGATGGAATTGGTTCCCGTGTAGGTTTGTGCTGGCAATTAGATGGGTAAGACCTGGGCTTAAGGCCTTTATTTGACTTGGGGATTGCTGAGGAAAGCAGAGCTGGAGAGAGGAGGCAAAATTAAACTGAGTTCATGTGAGGTTAAGGCTTTCCTTGGAAAAGCCAAATGACATGTGGAAAGCATCTCTGCAACCCTGCATTGTGAGGCTCCACCACAGGATAAACCCCCTTTTTTTTTGTACAACCCCATCAGTATTTCACCTGCCACTTAAAAAACATCTTTGGAAACCTGTGCAGGGCTGGTTTATATCCAGTATTGCTCATAAAAAATATATGACACCAACAGAAGATGCTCAAACCTGAGGTGGATCCAAAGCCTGTGCAAGAGGTGCTGGTTTCAAACTGACAGAGGCTCTAGTTCAGTCAGACCTAAGGAAGGAGGTATTTACTGTGAGGGTCCTGGCACAGGGTGCCCAGAGAAGCTGTGGCTGCCCCATCCCTGGAAGTGCCCAAGGCCAGGTTGGACAGGGCTTGGAGCAACCTGGGACAGTGGAAGGTGTCGCTACCCATGGCAGGGGGTTGGAATTAAACGGTCTTTAAGCTCCCTTCCTACCCAAACAGTTCTGTGAGTCTGTGAAAGCAGCACGGGAGAAATACATGTTTTAAATCATTAACCTCCTCAAGCTCCAAACCAGGCTGGCTGAGGATCCCTGAGGGCAAGAGGCGCGGCCGGGGGGCAGGCAGGGAGGGGGCTGCAAACCTGGGGTATTGGGGGTGAGATTCCCCTGGCCGAGGAGCTGCAGGGCAGGGAGGGCGGGGGCTGCAAACCTGGGGCATTGGGGGCAAGATTCCCCTGGCCGAGGAGCTGCAGGGCAGGCAGGGAGGGGGCCGCAAACCCGGGGCATTGGGGCGAGATTCTCCTGGCCGAGGGGCTGCAGGACTGGGACTCCAAACCTGGAGCACTGGTGGTGAACTGCCCCTCGCTGAGGCGCTGCAGGGCTTTGCGGTGATTCATTCCCTCTGCGGGGCAGCGGAGCGGGGCTCGAGCGGCGGCGGCGGGGCCGTGAGGGCGGGCCCGAGCTGCCATTTCGCGGCCGCCCGTCCCCCGCTGCCGGGCGGTGCCACCGCCTCCCTCAGGCTGCGGGTGCGACATGGCGGCGGCGGCGGGTCCGCTGCTGCTCCCGCCGCTGCTCCCGGTGCTGCTGCTGCTTCTGTCGGTGCTGCCGGGCCCTGCGGGCGCCGTGTGGCCACAGCCCCAGGCCCAGCGCTCCCCGCCCGGCTCTGGGCGCTGCCCGCTGCCGCCCGGCCGGTTCCGCTTCGCCGCCGCGGAGGGCTCGGCCGTGGGGCCGGGCTGCGAGGTGCTGGACGCCGCCTTCCAGCGGTACCGGCCGCTGCTCTTCGCCCGCCCGACCGGTGAGGCGGGGTGGGGGCTGCCCCTCTGCTCCCCGGGCTGTTCTGCACGCCCGCCGGCCCCGAGCCCTCTTTATTTGGAGGTGAAACCACCGGGTGTGGGGGCCGGCCTGGCTGCCCCTCTGCTCGGCCCGGGTGATGTCTGGAGAAGAGGAGGCTCAGGGGGCACCTCATCACTCTCTAGAACTACCTGAAGGGAAGTTCTGGCCAGGTGGGGGTTGGTCTCTTCTCCCAGGCACTCAGCAATAGGACAAGG
>JAWWEV010000018.1:18153582-18165155 GCA_035583235.1 Hafferia zeledoni | reverse complement strand
TGCCATGATGTGGTAAAGGGACTGGAGTTGGACCAAGGGTTGGACTTGATGATGTTGGAGGTCTTTTCCAACCCAATTGATTCTATGATCCTATGATGGTGCAGGGCTCCTGCGAGGCACACACGGCAAATCTGACCCAATTTGGCACAGTGAGCACTGGTTATCTTCGTTTAAGCTCTTGCTGTGGAGAGTTTCTCCATCTCGTTTTTGTGCCCTCTGGACAGTGTTTCACCTCCCCATTGCTTCATTTCACTTCCTTCTCTCGTGGCTGCAGGGAGAGCCGCTGCTGGTTTGCAACCACTGTTGCTCCAGGGCTACTTGGAACTCTTGGCTCTTCCCATTCCTACCAGCTCTGGGTGTCCCCTGTGAGGCTTTACCTTGAGGAAAGACTTGCTGCATTGTGTGTGTTCTTCCAACTGTGTGTTCATGCCATGGAGCTGCTCTGCCAAAGTGGAGCTGCTGAAGGTCCTGAGGCAGTGAGGCTTTTCTGCCAGAGAGGGATTAGCTCTTGGACCCATTCTGAAATTGCAGGGTAAGATGAGGAAAGGCAAAAGATTGGAGAGATTGGGTTTGCTTTGGGACAGGTTCTAAAGGTTTCTTGCACCCAGATGTAGTTGTGATAGCACCCATAGCATGTCAGGGATGAGCTGCAGGAGATTTCCTGGCTGCGGGGCCGGCACACACGGATGCTCAGTGGCTGCGTGGGTCTGCTGCAGCCTGAAGCGCTACATCCAGGGAATATGAAGTGCTTCATTCATCAAAAAGAGCTAGTAACTCTGCTCCCGAGTGTTTTAAATGTCAGTGTGAACTCAGTTACTGCTGATCAAAGCCGAGAAGGGTGGTGGCGTTGGAAGCTGCTCGGCTTCGTGTTGAGCACATCGTGCTTTGAAAAAGGAGGTTTGGAACAGAGAAGAACCGTTTGGCTTATTTTATTTTTTCCACTCTTGTGAGTAGCAATAGAAATAAATTTTGGTTTGGGAGCTGAGACGGCTCCTCTTGGTTCTCTTTTGCTGCTAGGAACTAAAAACAGCTGATCTAATTATTCATGCTCTCCTGTTCCTCTCAGAGGGGAAATGTGACCATCAAATCACTTGGAGCAATGTTGTGATCACGAGATCAAGCTCACATCATCCCTTTCCATACTCCTGCTTTATGATGCTCCAACTACACAAATTATTTTAAGGCCTTTTTTCCCCTCTTTGCCTTTAGTTTTGGGGGGGGGTGTTTCACATGGGTGGTTAGTAAGACCAGGCAATGGAAACCCTGGTTGGAAGGAAATAATTTCTATTAATAGAGAAAAGAAATGGCAGAGACGGTTTCTGTCTGCATTGCCTTTGGGTGTGGTGGTGTTGGTGCTTGCCTGGCCAAGGAGGCTGTGCTTGGGTTGGGCAGTGTCTCCCTGGGCAGGTTTAAACGCAGTGTGTGATGGTGGGACCACTTCTGTTGAGGCTCCCCAGCAGGATGAGCATGTCCTGTGTCCCCAGGCCCAGGGGCAGCCGTGCTTGGTGAGCTGCCGCCTTCCCGAGAGGAGGGAGCAGGTCTTGCTGTGCTGCTCGCACATCTGTGAGGTTGCCTTGGCTACCAGCTTGTCTGCAACCAACTCAAAACAGAGGGCTAGCTTCAAGCTGTTTTCCTTCTCTCTGCAGAGGTTTCGTCATTCCTTCATGGAGGAATCAGGGGGTCCTGGCTCCTGTGAGCTGTGGAGCACGGGCTCCCTGCATTTCACCTGCATGCTGGCAGTGCCATGGTGTCCCTGGAGTTTCCTTGGTGCCTTGGCTCACTCCAAACCAAGCTCTTTATTTTTAGTGACTGCTTTGAGCATTGGCTGTGCCCAGGAATGCTGTGGGGGTGTAGGCATGAACCTTGGCTGGGATGAGCAGGGTCCCACCCCGCTGCCCCATGCTTCTGGCCACAGAATGTTGGGAGTAATCCCATGTGTCCCAGTGAAGGTTGAACAGCTCCCTTTGAAGCTGGAGGAGCGACTTCAATGAGGACTCAGGCCTGTGCATCCTTGGAAGCTCTCACTCAGTTAGGAAAGAGTGGCCAAAGTTCCTACATGGAGTCTGAATGTGATCAGGTTTATTTCTCCAACCACTGCACCTAGAACCTGCTCTGCAGAAGGTGGAGTTGGTCAGGAGCTTTTCTGTGCTGGCTGAGATCTTTTGGTTGCCTCTTAACTCAGCAAAGTCATTCTGCATCCTTTTTACAGGATTTCCTTGCAAAGGGTAGGGCAGAGCTCTTGGGCTTGGACTTTGTTCCCAGTGCTGGCAGAGATTGGAAACGTGAAGGTCTTTTCCCTCATGGAGAAGATTTGTCTAGTAGTGGCTGTAGCTTAGAGCCATGGCTGGTGTCCAGGAAGCCTTAGGGGCTGCTGCTGGTCCATACTTGGATGTCTCTCCTCTCTTGTGTGCTCCATGAAGCTTCCCTGAGAAGTCCCTCATGGGAGTTCCTCCCCAGCAGACCTTCTCCATGCAGAAGGTTGGGATCAGCTCATGTGCTCCTGGTTGGCTGTGTTGAAATTAGCCCCTGCTGAACATCCCTATGCCTGTTTTGGGGTGTGCAGGAGGGGGTCCCCCTTTCTGCCACATGTGTTAAAAGTCCATGTACTCCTGTTCCTTCATTGCTAGCTGGGCTGGGAAGGTGGTGGTGGGCTTGGAAGCAAGGAGTGGGGCTGGGATTGAGTCAATGTCTGTCCTTTGCAGAGAATGAGCCATCCTGGGGGACACCCTGCACACAGCTGCTCGTCTACATTTCCACACCAGGCTGTGATGAGTTTCCCAGCCTGCACTCCAAGGAGAGCTGTAAGTATCAGGGCTGGGAACAGGAGGGAGCAACTGGAGTGGGAATGTAGCTGTTTTCTGTGCCCATCACTGGGACACAGCACTGTGCAGCAGTTACCCCCACTCTTGGGGAGACCCCAACCCCCCATGTTATTGAGACACTGGGGCAGGGAGGGAAGGACTTACCTGAGGGTGCCAATAAAGCAGTGGGGAGAGGCTTAAAACAGCAAACAAAAAGCAAAATTCAGTTCTCTGAGTTCCCAGGGTGCTGTATCTGCCCCCTGCCCGGTGCTGGGGCTGTTGTGGCAGTGGCACAGCCCCCTGATGCTTGTTGCAGATAAGCTGGTCGTGTCCAAAGGCTCCGTGCTGCTCTCCGCCGAGGCCATCTGGGGAGCCCTCCGAGGTGAGCTGTGCTTCCCACAGGGCATTCCCAGTCTCCCTGCCTCGGGCCTGTGGGCTTGTCTTGCTGTGCCTCTCTCTTTCCATAGACTTCTTTGTTAATTGAGCTCTGCTCCTTTGGGGGAGTCTGTGCTGAGGAAAGGGCTGTGTGTGGTTTTCCTGCAGGCCTGGAAACATTCAGCCAGCTCGTTGGGAGAGATGAGAACGGCACGGTGAGTCTTGGCCTCATCTCCTGGGGTGGGCAGCTCTCCATAGTGCCCCTGCCTCCGTGGGGATGGACTGAGGGTTGCTGGGATGCTCCAGAGGAGGAGGGGGCTACCAGCAGTGTGGCACAGCCTTGCCAAGGGCCAAGTGGGGATTATGGATCCAGCCAGATCCCTGCCTTCTGAGCGGGTAAGGAAGGGCTGCAGCTCTTTCTGGCCAGCTCCACTCTGGGTAGTAAGGGCAGCCCTGGCCCCTCAGCCCTGGGGACAACAGTGACCCTGATTGCCTCCTGCTAAGGGCTGTGTGCCCAGCATCCTGCTCACGTGTTCCTCGTGTTCCCTGCGTGCAGTACTACATCAACGAGACCGAAATCGTGGACTTTCCCCGCTTCCCTCACCGGGGAGTGTTGCTGGACACCTCTCGTCACTACCTGCCCCTGAGAGCCATCCTGGAAACTCTGGTAGGTTGCCTGTGCTGGGAGACAAGATGGTTCAGTTGTGTGTCCTGTCCTCTGTGACAACTGATGCTGCCTTGTGTGGGTGATTTCTCAGCTCCCTTTGTAGAAGAAGAAAACTCTGAGGTGTCTTGAATTCCTGCAGTCGGGTTACTCTCCAAGCCTGTGTTGTTTCTAAGGCAAGGGAAAACACTGACAAAGGTGGGTGGTGGTTCTGTGCTCATCCCAACCAGAATTAAACTTCCAGGTGTTCACCAGTGCTCAGTTAATAGGGAGAACAGGGATTTTACTGTGAGCAGAAGTACTCCTGGCCCTCTGCAGCTCTTTGTGGTGCCATTGTCTTTCAAGAGAGGTGTCTGAATCCCTCCTGGATCCTGAGGAGCACTGAGGGACTCTGCTTTGTCCCCTTTCTGTGGCAAAGCTGAGTGACCTTTCAGAAGGGACAGAGCACGTTAATCTTCATTCCTGTTCCTTCCCAGGACGTCATGGCTTACAACAAGTTCAACGTGTTTCACTGGCACATTGTGGATGACCCATCCTTCCCCTATGAGAGCTCGACATTCCCAGAGCTCAGCAGGAAGGTAACCTTCCCCTGTCACCAAGTACCCCCTAGGTGAGCAGATCCCTCCCTCTGCTCCTGAGCAGGGCACTGAGCATTGCTGTGTTCCCAGGGAGCCTTCAATGCCATGACCCACGTGTACACAGCCAGCGACGTGCGCGCCGTGATCGAGTACGCCCGGCTGCGCGGCATCAGGGTCATCCCAGAGTTCGACACTCCCGGGCACACCCTCTCCTGGGGTCCAGGTGAGGGGCAGACCCTGCCTGCTGCTGCTGTGAGGAGAGCTGGGGTTGTTCCAGGGGCAGGAAAAGGATCTACAACCTTAATCCTAAAAGCTGGGTGTGGGGAGCCATGTTCCACAGACTGGCTTTGAGGAGGAGCACACTGTCCTTTGGGACCCAATGGTTCATCTTCTGGAACAAAATCCAGAAGAAAAACATTTCCACCTCTTTTTGTGTCCAAAGTGTGGGAATTTGGTGGGTTTTTTTGGAACATCTGGTCTGCCAAAATCATCATGGATGTTGTAAGGATCTTTTGTTTAACTAGGGGTACAGCTGACCAAGCTTCCTCACTCTGCCCAGCTGTGCCCCACTCCTGTCACAGCACTCTCTGCTGCAGGGACTGCAAGTGTCTTCTCTTCCACATCTGGAAGTGCAAGAAGCTCCAGGAAAACATTCCATTGTCTTCTTCTTCCCTTCTGCTTCCAAATCCCATGGCCTGTGCTGGAGTTCACCCTGTGCTTCTGGTCACAGCCCCTGGCAGGCCCTGGGCCATGCTGAGGGGGGTCAGGGGTGTTGTAGGAGGTGACATGGCCATGTTTTGACCCTTCCTCACCATCCTGCATTTGTTATCATCCAGGTGCTCCAGGCCTCCTGACTCCCTGCTATGTGGCCCAGGAGCCTTCTGGAACTTACGGGCCCATCAACCCCATCCTTAACAGCACCTATGAGTTTGTGACCAGCTTGTTCCAAGAGGTCAGCACCGTGTTCCCAGACTTCTTTGTCCACCTCGGTGGTGATGAGGTGGATTTCACATGTTGGTGAGTCTGAGATCAGTCTAGATGGAGACTGGGGGGAAGTATCTGGGACTGGACTCACAGCCCATCACTTTTTGGTCATGATCTTTGGTGTCCTGCTCCCCCACGTCAGCAGGAGAGGAGATGCCTGGGGTTTCTGTGCTCTTGGTGGTGCTGGTTGTAGGGAGCTGCTGGTCCTGGTGCAGCCACAGCTCTGGGAATGCCTGGGCAAGCCTTAGACTCATGTGGGAAGAACTTGACCGTGCCTTGACCTTTCTCCAGAGCTCAGATTGTGATACTTTTATTCTCTTCTCTTTGGCACACAGGAGATCCAATCCAGAAATTCGTGCTTTCATGAAGGAGATGGGCTTTGGTGAAGATTATAACAAATTAGAGTCTTTGTACATCCAGAGGTAGGAACAGGGGCATCCAGGGCCTGCAGCTACACTGTGTGACCAGCACAAATGTTTTCTGCCCCCTTGGGGACACCAGATCTCCTCTTCAGAGCATCCCCTTTGAGCATGTCTTCCTGACCCCAAAGGGAACATTTTTACTGGGAGACTGACCACAAGAAAGCCTGGGGCTGAGGAGAAAGACACCCCATAAAGGGCTGTGCTCTCTCCCTTCTTCAGAAGTGCCTTCACATCCTGCTGTGGGTGTTGGGAATATCTGTGCTGCTGCTGTGGCTGTGTGTAACCACCAAAGACTGGGTCATGGGGATCACCAAAAACTCAGTACTTTCTGCTCTCCAGGCTTCTGGACATTGTCTCTTCCCTTGGCAAAGGTTACATCGTGTGGCAGGAGGTGTTTGACAACCAAGTGAAGGTGAGAGCTGCCTGTGCTGGGGTGAACAGTGTCAGCACCCCAGTCAGACACTGGTGTGCCCTGGGGGGGCTGTACTGGGGCTGGTGGGGGTTACTGTGTTACGAGGCAGGAGCTGATCCTCAGATGGCGCTGCCAGTGAGGTGCCCTCATGGTGGTTTTGTCACACTGCTGCCAACACGTTCCCTCCAGGTTCTTGTTTGGGCACATGCAAGAGGCAGGTTTAACCCTACCCAGGACACTGCAAATTGCCTTATCCCTCTCTCTATTGCTCCTGCAAACCAGATGGGAGGTGGCTCAAAAATCAAGCCCAATTCTGCCTCACTTTCCCTTTGGGATGGGGATGGGCCAGGGCACTCTGTTTGTGGGGGCAGATGATGCTCTTGTCACCACACTGATCCCCTGCATGTTGTTCCCCTGTTCTCCTCAGCTGAGGCCAGACACCATCATCCACGTGTGGAAAGAGGCAATGATGAAGTACAAGGAGGAGATGGCCAATGTCACCAGGGCTGGCTACCAGGCCCTGCTCTCCGCGCCCTGGTACCTCAACCGCATCTCCTATGGGCAGGACTGGATAGAAGCCTACAAGGTGGAGCCCTTGGACTTCAGAGGTGTGTTCCTTGTGTCCCCTTCCCATATGGCATCTGGCTGGCATGCAGAGGTGATGCCAGGGCTCCTGGCTAATCCGCTACCTGAGCGCTGTCCCCTCTGCAGGCAGCCCTGAGCAGAAGGCCCTGGTCATAGGTGGTGAGGCCTGCATGTGGGGTGAATACGTGGACGTCACCAACCTGACCCCCAGGCTCTGGTAAGAGAGGCCCTGGGGAGGTCACTTTGCATCATGTCAGGCCAGACTCATGTCCCTTGCCTTTCCCACCGAGTGTCACATGCTGAGCTCGTGGTTTTGGTCTGTGTGTGGCACCTGTCACTGTCCCTGCAGCACCTCTGTGCTGGTAATGCCTTCACCAAGGCTGAAATGAGGGTTTGTGAGGCTCTAACATTCTCTGTACAACCTGCTGCTGCAACCAGGGTGTGTTTAACACCGTCTGTCCTGTCACCCTGATCCACTCCTGTTCCACATGTGCCCAGGAGTGGATCTTTATATACACAGAAGCCTTTGTATGTAGAAGGACATTGGTCAGGAAAGTGTGTGGGAGCTCAGGTCTTTGTCTGAGAAGCTTTTGAGCTCCCTCTAACCTGATCGTCTGTCCGTCATCCTCAAGGCCGAGGGCTGGGGCCATAGCTGAGAGACTGTGGAGCAACAGTACAGTCAGGAATGTGGAGGATGCCTATGCCCGGCTGTCGGAGTTCCGCTGCACCCTGCTCGGGTAAGCGTCCTGCCACAGCTGCCACCTCTCTGGGCACAGTCCTGGGAGGGGCAGTGGGGGCAAAGGGCTTTCCCTGCTGCAGAATGACCCTTGTTCTTATGGAAAGCCCTGTTTTTCCTGCTGCTGGTGTGTGGGCAGAGCTTGCTTTGTGCAGTGCTGGAAGACAGGCCCCTGCTGCCGGCGTGGGCTGGTGGCTCTGGCGAGGAGAGGGCTTTGTGCTGAGGAAGGAGGGGGCCTGTCAGCTATTGCCACCCCTCCCGCAGCATCAGCTTCCCTAGGAAACCTCACCACATGCTCCCATGCATGAGCAAAACCAGTCTGTAAGCGCAGGATGAAAACCTCTCCCTCCTTTTCACATCTGACACGGGGCACCTGTGGCCACCATGCTCTTCTGGAACCCCTCAGACCCGGCAGTGGGCTCTGCCTGTGCCCACTCCCTGATGCCATCTTCTTGTTCTCTTCCCAGGCGTGGTGTCCAGGCGGAGCCTCTCTACGTAGGATACTGTGAAAATGAATTTGGTGAGGTCTGAAGGGAGAGCCGTACTCACCTCGGTCACTGTGCACGCAGGAGGAACAACCCCCCCAAAAGCTGCTGCTTTGGCAAAGGGACCCCTTCCCACTCCATCTTCTACTATGGCTTTGTTACAGTGAATATTTTTTTGCCTTGGTGTGCACTCTTTGCCTCTCTTTCTATTTTTATTTCTTTAAATCTATAAATAAATGACCCCAAAGAGGAAAAAGGTGCCTTCTCCTGCTCAGCTGGGGCTTGGGAGCCTGTGCAAGGGTTATTGTTAGCAGGAGATGGGTAGGACTTGCTCCAGAGGTGCCCGTGGAGGAGCCTCTTCCTGTCGGCTGCAGAGCTTGCAGGGTGCCTGTCAGCTGGATAAACTGTGCTTAGTCTCTGCTGCTGTCACAGGGTTTGCTTCTGCAGT
Organism: Hafferia zeledoni; assembly: GCA_035583235.1. Classification (NCBI taxonomy): domain Eukaryota; kingdom Metazoa; phylum Chordata; class Aves; order Passeriformes; family Thamnophilidae; genus Hafferia; species Hafferia zeledoni. Next base: position 18,156,665 of record JAWWEV010000018.1, on the reverse strand, counting down.
CACATTGTGCCGTGGGTTCCTGCCCTTGTCCCTCCTCTCTCCAGTGTCTGGGCAGGACGTTGGCCTGCAGACCACCACCTCTGTTTCCCCAAACCCTGGCTGCTGCCACCTCCTCTGGCTTCTCCTAGCAGATGGCACCCTGAAGCCTCTCCAAGGAGCCCTTGCAAACCTGCTAAGTGGTGCATGGGTATTGTGGGATCACTGCTCAGCTCTTCAGGCTGTCACCTCTGCTCAGGGTTTGGCCAGCTGACCCGTCCTCCTCCTGCTCTGTTGTCCTCAGGGTGAGGAGCTCAGCTCCAGGTGTCCTCCATCCAGAGGGATTTCTTTGGATGGTGTTTTCCTTGGAGAAGAAACCAGTGGTGCTGCTGTCCCATAGAACTGGGACATGTGTGACTGTTGTCCTCTGATGGTTGGGGTTGCCGTGCTGGAAACGGTGTTCAGCTCAAAGTAGGGAATCTCTGGGAGAAATCCTGGCTGGATGGGACTGGTTTATGTGTGTTTTATGTCTTGATCTTAACTGAGTGAAATCCACTGTTATGGCTGGGAACCTTTTATCATTGAAATTTCAAGTAAAATAGTGAATTAACAGTTATGGCTGCCTCCTATTTATGAAAGTTGGATTTTTTTCCCTTTTTTGTTTTCCCCAGCATGGTGTAAAGTGGTGCCTTGGCCAGGTGCTTTTGCCACTGCAGGGAGCTGCTGCAGGTGAGGCTGGGGGCAGGGGGACTCTGGCCCTGGGAAGGGTGGTCTGTTCCCAGGCATGATGCTCTGCTCCCCAGGCATTGCTCTGTGTGTGCAGAGAGGCTCTTCACCACCCCATCCCAGCTCCCTGCCCTCATTCCACTTGTCCCTCTGCCTTGCCGGGCTCCCTTTCACCCACAACCAGGTGTGAGAACCCACAGGGCCTGGGTTGCTACTCAGGGGACTCCCTAACCCAGCACCCTCCCCTAAAGCCTGGTATTGTGAGCCATCACCCCAAAATGGTCCCATTTTCCACAGTATCTGCACGAGCATTCCCCCCAAAACCACCGTCTTGGGGATGGCTCGGTGACATTCCCACCCTTGGAAGGGCCGGGATCCCGGGAGCACCCTGTTCTCCCCGCCGTGACATCGCTGGGTGGCCCATTCCTTCCAGAACATCTATTTTGGTCACGTAAAACTTGCCGGGGAGCAGAGAACAGGGAACAGGCAGCGTGTGAATCACTCGGGGCCAACGGGTTTAAAAATAAACCCAAGCGGCGGCGAGGAGCAGCCGCCGAGCCCCCGGATTCCGGCAGGATTGTGCTCCCAGCATCCCCAGCCCACCCGTGGGCGCCGGCACCGGCCAGGGGGGTTTATTGGGACACGCAGGCACGTGTCTGCTTGTAAACATGTGTGCGTCATGTGTGTGCTTGTAAACATGTGTGCATCCTGTGTGCATCCTGTGTGTGCTTGTTAATGTGTGTGCATCCTGTGTGTGCATCCTGTGTGTGCATCCTGTGTGCATCATGTGTGTGCTTGTAAACGTGTGTGCATCCTTGTGCATCCTGTGTGTGCTTGTTAATGTGTGTGCATCCTGTGTGCATCCTCTGTGTGTGTGTTAATGTGTGTGCATCATGTGTGCATTGTGTGTGCATCCTGTGTGTGCTTGTTAATGTGTGTGCATCCTGTGTGCATCCTGTGTGTGCTTGTAAACGTGTGTGCGTCATGTGTGTGCTTGTAAACGTGTGTGCGTCATGTGTGTGCTTGTAAACGTGTGTGCATCCTGTGTGCATCCTGTGTGTGCTTGTTAATGTGTGTGCATCCTGTGTGCATCCTGTGTGCATCCTGTGTGTGCTTGTAAACGTGTGTGCATCCTGTGTGCATCCTGTGTGTGCTTGTAAATGTGTGTGCATCGTGTGTGCATCCTGTGTGCATCTTGTGTGTGCTTGTAAATGTGTGTACATTGTGTGTACATAATGTGTGTGCTTGTAAACACATGTACACACTTCCACACATGTGGTTATGGGTTCCTCACACATGTGCACTTGTGCACATGCAAACACGTGCTTATTGGCCCCTGCAGATGTGCACATGCTTGCACACACTTGCACACAGGTGTATGTGCGTCCTTGCACACACATGTATATTGGCCCTTGCACACATGCACTCATGCATCCTTGCACACACGTGTGTGGGTCCGTGCACACATGTGCACTTGTGGACATGCACACACACGCACATGGACACTTGCAGACCTGTGCATATGCTTGTGGGTCCCTGGACACACATGCACTCATGCACATGCACACGCATTCCTATGGGTCCTTACAAGCACATACATTGCAGTACATGCTTGCACACACGTGCACACTTGCACACATGTGCAAATGCCCCCACACAGGCCATTGCCCAGGCTCACACACAGGCCTGGAGCTGCGTGTGCCTGTGCATGCCCTTGCCCGTACTCACACACACGTGTGCGCTCTTACTGCCACACGTGCACACTTGCAGCGTGTGTATGTGCTTGCACACGCACACACACACAATGGCATGTGTTTGAACATACATCTACATGCTTGTGCAGGCTTGCATACATGCAGCACCCTTGCACACCACACAGCACACACTTGCACTCTCACACCCAGCTGCACGGGCAGGACAGTGCGCCGGGGAAGCTGGGCACCCCCAGCTGCTGCTCTGGGACTAACTAATTAATTAACGACCACACCAGGTATTAACGTCGCTTGGTCTAATTACAGCTTTTTTGGTGACGGGGGGTGCAGCAGGGAGGTGCTTCCCCCTCCCCATCTGGGGCAGCCCTGGGGGCAAGCGGGGTGATGTGCGGTCCATGGAGGTGAAAAACCCTGCAAAGTGTCCAAATTATCCCTTTTTGAGCTTTTTCTGTGTGTTTAAACCCTGATCTAAGGTGAAGAACTGAGGGGTGTTAACACTGGAACCTACTGAGAGGTGCAGGAGGGAAGGTGGGGGACTGCTCAGCCCCTGGGCCAGCCCTGAGGGAGCTTGGGGAGGATGATGGGGGGCAAGGGGGAGGCGGTGGCGGCGCCGGGGCTCGGCCGGGCGGGTCCCCCAGCGCAGGTAGAGGCCGTGGCGGCGCGGCCGGG
>JAWWEV010000018.1:18125945-18147228 GCA_035583235.1 Hafferia zeledoni | reverse complement strand
TGTATCTGCTCCCGGGGGTGGGCACGGAGGGGTGTTGGCAGGGGGTGATGGTGCGGGGATGTATCTGCACAGAGGGACTGGGGGGTGTGAGCAGGGGCGATGGCGAGGAGGGTGTACGGAACCCAGCGATGGGGATGGGAATGGGGATGGAGGGGTATATCTGCTCCCAGGGATGGGCTGGGGGTGGGGACGGAGCAGTGTTGGTGATCAGGATGTTTTTGCACATAGGGATGGGGATGGAAGGGTGTTGATGAGCAGAGTACATCAGCGCGCAGGGTCGGGGTGAGAGGGTGTTGTTGTGCAGGGTGTATCTGCACCATGGATGGGGAGTGTGGGTGTTGCAAGGTATTACTGCACCCAGGAATGAGGATGGAGGGGTGTTGGAGAGTGGGTGTATCTGCTCCCAGGGGTGGGAATGGAGAGGTGTTGCTGAGCAGGGTGTATCTGCAGCCATGGAAGGGGTGTGTGAGTGGGGGTGTTGCTGAGCAGGATGTATCTGCTCCCAGCGATAGGGATGGGGATGGAGGGGTGTTGGTGAGGGGGTGTATCCACACCCACGGATGGAAGGTGTGGGTGTTGCTGAGCAGGATGTATCTGCATCCAGGGATGGGGTGCATGTGTTGCCAGGGTGGTTGTTGCTGATGAGGGCGTGTTTGCACTCCGGGAGGGGGGTTGTTACTGTGTTTGTGTGTGTGTGTTGCTGAGAGGGTGTATCTGCATTCAGGGATGGGGAAGGTATTGGTGGGAGGTGTTGGTGAAGAGGTGTATCTGCATCCAGGGACGGGGAGGGTATTGGTGGAGGGTGTTGGTGAAGAGGTGTATCTGCATCCAGGGATGGGGAGGGTGTTGATGGGGGATGTTGGTGAGGAGGTGTATCTGCACACAAGGAAGCTGTGTGTCAGTGTGGGTGTTGGTGAGGAGGGTGTACCTGCACCCAGTGACGGGGTGTGTTGGTGGGCAGGGTGTGTTTGCAGGCAGGGATGGAGACTGTGCACGCCTGTGTTGGTGAGGGTGTGTATCAGCCCCCAGGGATGGGTTTGGTGTCAGTGTGTTGGCTGGAGGGTGTATTTTTCCACCCTGGTTTGTGTGTGTGTGTGTGGTTGCAGGTGTGCAGGGGGCAGTGCTCAGGGGGTGCTGCACCCACAGGCAGTGCAGAGAGGTGTGTGCATTGGTGGGGGTACAGCTTTGCCCCCCCGGGTGTGCACAGGTGGGTGTTGGCGGGTGTGCAAGCGTGTTGGTGTCTGTGTGTGTGTGTAAAGAGGTGCTGGGGGTGTCTTTGCCCCCAGTGACGGTGACGCGGTGTGGGTGCACATGGGCCGGGTGAGTGGCAGCAGTGGGGCTGTGAATGTGTGGGGTGTGTGCTCACATGGGTGTGAGCAGATGCAGGTGTGCACACAGGTGTTGCACGGGCTCCTGCACTGGGGGTGTGCTGGGAGCTGCTCAGGTGTGCGCAGGTGCACAGGCCCAGGTGTGTGTGGGTGGTGCTGGGGATGGGCTGTGGGTGCTGCTGGGGCGTGCCGTGGCCATCCAGAGCGGTGTCCTGGGGTGTCCCTGTGTCCGTGGGGGGCTCCTGGGGTGTCACACTGTGGGTCCTGCAGCCGCAGTGGGGAAACTGAGGCAAAGGCTGTTGTGTCCCCGGTGCTGGCTGTGCACCCCGGCGTGCGTGCCCACGGTTGTGCGGGATCCATGGCGGGTGCTGTAGGTGTTGTGTGGGCACGTGGGTGCTCCTGAGGGCTCAGGGTGTGCGGGTGCACGCGGGGCTGGGTGCGGAGGGTGCGTGGCCACACGTGGGTGTGCACCAGTGCTGGCTGTGCAGCGCTGCGTGGGCATGAGCGCGCGGCTGTGCCGGGGGGCTGTGGGTGAGGGGGTGTGTGGGTGTGCATGGAGGGTGCTGAGGGCTCTGTGGTGGTGCTGAGAGAGGTGTGGGTGTGCAGCTGTAGCGGGGTGGGGCTGTGTGTGTGGGTGTGCCAGGGTGGCTGTGCACATGCAGGGCTCTATGGTGGTGTGACTGTCCCCAGGCTGGCTGTGTCCCCTCACTGTGGGTCACCCCTGAGGCTCAGACAGGGTGTTCCTGTGATGGGTGACTGCCTGTGCACTGGTTCCTCTCTCCCTGTACCGTTGTTGGCTGCCTGGGGACTCTGGGGTGACATGAACACCAGGCTCCCACAGGTGCCTGCTGCTCCAGTGTCACCTGCCACCTCCATCTCGGCTCATTTGGATGCGTGATGGCCTGCTGGATCCTCCAGCTGTTTGTTGGGAGGAGGAGGAGGGTGATGCTGAGGAAGGAACAAAGGCCAGAAGTGACCCTGTCCCCCTTGGCAGTGATTCACCATGGACTGGCTCTCCTCAGTGCCTAGGCAGTAGGAGGGGTCCAAATTTGTGTGGGGCAGTGCCCAAGCAGTCAGGAGGTGGTTTAGCAACCCTGGGCCTGTCCCCTGGGCTGTGGGACAGCACTGGTTTGCTGTGGGGTGCCATAGCTGGGGCTCTGTGGGTGATGGGACACCCCAGGCAGGGTCTCCTGTCACAAAGGGGTATCACCATGTCCTTGGGGTGGGGGAGATGGGAGGGAGTTGAGGGTGGATGTGTGGGTTTTGGGGCAGTGGAAAGATGTGTGGCGGAGAGATGTGGGATGGATGAGCAGGTGTGAGGGTGCCATGGGAATGGATAGGTGTTGGGGGGATGGATGGATGGATGGACGGATGGATGGATGGATGGACGGACGGACGGGTGTTGGGTATATGGATAGGTGCTATAGGGATGGATGGATGGATGGGTGGGTGGGTGGGTGGATGGGTGTTGGGTATATGGATAGGTGCTATAGGGATGGATGGATGGATGGATGGATGGATGGATGGATGGATGGATGGATGGATGGATGCTATAGGGACAGATGGATGCTATGGCTATGGGTGTTGGGGAATGGATGGATGGATGTTGGTGATATGGATGAATGCTGTGGGAATGGATGGGTGTTGGGGGGGTGGATGGAGGGATGGATGGGTGGATGGATGGATGGATGGGTGGATGGATAGGTGTTGGGTATATGGATGGGTGCTATAGGGAGGGATGGATGGATGGATGGATGGATGGATGGATGGATGGATGGATGGATGGATGGATGCTATAGGGACAGATGGAAGCTATGGCAATGGGTGTTGGGGAATGGATGGATGGATGTTGGTGATATGGATGAATGCTGTGGGAATGGATGGGTGTTATGAAGATTGGTGTTGGGGATATGGATGGATGCTGAGGGGTTGGTTGAGTGTTGGGCAATGGGTAGACAGGTGTTGGAGATACAAATGTGTGCTATGGGAGTGGATGGATGCTATGGGAATGAGTGTTGGGGGATAGAGGGGGGGTCAGTCCTGAGGGGAGATGGATGTGTGGGTGATTGTGTGGGTTGGGGGAATGGATGGATGGCTGTTGGGGTGTGTGTGGATGGTGTCAGGAACGGGGGCAGATGCCTGGATGGCTGTTTGCAGAGGCCAGAATGGACGAAGAGCTGTTGGACAGCAGTGGTGATGGAGTGGATGTGGTGCAGGGGTGCTGTGGGGATAACTGGACACAGCGGGAGGTCTGGGTGCCACAGGAGTGGGTGCAGGGGGTCACTGAGCACCCTGTGATGGGGACATGGCAATCCAAGGGTGCCAGCCCCCCCTTTTGGGGGTGTCCAGAGGCCAGGGCAGTTTCTCCCAGGCGTGGTGCAGCAGCCCTGGGGTAGGTTAGCCAGTCCCCGAGGCCTGACATTTATAAACATCAGCCGCTCCCGGGGAATCAATACAGTTTAATAACCGGCGAGCGGAGACGGGAGACACATCAAAATGACACTCTGCGGCTCCGTAAATGTTATTCTAAATCATCCTCGCTGGGTTTATTACATTAAGCATACAGCAGCGGGCACAGGAAATTTATTCCAGCAAAGGCCATCACGCTGGTAAATGGGGCTGGTGGGTCAGTGGAGGTGGAGCAGCCCCTCCCAAACCGGGGTTCCCTTCTCCTGGCCACAGAGGGATGTGGGGGCAGGGGGGCTGCTTTTAGGGTCTGGTTGTTGTCACAACCTCCGGGGTTTGAGGTGAGCCAAATCCTGCCCCACACAGGGTGGATGTTCGGGGGACTGGTGACACGGATGGGTGAGGTGTCCCTCTGCCACCCTGTGGCTCCTGAGGACTCAATCCCTTCCCTGGACCATCCCCAGCTCTGCGCTGACATTTCTCTCCACGTTTCCCTGGAGACGAGGTGGTTGCTGTGGAAACCTCCCTCCTCTCCTCTCTTACCCATCCTCTTCCTCGCCCTGATGAGAGGGAGACTGGCTCTGCCCTGATGCAGCCCCGAAATTTGGGGACCCCCTCTGGGGGTGCAGTGGGGGCACCCCAGGATGAGGGTGCACACTGCGTGGGGGTGACTGCCCTGTGTGTGCTCGAGGCGTGTCCGTGTGTGCACCCCCACGCCGTCATGCGTGACATCTTGCCGTTGCCGTGACGACCCCATCAAGCACATGGCTCGGGCTCCGCAGCATCGCGGGGGAAGCATGCTTGTTGCTATGGAAACGGCCATAATTGTAGCATTTTTCGGCTAAAAGAGGGGAAAAAGGAGGGGGAGAGAGGAGGAGAAATGGCTCTGTGGGGCAGCAGGCCAGGGATGTGTGTGTGCGCCTGGCGTGTCCTGCTGCACACGCGTGTCACACTTGCGGGTACACACGGCAGGGACAAGGAGGAGGCCAAATTTGGGTGAGGTCCGAGGAAAGGAGGGTGGTGGCGGTGGTGCCAGAGGGGCCGGGGCTGGCGGGGTGCTGCTGCTGCCTCTGCAGTCCTTTGCAGTCGAGGAAAGCAGGCAGGCGGCCAAGCCTGGCACCGGCGGCCCGGCAGGTGCCTGCGGCACCAGGTGCCCATCCCCAGGGCCGGAGCATCGCCCTCTGCACGTGGCATCCCCAGGTTGGCATGGCCACGAGCTCCGGATCTGTTCTTGCAGGTCCCTCCCCTTGTCCCTGGCTCCCTGTGCCAGTCTGTGGCCAAATCCTGCTGTTCCCAATAGAAAGGGTTCGGGGGGCACCGCACTGACCACCCGCTCCCGCTTGTGTGTTGCAGATGAACCGCCCCATCCAGGTGAAGCCGGCCGACAGCGAGGGCCGAGGAGGTAGGTCCCTAATTCCCTGGCTGCCTGGCACGGGCAGGGGAGCACTGGGTCATCTGGGGGAAAGGGGGCACGTGCTGTCATTGCAGAGGCTGCTGTGGGCAGTTTGATTTGCAGAGAAACCATGAAGGGAGCTGCCTTTGCTGCTGGCATCCAAACCTGAGCTCAGGGCAAATGCCATCTTGTCTCCCTGTCTGGCCAGCGGGGAGGGGGGAACATCCTGACATCATCATGGGAATGTCCTGACATCATCCTGGTGTCATACCATGAGCATCTTGACATCCCGGGGGACAGAGGACCAGCCAGCCACTCTCCCACGCTGCCTTTATCTACCAAACCACCCAGTTCCCTGCCCGGAGCTGCCTGCAGGGCCCTTGGCAGAGTTGGGGTGCAGGAGTTGGCCGCACGTGGCCTGAGCCCCTCGCAAACAGAAACTGCCATCCCCTCACCCTGAATTCCTTGTGGGTGTTTGCAGCTCATGGGGCTGCAGCATTTCCAGGCTGGGGTGATAATTTGGGTAAAATCGCAGGAATTGGATGAAAATCCCTCATTTGCTGTGTCGCTGGGCAGGCAGGCGCACTCGGACACATGGGATGCTCCCGTGGGGCCCGCTGCCTTCAGCAGGATGGCCAGGGTAGATACCCCCCTATTCAAACCCCGTTATTAAACACACCGTGAGCTGGTCCCAGAACATCCCAGAGGGACCAGGCAAATAAATTACCCACTTACTGAGCGTAATTGGTGAAGGATTAAAAATCGATGGGCGAGTGGGGGCTCCCAGCCCCAGCCCCCTCGCCCGGGAGGCAATGCTGGGCCACCCAGCCCGCACCCCTCGCCAGGAGATGGTTTATGTTTAACCAGACAACACACAAACCCTATTCCCTTAACTAATTTTCCCACTACCTTAATGGACGGAGCATTCATCGTCTACTGCCGTTATTTATTTATTTCCCCAGCAACGCTCTTGACAGGGCACCTTATTTTCTTTGTCAAATGCCATTAGCGTGCGGCGGGAGCGCGCGGCCGCACAAGACAGATGCTGGTAATAATCATGAAATTCTCATTATTTACTCTCCTTCTCTTATGTTTGGGTTATTGATGTCCCCTGGGCACGGCCGGAGGCTGTGGGTTGTTCTCTGAGTCGATCATGTGAAGGCGATGCTGCTGGTTTGTGGGTTCTCTTTGTTCCCTGCCACGTCCTGCCTCAGTGCTGGGGGAGCCGGCCCCTCCACCCCTGGGAAAAGCCCCAGCTCCACTCCCTAAAGTGACAGCTTTTCCCAGTTTCACCCCTCAGCAGTTTCCCCACAGGAGAGCTTTTCCCACCCCGAGTGTTCTGTAGGATGGAGGTGATAAACCCGGGATTGTTGTTGCTCCCTCCCCATGCCCCGGTGTCACCTGGCTCTTTGTCTCCACACACCATTTGTGACAAGGGGATGGGATGGTGAGTGACATCCTGCTCTCCAATGGGCTTGGTTTTGTTTTTAGAAGACAGGAAGCTCTTTGTGGGCATGCTGGGGAAACAGCAGAGCGAGGATGACGTCCGCCGCCTCTTTGAGCCCTTCGGCCAGATCGAGGAGTGCACCATCCTCCGAGGGCCCGACGGAGCCAGCAAAGGTGGGCTTTGGGGTGCCAGGTGGGCACCCTGTGGACCCCCAGTGGCCAAATCCAACCTGTGCTGTGTCCCTTCTGTGCCCTTAGGTTGTGCCTTTGTGAAATACGGGAGCCATGCCGAGGCACAGGCTGCCATCAACAGCCTGCACGGCAGCCAAACCATGCCGGTAAGTGCCAGGCTCGCACCCTGCACCGTCCGACCCCACGCTGCCTGCCTAATCCCATCACCAGCTAATTTGATCCTCTGTCTAATTGGATCAAAATCCTACAGACAGCAATTTGTTGGCCTCATCACCCCGAGGTTCCTCCTTGCCTTGCCAGGACACTGAGCCCCAAGGGTGGGAGCGCGGGGCTAATTCCCTCCGTGCTGGAGAAAGGGGCTGTTTAATTAACACCAAAGGTCAGAATTGTGAACGAGGAGGGGAAAAAGGGAGCAGAGGTCAGGGAGCTGCCACAGGGGAAAAAAGCTGGCTATAATTAAACCTTGCATCAATCGCTGGTTGCTGCCAAAGCCAGGCAGCATCCCCAAGGCCAAGGATGCTGCCAGCACCCGCAGTGGGGACACATTTTGGGTACATTGCCATCATCCCCATCTTCCCTCCCACCTCAGGGCGCCTCGTCCAGCCTGGTGGTGAAGTTTGCGGACACGGATAAGGAGAGGACCCTGCGGCGGATGCATCAGATGGCAGGGCAGCTGGGCATCTTCAACCCCATGACCATCCAGTTCGGCGCCTATGGGGCCTACACGCAAGCGGTACGAGCTGCTGCACTCCTGGGGGGGCTCTGGGGGCCCCGTGGGTGGGGGGACTGGTTTGGTCCATGGAAGTGCCAGTGGGTGTGGATACCTGCGTGGGCCAGTGTAACCCCCTTTTGGGGGTACACAGAAGGCTTCACCCCCCAGGTGAGGGTGGCTATAGAGTGCAGAGGTCCCATATTTAAATATCACCTAAACCTCCTGTCCCTGGGTCTGGCAGCAGGTGGCATTTATCCCTGTGAGCCCCCCACGTGCAGGTGCAATGTGGGGATGCTAATTTACCCTGTGTTCTCCCTCCTTCTCTCTGCCTCTTGCTCTTTTTCCCCTTTTCCCCCCTTTCTTTCCCTAAGATCATGCAGCAGCAGGCAGCCCTGATGGCGGCTGCCCAGGGCACCTGCCTCAACCCCATGGCCGCCATCGCTGCCGCCCAGATGCAACAGATGGCTGCCTTCAATGTCAGCGGGCTGGTGGCCGCCCCCCTCACCCCCTCTTCAGGTAGGACCCCCTCCACGTGCTGCTCAGCACCCCTGGGGGGCTGCGGCGCTGACTGCCCCTCCCGCAGGTACGAGCACCCCGCCGGGGATCAGCACGGCGCCGGTGCCCAGCATCGCCGCGCCCATCGGCGTGAACGGCTTCAGCCCCCTGCCGCCCCAGACCAACGGGCAGCCCGCCTCCGACACCATCTACACCAACGGCATCCACCCATACCCAGGTACCTGCCTGCCCGGGCGCTCTGCCATGGCCCACGAGGCTGGGGACACCTCCTGGGGCTGGGGACACACCCTGGGGCTGGGAATACCTCCTGGGGCTGGGGACACACCCTGGGGCTGGGAATACCTCCTGGGATGGGGGACATCCCCTGGGACTGGGGCAGGGGACAACCCCTGGGGCTGGGGACACCCCTGGGACTGGGGACACCCCTGGGGCGGGGGACACCCTTTGGAACTGGGAATACTTCCTGGGACTGGGGACACCCCCTAGGGTTGGGGACAACCCCTGGGGCTGGGGACACCCCCTGGGGCTGGGGACAACCCCTGGGACTGGGGACACCCCCCGGGGTTGGAGATGTGTGCTCTGCTTGCGCTGGATGCTCCGGGGGTGCTCCCCACCCCAGGAACGTGCTGGATGGACCAATTGTGCATCAGATCCCCAGCGAATTCCATCCTCCTGTGGCATTGTGAGCCGTGCAGGGAGGAGGGAATTCAGGAAGGGAGCAGCTCTGCCCCTCCGTGGTGACACTTGGCCGAGCCCTTTCCCATGGGAGCTGCACATCCCTGGCTTTCCCTGGCTGATCCTCTCTTCCTTCTTTCTTTTCTTCCCAGCTCAAAGCCCCACGGTGGCAGACCCCCTCCAGCAGGCCTATGCCGGCATGCAGCACTATGCAGGTCTCAAACCTCACTTCCCACTCTTTCCCTCTCTCCTCTCTTTGCTCCTCACCCTTATTTTTGGGAGGTGAACATCCCCTTGGGGTTGAACACTGGACTGGGGCAGTGTGTGTGTGTGGGCATGGATGGATGAGGAGAGCACCAGGTGCCATGCACTGCCACGAGCTCCGGGGCAGCAAAGGGGGAGATGCCAATGAAAGCACCATCCCCTCGTCCCACTAACATAGATGTGCTCCTGGCATGGCCCTCCATGCAAATTTTGGATGGAGGAAAGAGTGTTTTAATGCCCATGGGGCTGAGAGAACTCTGTGGAGGAGACCCAGCAGTGGTACCTGGGAGAGGGTGCAAGGTCTGGGAGGTGATGGAGAGCTGGCTCCACACCAGGACACCAGAAGTCCTCAGGTCATATGGTCAAATCTGATGGCCAAGATGGGCTGTGGAGAGAAGGGACTCAGAGCCTTCTGTGGAAGTGCATCAAGCCCAGAAGCCATTTCATTAGGAGCACAGTCAGCAACGTCCAGATTTTCAACAGAAAATCAAGTTTTGGACCCCTAGTGTTTGGGGTTTTTCAACCAGAAGTGCTGTCTTTCCTCAGCCTTGAGGCTGAGTTAGTGCTTTCACGAACATCCCTCCTGGGAGAGCTGTTCCCACGTCTCTGGTGTGCCAGGAAGGGTGGGAAAGGCAGAGCCAGCAACCCTGAAGCTGGAGGGGCACCTCCACTGCAGGTGACAGTGGGGCACATCCCTGTCCCAGCCCTTCCCGGGGCTGGGGCGGGTGCCGTGGCCTCAGCTCTGTGTTCTCTTCCAGCAGCATATCCCACTGCCTACGCTCCCATCAGCCAAGCCTTTCCCCAGCAGGCACCACTCATCCCGCAGCAGCAGCGAGAAGGTGAGGGGTGGGGTCACCCCATCGTGGGGCGGGGGCTGCTCAGTGTCCCCCCGGGGTGACCCCACCGCGCGGCTCACGTGTGCTGTCCTTTGTGTGTCACCCAGGTCCCGAGGGCTGTAACCTGTTTATTTATCACCTGCCCCAGGAGTTCGGGGACGCGGAGCTCACGCAGATGTTCTTGCCTTTTGGCAACGTCATCTCTGCCAAAGTCTTTGTGGACCGTGCCACCAATCAGAGTAAATGCTTTGGTAAGTCCTGGGGTGTGGCTCTCCCTGGTGTCCCAGCTCGGGGCTCCAGCTGTCCTCAGCATCCCAGCTCGGGGCTCCAGCTGTCCTCAGCATCCCAGCTCAGGGGTCCAGCTCTCCTCAGCATCCCAGCTCAGGGGTCCAGCTCTCCTCAGCATCCCAGCTCAGCAGTCTGGCTCTCCTCAGCATCCCAGCTTGGAGCTCTGGCTCTTCCTCAACATCCCAGCTCAGGGGTTTGGCTTTCCTCAGCTTCCCAGCTTTGAGGTCCAGCTCTCTTCAACATCCCAGCATTCCCCAGTCCCCAGTTTGGGGGTCTTATTCTCCATTCTTGGCTCTCCCCTGTGCTTCCAGCTCAGGGGTCTGGTTCTCTCCAATATCCCTAAATCAGGGGTCTGGCTCCTTCCAACATCCCAGCTCAGAGGTCTGAGCGTCTCCATCTCAGGGGCCCATCTCTCCCTGAAGTCTCTGCTTGGGAATCCATCTCTTTCCAACATTTCATCTTGGGGGGTCTGTCTCTGCCTGGTCTCTGGCTCAGATGTCCATGTCTCCCTGGTATCCCCAGCTCAGGGATCCAAATCTCCCTCTCACAGACCTTGGTGTCCCCACAGACCTTGTCACCTTGGTGTCCCCATAGGCTCTGTCACCGTGGTGTCTTTGGAGGCACCTTGGTGTCCCTGCAGACTCTGTCACCCAGGTGTCCCCTGAGCCCACACATCCCATCCTGGTGCCCCAACAGACCGTGTCACCGTGGTGTCCCCACAGACCTCCAGGCCTTTGTGTCCCCACAGATCCTGTCACCTCGGTGTCCCCACAGATCCTGTCACCTCAGTGTCCCCACAATCCCCATCAATTTGACAGACCCTGTCACTCCAGTGTCCCAACAAATCCAATCCCGTAGTGTCCTTGCAGACCCCTCCAGTGCTGCTGTGGACCCTCTTATGCTGGTGTCCCCACAGACCCTTGTCACCTCAATGTCTCTGCAAATTCTGATGTCCTTGAAGATGCCACCAACCTGTCACCCAGTTCCCTGCAATCTGGGGCTGTGCTATCACCCCACAACTCCCTCTCCCAGCACCCTCAACCCAGAGCACCCCACAGATTTCAGCGCCTGGGCTGTGTCGATGTCCGTGGTGACAAACCCCTGTCCCTCGCCCCCAGGTTTCGTCAGTTTTGACAATCCGACGAGCGCCCAGGCAGCCATTCAGGCCATGAATGGCTTCCAGATTGGCATGAAGAGGCTAAAAGTCCAGCTGAAGCGGCCAAAAGATGCCAACAGACCCTACTGACCGCAGCAGAGAGGTGAGGGGCACAGGGGCTGGCCCATGGTGCCAGGGGGGTCATGGCCATCAGGGTGGGCTCCCCAGGGCATCGCCGTGTTACATCTCTGATCATATGCAGGGATCTCTGTGCCTGGGACCACCTGCGTGAGTGTTTCCAGTGGATTTGGGTCCTTCCCTGCCTCCCCCAGGAACCAGCCTAAGAGCCCCTTCCCCTCTTTTTCAGGTCGGGTGTCCCGCGGTGTCTGACGACTTTCCCCTTCCCCAAGTGCAGTATCCAAACCCGTAACTCTCTTTCTTTGCAACACATCCCGGAGGAGGACGAGGAGGAGAAGGAGGAGAAAACAGCGAAGAAGAGAATGTTTTGGTCGTAGCTTTTCCTTTTTGAATTTTTTCCCAAACTGGTCTTGTTTGTTATTTAATGGGAACGAGAGGAGGACAAGGAAGGAGGGCAGCGATGCGAGGCCGGGGCTGCGATTCGCCGCCGGCCGCTCGCCGGGACTCACCGATCCCTCCCCGGGAAAGGGCGACGGCCCCGGGCAGCCGGGCCACGACCTACCTTTGTTTTGGGGTTTTTTTTTTAAAGCACTCCTTTGCTGCTACCGATTTCCCAGGAGAAATGAGGAAAAGAGGCTCCAAATGGATTCTTAAACCAAAGCCGGTGGGACGGGACCAGCCTCGGGCGCTTCACCTGGAGGATGCTTGTTTGGAAAATAAAGAAACACGGCAAGATTTTCCTTTTTCCCTGCGATGGGGAAAAAAAGAGAAGGATCAAAGTATGTTGGACTTATAGAAGATATATATAAATAAGTATATATATATATATATCCCATGGAGCAGGGCGGCGGGACACGCGCTTCCCCTGCTTGTCACTGGCACAGGGACATAGGATTACTTGTTTCAGAGTCATATCATTCCTTAGAGTTTAGGGACCAAAGGACTATTGCTTTTTTAAATATATCTATAAATAAATTAATTTAAAAAAAAAAAACAACAAAACACACAAAAAAACGTCGGGAGAGGAGAAGAAAATCCACAAAAGTTAAGAAGGTTGAGTAAAAACCCTCAGGCGTTCAGAGCCGTGAGTGTTTCCTACAGGGCTTGGATTTGGGGGGCTCAAGGGCTCGGTTTTGGGGGCCCATTCATGGCTGGGGATGGGGGGATGCAGAGGGGATTTTGGGGGGGGCTGCAGTGGCTCCCCAGCACCCCAGCCCAGGGGGAGTCAGAGCCCCTCGGTCGCCTCTGGGCGAGGGCGGAGCGATGCCGTTCTTTGCATCTCGGGTTGGTTTGGGGGGTGGGGGGGTTGGGGTTGGGTTTTTTTTTTCAGCCAAAAAAAATTAAAAAAAAAGAAAAATGTGAGGTTTCGGCAGAAACAAAGCAAAGCAAAATAAACTTATTTTGTCAAACTCGTCACCTTGGTTGGTTCTTTGGAGCAATCGCTGCCGCGTCCGTCCCACCACCCAAAGGCGACACCGGGAACCCCTTTCTGACCAGCTCCTCTCCAGCTGGGCTGGAGCATCCACCGGGAATTTGGTGAAGTCGTGAGCCTCTTCTTTTATTTGCTTTTTCCCAGGAATTCCATTTTTTGGAGAAATTCACTGTGGCTGTGGAGGGGGTCAAGGCAGGACCTGACCCCTGTAGTTCCACCAGTCTTTGAAGCAACACAGGAACTTCCAGGGTACGTTGCCATGTCCCACAGGATGTCCCTTCACAGCTGTGGGTACACCCAAGTGACTGCCAGGATCCTGGGGAAGTGACTGGATTTACTTTTTATGTAAGGAGGGGAAAAACCCCAAACCCCATAAATTTAAGCAGAAAAAGCCCCAAGGGGTGGGTGGCAGGGCAGGTGGTGAGGGGACAGTCACTGGCCCGGGTTTGGGTGGCCCTTGGGGACATGGAGCAGCTGGTGTGGGACAAGTGGGGATGCACAGATGTCGGGAGCCCTGCAGGGGGGAGCAGAGGGCAGGGAAATGGCACTGAGGCTGCACCCATCGGTGTGATGAGCCCGTCAGGTCTCAGCCAGTGACAGTACATAACCAGGATAATTTTTATGTCAATTCTTAATTTCCTTTATCAATCCTGGCTGAAATTGTGACTGACCCAGACAGCCCCCAGACCGTGGGGAACCTCAGTGCCCAGCCAGCCCTGCCACCCCCATGCTGAGCCCTGGCAGCTTCCAAGGCCTTCTCCAGTGGGTTTTCATCCAGGTTTGGGCATAGCAGGATGCAGCCATGCCGGCACTGCCTGTGCCTGTGGAGTTAGGGGATTGGCTTGGGCTGAAATAAAACACCATCCCAGGGATGTTCCTTCTCCTTTGAGTCTCTGCTGCAGCCCCAGTTACTGCAGGGTCTCCTCAGTGGGGTCCCATGCCCCTGGGGTGGTCCCATCCCAAGGCACAATCCCTTCTCCATGGTGTGGTCCACAGCCCCATCCCTTTGCCATGGTGTGATGGCTGTGTGATTCCCTTCCCTCAGACCCAGCCCTTTCCCAAAGCCACATCAATTCTCTCTGACATTTTCCCCATGAATCCATCTCTTCCCCTCAATTCTATCCTTACCCCACCAGCCCATCCCTTCCCAGTGCCCCCGTTCTTTTCCCATGATCTTACCTCTTCCTCACAATCCCATCATTTCCACACAATCCCATCCCTTCCCTGCAATCCCATCCAGTCCCCTTGATCCAATCCCTTCCCCATGATGCCATCCCTTCCCCATTCCCCAATCCCTTCCCCACCATCCCGTGCCCTCCCCACCCCCAAGACTTTAACCGCAGTTCAATCCACCAACACACATTCCTTTTTTCTTTTTTTTTTTCTGTGTTTTTGGGTTTGTTTTGTTTCTTTGTTATTTTTTTGCTTCTGTTTCTCATCGATAAAAACGCCGTCGCTGCCAACGTCAGGAGGGGCAGCCCCCGGCCCCGCCAGCCCCCGTGGCTTCCTCTGCGCTGCCACAGGGTGGGGACACCGAGGGCGGGACAGGGAGGGGACAAGGGACCGCCAAACCCGCCTGGTGCTCACGGGGTGCCCGACGCCTATGTACAGGTGGAGCCGCCGGCGCCGGGCCCGGCTCTGCCCTGCCCGGGGGGCTCAAATCCCGCTCGGCCTCACCCGGCCTCGCCCGGGGGCTCGGCTCGGTGCCCGGGGGGTCCCGGGGGTCCCACCACTGCCACCGCTCAGTTTGTGTACACCTGAGTCCCGATCACACGCATGATCTCCTTCTGGATTTTGGGGTCCTGAGTATTGATATTGGCGTCTCCCACCTGGCCATCTTCGTACCTGGAAGGGGAGGAGGGGGGTGAGGGGCTGTCCCCAGGGGGTCCCGCGGGTGCTGGCGAGGTGGCACAGCCGGGACTCACACAAAGAAGAAGCGGGTGCAGACGTGGTCCGAGACGGGGCAGACCCAGATGTTGCCGTGTTTCTGCAGGTCCTTGGAGGTGATCACTGCCGGGGGAAGGGGCTTTTGTACACGGGATGGGGGATGGAGGGCCCAGCTGGGCACAGCCCACGGGGGGACCCTCCCTCCCTCCTCCACCCGCCTGTGGGTGCTGCCTGTGCCCCCCGTCACCCCCTCGTGTCCCCAAACCTTCGCAAAGCGCGATGCAGTTCAGGTTGCGGCTCTGGAGGAAGCGGGACTGGATGGAGCGGGTCTGTGGGGAGAGCAGCCACTGTCACACCTTGTCCCCACCCCTGTGGGTGGCAGAGCCCCATCCCATTCTCCCCAGCCTGTCACCTGGGGGATGGTGTTCATCCGGTTGTACCGCTGCACCAGCTCATCCTTCGATGGCATCCGGTGCTGCCCTTTCCCCATCCCTGCGGAGAAGGAGGTGGTGGCCGTCACTCCCAGAACACCACGGGGGTGACAGGGCACACGTGCCACAGACAGGGATGGCTGAGCGCTCCCACCCTGTGGCCAAGGCCTGGGAACCCCCCAAAATCAGGTGCAGCAGCTTCTGGAGCCTAGAAATCATTGGGGGTTTTATTCCCTGGCGTGTGGGAAAGCCCAGCCTGGCTGGGAAGAGGCTGGTGCAGGTGATGGATGTGGCATGTGCCAAATTCCGTGAGGTTGCTCCGGCCAGCACGATGCCGAACCTCCCCGGGCCCATGCACGGAGTGGGGACGGGAGTGCAGGCAGGACCGGGCAGTGCAGGCAGGACTGGGCAGTGCAGGCAGCCTCTTACCTGAGTATCCAAAGGAAATACTGGAGATGGGGCTCAGATAGATGCCCTTGCCATAGGCTGCTCCATGCAGCTTGCAGGAAAACACCAGGGTGAGCGCGGCGGGGCCACCCAGACAAGTCAGGCACGGTGACAACAATGGCAGCCTGGCACCTCCCACTTCCTGTCCCCTTCCCTGTCTGCCTGTCCCCCTCCCTGCCTCCCTCCCTCCCTGCCTGGTGCTCTGGGT
Source organism: Hafferia zeledoni (assembly GCA_035583235.1). Taxonomy (NCBI): domain Eukaryota; kingdom Metazoa; phylum Chordata; class Aves; order Passeriformes; family Thamnophilidae; genus Hafferia; species Hafferia zeledoni. The sequence continues at coordinate 18,131,533 of JAWWEV010000018.1, read as the reverse complement.
TGTGCCAGTACCTGCAGTTTGGTGTAGGAAGCGTTGACCAGCCCGTTGCGGAGGATGGAATGCCAGTTCTCAATGTGAGAGCCGCTGGAAAAAGCCAGCCCATGTCAGCCCCACAGCAACCCCATGTCAGGCCCACATCAGCCCCACATCAGCCCCATGTCAGCCCCACAGTCCCCACCTGGGGGCTCCCGCTGTCCCCCCCCAGTAACTCACTGGAAAGCGAAGGTGCTGCCGTAGAGTTTCTTGGCCGTGCGGAACCGCGCCTCCTTGGCCGGGGGGCTGCTGAGCAGGAGGAACTGGTGGGAGGTGTGCATGAACTTCAGCTGCTACCAGGGGAATGGGAAGAGCAGTGGCATCGCCGGCAGGGAGAAAGGACAGGCGGACAGAGAGACAGACAGACGGACAGAGATCATGCACGGCCGCCTGGCCCAGTGCCTGGCCCAGCCTGGCTTTGGCTGCTCCAGGACTGCCAAGAGGGCCATGGACCCCCCACCACACAGTCCATCCTCTGCCCTATACACCATATCCAACCTCCCACACCTCCCAGGCTCACCACCCATCCCAAGGGATGTGTCCTATGTCCCAACCCTCCTATGGTCCACCCCATATCCTTACACACCTCATCCTGCATCCCACAGCCCACAGGCTACAGCCTACATCCTGCATCCCACCTCCTGTACCCTTCATCCCACCTCACATATCCTTCATCACACCTTCCATATCCCACTTCCCACATTCCATACTCTCCATCCCACAGAGCCTGGCCAGGCCCCTTACCCTGCTGAGAGGCAGCTTGACGATATGGGATCTGTTGCTGGAAATTATCCTTGGGAAGAGGAGGAGGAGGAAGAGGAGGAGGGTCAAATGGGGTAGTCCCACACTCCCCTCGGAGCAGGGCTGGGCTCGGAGCCAGGTCAAAACCTGCCCCCATGCCATGGGATGGTTGTGACCCCCCAGGATAAAGGAGCCAAGGGAGCTGTGCCAGGGATGCCCAGCTGCCCCCCACCCTATCCCCTGTCCTGGGGGATGTGGGGCAGTGGGATCGGGCCACAGCACCCCTGTCCTTACCACTGCAAGAGGGGATGGGCCAGGGGGTCCAGCTTGTCCATTTGCTTCTTGATCTCCAGGTAGGATCCCTGGCAAAGGCAAGAGGTGGAGGTGGGTCCTCCAGAATCCACCCAACTGTGGGTGGATGGAGACCAGCACCAAAATGCCACCCTGGGATTGGATTCCACCCTCAGGGGGTCTCACATGAGGCTGTGGGGCCACACCACATACCTGGGTCATCTCCCGGATGGACATCACACTGTCCAGGGCCTTCTGCAGCCGCTCGTAGTTCTTCTTCTACATGTGGGGCAGGAGAGAGGTTGCCATCAGAGGGGTCCTCAAGGCTCCCCATCAGAAGGGTCCTGGGGGCTCCCCCCAGCCCCGATACCCCCCAGTGCAGGGGAGTGTTGCCCCCAGCACTTACCTTGGGGTTGAAGGCAAGAGTTTTGGGGTCATTGGGGTCCACCACGGAGGGATAAGGCTCAAAGATGATGCTCTTGCGAGGGGACTCGAGGGCAGCGCGGCACATGGCCACCAGCAGGTCCACCACCTTGGGGCAGAGCAGGGGGTGAAGGGGCAGCCCCCCGAGGGGTTGGGGAGGTCCCCACCAATTGCAGCCCCTACCTCAGCACCCGTGGCCACCTCCTCGGCCGCGCCCGACATGACGCCCAGGGTGTAGAAGGAGAAGACGCAGAGCTCCCGGGTGCACACGGCTGGCTGTGGAGGGACAGGAGTGTGGGAGGGGCTGGGACAGGGACACGGGGGCACAGCCCGTGCCCCACCAGCCCCTGTCACCCCACCTTGAGCATGGAGCCGTTCTGGAATACGTGCTGCTCGTCACACACCACACAGTACTCGTTGAGCGTTGGGATCCGCTGCTCCGCATACTTCATGATCTGGAGGCAGGATGGTGGAAGTCGGTCCCTGCCATGGCCACGGGGCTGGGAGGAGGCTCTGGGCAGTGGGATGGGGATGAGGGGGATGTGGGGCAGTGGGGAGGATGGTCTGGGCAGCAGCAGGGATTTCAGCAGAACATGCAGCAGTGGGGAGCATGCTCTGGGCAGCAGGATGAGGATGAGCAGGACGTGGGGCAGTGGGATGTGGAAAAATGGTACATGGGGCAGCAGGGAGGATGCTCGGGGCAGTGGGAGGAGGATGAGTGGGACATGGGGCAGCAGGGAGGATGCTCAGGGCACTGGGATATGGGTAAGTAGGATGCAGGACAGTGAGGAGGATGCTCCAGGTAGCAGGATGAGGATGAACAGGATGTGGGGCAGCAGGGAGGATGCTCCAGGCAGCAGGAGGAGGCTGAGCAGGATGCAGGACTCTCACCTGGACGAGGAAGCCGTACTCCAGCGTAGGGATGTTCTTGCAGTGGCCGCCGACCTGCGACGGAGCCGGAGCGGAGCCAGCTGCGTTATCCCCTTTCCCACAGGCACCCCCAGCTCTGCGTGGCACCAGCAGTCCCCAACCCCCTGTCATAGTGGGACCCCCAACAGGCCAACCCCATCCCAGTACAGCAGGACCCCCAACAAGTCAACCCCCCATCACAGCAAGACCCACAACATGCCAACCTCAGCACATCACAGTGGGACTCCCAACATGCCAACCCCCCATCACAGCAGGACCCCCAACATGCCAATCCTCCCTGTCACAGTGGGACTCCCAACATGCCAACCTCTCCCCAGCACAGCAGGACCCCCGATATGCCAACTCCCCTGGCACAGCAGGGACATGGCACTAAGAGGGGGTAAAACCCCATCAGACTCCCCAGCTCCCCATGAACACCCAAAGTTGCTGGCGATAAGAAACTCTGCAGGGGCTCCCCCCACCCCAGGGGTGTCCCAGCACCCCATAACAAGTGATGTGAGCCCAGAGGAGCCCCAGGGAAGGGAAAGGAGAGCAAACCCCGAGGCGGGGTGGCACCCACCAGGATGTTGAAGGGGGCAACACCTGCCTGGGTGCTGGCGGGGGGGTAGCCAAAAACTTCCACCTTGGGGTTCTTCACCATGCAGGACACAGAGCGGTTCATCAGGCGGTTCACGCGAGCCTCGGGGATGCCCAGTTTGCCCTTCAGCACCGAATCTTGGATAACAGGGAAGCTGGGAGACCTGTGGGCACAGAATGTCCCTGAGCACCCCAGCCTGCCACCTCCATCACCCAGCACCAAATTTATCCCTCAGCCAGTTGTTGGGGGCAACCTCCACCTCCCCAGGCTTGGTGGGGAGCAGCAGCATCCATGTGGGAAAACCAAGGCCCAGTGTCAGGCCCCACCCAGGCTGAGGGGACAGAGGGCTGGTGCCTTTGGGACAGTGCCGGGGTCTTACTTGGGGATGGGAGAGAAGATGCTGAGGCCAGCACGGAACTTCTTGATGGTGCCACTCGTCTTGAACCAGCTGTGCCGCTTCTCCTGCTGGGTCTTCAGGAAATCGTTGCTGAGATGTTTCCATTGCTGGGATGTGAACATGCCCAGGATCCTGGCACAGAGGAGGCATGGGTGCCCTGAGCTGGTGCTCAGGTGGTCCCAGCCACCCCCCAGCCCCTTCTCTTCCCCACCCACAGCCGGTGGTGAGCCCAGCACAGAGTCGTGTGGTGGGTAAAAGGTGGTGGCACAAGGACATGCAGCACCTGGCCAGTTTGGGGGCAGAATGGGGACTCCAGGGGCCACCTCCACCCCACCCTTGGGTGCCCACCATGTTTCAGCTCTTACTTCTTCAGCTGCAGACCCAGTCCAAAGCCCTCCTTGTTGGATGGCTGGAACACCTCGATGGACGGTTCTGCAGGGAGAGAGGAGGACGAGCCGTCGGTGCCGCTGCTGTGCCCGTCCTGAGGGCACAGGGGCCACCACGTCCCGCCCATCCCCGCTCACCGGGGCCATCGAGGTACTGGGAGAGGGAGAAGCGCAGGCGGAGGACGATGGGCTCCGTCCGCAGCACCTTCCACGCCGTCGCCACCTCCTCCTGCCGAGGGAGAGCCGCGGTTTGGCACAGCTGTGCTTCGGCACAGCCATGGGGACCCCCCAGGTGAGTGTGCCCACCCAGCCTCCCCGTGCCCACACTGCTGGGCACACCCCAGGGACTCACATCGAGGAAGCTGATGTTCACGTGGAGGTCGATGTCCACGTCGTCAATGGTCCCGTACTCCCTGTGAAGACACGCGGTGCCATGGCATGGGTAGGCTGGCACACTGCTGGAACAGCGGCCCAGTGCCCACCCTGCCAGGGTGAGCAGGCTTGGGGGACAGTGACAGGCATGTGTGGCTCCCCATGTATTGAGTGTGCACACCCCTGAGACCGGGATGGCACGGGGTGAGTGCCCAGATTGTGGATGTGTGCCTGGAGATGGCACAGCCAGGTGCCCCAAGGATGGCACAGCTGGATGCCTGGAGATGTCACAGCCAGGTGCCTTGGTAATGCTATAGCTGGGTGTCCTGAGGATGGCACAGCTGGGTGCTCAAGATGGTGACATGCCTGGGCATGGCATGGCATGCTGGGGATGGCACAAGTGGGTTGCTCTGGAGATGGCACAGCCAGATGTTCCAGGGATGGCACTGGTGGATGCCTGGGGGTACCACAGCCAGGTGCCTCAGGGATGGCACTGCCGAGTGTCTGGTGATGCCATGGCCAGGTGCCCCAGGGGTGGCACAGCTGAGTGCCCAGGGATGCCACAAGCAGGTGGCCCAGTCAGGCTATAGCTGGGCCTCCTGGATACAGCACAGCTGGGTGCCCAGGGGTGGCACAGCTGGGTGCCTGGGGATGCCACAGCTGGATGCTCCAGGAGTGCCATGTCTGGGTGCCCGGGGATGGCACAGCCAGGTGAGCAGGTGCACCCACCTGACGGCCACGGCATTCTCGCTGTAGATCTCCTTCACCGCCTCGATGTCGGCGTCCAGCTGCGGGTGCCGGTACAGGTCGGCGGCGCAGGTCCCCTGTGGCACAGCACCCATGGCACCGTCACACACGGAGCCCCCACAGCCCCACACTTGGGTTTGGGCCCCCCATGGCACCCATGGGACTCAGCACCCACCTGGACACCGTACAGGAACTCCTCAGACTCATTGTCCCCGTCGGAGTCATCGTCCGTCCAGTACTGGCCCTTGAGGTCCTGGGGCAGAGCGGGGGGGACAGTGGGTTAGGGGGGGAAGGTTGGGTGGCAGCAGGGATGGGGGAGAGGACATGGGGACAGGGCTGGGATGTGGATTGGGAGGGATAATTTACCAGGGAGTGAATTAAAGGGGAGTAAACCGGGAGAGCTGGTTCTGGGGAGAGGGTTGGGGGCAGTGGATTGGGGGAATGATTTGGGGAAGCAGGTTGAGGGGAGCAGTGGGATGGGCAGGAGGATGAGGGGGGGCTTTAGAGGTCAGCAGGATGGGGCTGTGGAATAGGGGCAGTGGGATGTAGGGAGCAGGGTGGGAAGAGTAATTTGGGGGGCAGCAGAATGGAGGAGCAGATTGGGGGAAAGGATGGGGGGGCAGAATAGAGGGGAGCAGGTTGGGGACAGCAGAATGGGGGAACAGGATGGGACAGCAAGATGGGGACAATG
>JAWWEV010000018.1:18083456-18119309 GCA_035583235.1 Hafferia zeledoni | reverse complement strand
GGGGTGGGCCCCTCTGCTCCTGCTGCCCACCCCGACAGCTGTGCTGGAGCTGAGCTGGTGTGTGCCCCTCAGCTCCTGCTGCCCACCCCGACAGTGGTGCCGGAGCTGAGCTGGTGTGTGCCCCTCAGCTCCTGCTGCCCACCCCGACAGCAGTGCTGGAGCTGAGCTGGTGTGTGCCCCTCACACGCTGCTCCTGCTGCCCACCCCGACAGTAGTGCTGGAGCTGAGCTGGTGTGTGCCCCTCACACGCTGCTCCTGCTGCCCACCCTGACAGCAGTGCTGGAGCTGAGCTGGTGTGTGCCCCTCACACCGCACACACTGCTCCTGCTGCCCACGCTGAGAGCTTGGGGGGCCATCAGTGCCTCTGTGCCAGAGCTGAGCCTGCTGAATTGATGTATGCCCCTCACACTGCACATGCTGCTCCTGCTGCCCACCCCGACACAGCTTGAGGGTCCATCAGTGCCTCCGTGCCAGAGCTGAGCCTGCTGAACTGGTGTGTGCCCCTCAGCTCCTGCTGCCCACCCTGACACACCTCGGGGATCCATCACTGCCTCTGTGTCAGAGCTGAATTGGTGTGTGCCCCTCACACTGCACATGCTGCTCCTGCTGCCCACCCCAACAAAGCTTGGGGGTCCTTCAGTGCCTCTGTGCCAGGGCTGAGCTGGTGTGTGCCCCTCACACGCTGCTCCTGCTGCCCACCATGACACAGCTTGAGGGTCCATCAGTGCCTCCGTGCCAGAGCTGAGCCTGCTTAGCTGGTGTGTGCCCCTCACACCGCTCTGTGGGTCACTGTGGGGCTTTGCCTGGGGTGGGCAGAACCAAAGCCCTGCTCTGTCCCTGCCTTTAGCTGAGCCACAGCCCACATTTCCTACCAACACATCTTATGAAGTGAAGGCAGCTCATGGCTGCTCTCAATATCCCCCATGTGCCCAGGGGATGGAGTTTGAAGTCAAACCAGTATTTGAAGCCAGAACTCGTGGTTTGCCTGTGTCAGTAGCCACCACCTTGCATCACTCCCTTACCAGGATTCCAGCCTGGGCAGGTCCAAGAGACAAAGGGCTTTCACCTGCCACTGTTACCTGAGAACAAAATCATTGCAATTAGAAATGCCCAGGGGCACTGGGAAATGAGTGTCCATTCATCCCAGTGGACAGTTAAACTTCAGCTTGGCTTCTTTTTGGGATTGTGGGACGTTCCTTCTGTTATGGGAATACTGTAGTCCTGAGGAGCCAAGCAGTCCAAGTTCAGAGAGGTTTCTTTAATCCAGACTTAAAAAAAATAAACAGCTTTAAATTTTGTGATGGTTTTCTGCTGCCCTGGGTGAGCGGGAGTGCAGGGGCAGGGGAGACTTGCAGCATCTTCAGTGGAAGAGGAGCTTTGAGTGTATTAAAGAAATCTTCAGTCTTTTACGTGTTCTCTGCCAAGGTGTTGTGTTTAATCAACTCCAGTCTGCTTGCCTGTCCAGGCTTAGATGCTGGGGTTTAGGCTTAGGCAGACTTTGCCGTGATTAGGTGCTCTGGGCAGAGGATTGCCCGTGTCCAGGCGTGCCGCAGTCACGCCAGCGCCGAGCTGCCCCGGTCCCAGCTGGGATGGGAAGCACAGGCGAGGCTTGGAGGAGGAATGAGTGGAGAGCTGGGAGGGAGGAGGCAGAACCTCTGCCTGTGCACTCAAGTGCTTGACTTTTGTTGCGTTGTGTAGCTCCAAGGGAAGACTGGCAATGAAGAGAAGCTATGAAGGGAACATCTGCATAGAAGGCAGGTGAGCTTTGGGTGGTCCATGTGGGGGATGACATGGAAATAGAAATGTGTCTTGCCTGTTGAAACTCTCAAGTAGGAACATAAAGATAGTCTGACCCAGTAGCAGCTTTCTTGTTACCTCCATATTCATCACATGGGTGTGTTGGTGTCTCTGCTTGCTGGGCAGGTCCGGGTGATTCCCAAACCTGGCACCGCTTCCTTCCCTTGCAGACACAGGAATCGAGTGACCATGTCGAAGCACCACGATGCAGGGACCGCTTTCATCCAGACCCAGCAGCTCCACGCTGCCATGGCAGACACCTTCCTGGAGCACATGTGCCGCCTGGACATCGACTCGGAGCCCACCATCGCCAGGAACACCGGCATCATCTGCACCATTGGTAGGTGATTCCTGGACTGGGGAGAACCACAGCTGGGTGAAACCTGTTAGGGAAATTGTGAGAGGGATCCAGCTTTCATCCCTTGCCAGGGTTGAACTTGTGTGGTGAAGGAACATGACTTTCCCTTGTTTGCCTAACCCGTGTTACTGGTGGGAGTGAATCCAGACCCAGGGAAATGGGAATTGCTTGGGTTCTGTGGGCAAGTTGAAACAACCTTTGCTGCTGCAGCACTGAGCAAGCCTGTATCCAGTTACCTTTTCTCTTCCACATGAAACAGCCTGGTGTGTGTGGGTTGCCTCACTGTTTTTACAAAGTTAATGTTCAAACTGTTTCTTCCTCCTAGGCCCAGCCTCCCGCTCCGTGGAGAAGCTGAAGGAAATGATTAAATCTGGAATGAATGTTGCCCGTCTCAACTTCTCTCACGGCACCCATGAGGTAAGGGTGGGGTCTGAGCTGATGCAGGCCTGTCCCTCATGGAGCAGGGAAATCCAGTTTCATCCAGACCAGCCTTGGTGTGAGAGGGGGAATAGCTCTGCTTTTGAGAAAAGCACACTGTACACACCGAGCCTGCGTAATTGCTGATAACATTTAAGTGTTTTCTGAGCCTTTCTGAGCGCAGTTCAGGTTGGTCCACACCCTCCCCTGCACTGGGGAACCAGGTAACTGGGATTTGACACAGTGTGCCAACTTCTTCTCATGAAATGCTTCCTTCTTCCTCACATTCTGCTGCTGCTGTTTTGCACCTCAGCAGGAGGTCACAGTAGCAGTTGTTCACCTCCCTTGATTCCTTGCTGGGGGTTTTGCAAGCAGGTGATCAATGAATAACCCTCTCTCAGAAGGATCTGTTAGTGATTTGGTCTAATTACTGTGCCCTATGGCACGAACAGGCTCCTGGGTTTTGTGGCTCACCAGCTGCTCCAGTGGCGTTCCTGGCACTCAGGAGGGTCGTGGGACATGGTGTGGTGAGCTTAGAAAAATAAGGTCAAAAGAAATCAACACTTTCCATGGCAGACAAACCCTTACTGCTATAAATAGCTGAGATCCTGAGTGATACTGGAAGAGTTGAGGATCCCATTCCAGGTTGCCTGGAATGCCACCCTGAGCCTTTCTGCTGAGGTTTTTTTTTAGCCTTGGCTCCTTTTCAGCTTTCAAAATGTCACCCAGTAGCAGCTGAGGGTGGCTCTACTTACTGACCCATGAGCCTCGTGGTGTGTAACAGCTTGGCCTCTCACCCTCGTGGCCTTTAAAGGGCACAGGGCACTGTCAGAATTGACTTAACTGTGAGCAGCCATCAGACCTTGACTAAACACCCTGGGACAGTGTGCAGGGCCTGCAGCTGGGGAATCTGCCTGGGGAAAGGGGTGGGGTGCAGCGACTGTCTCTTGGTCTCAAATCCTGGTGCTCAGGCTGGGTGGCACATCAGGGAATTGGTGGCCAGGCAGAAACTGGGAATTTTCACCCCGTTACTGCCCAGCAGAGTGAGTGGCTGCTGTGGTCTGTGAGCCTGTTGGCTGAGGTTGAGGACAGGGAGTGTGGCTTTGGGTGAGGTCTGATTGCACATTTCACACAGATGGGGTTGGGTTACTGCAGGCTCTGGTCTGGCTGTCACCATCTGCCATAGCCAGTCCTAAGTTTGTGTCCCCTCCTGGTTCTTCAGTTGCTTTGGCAGAGGTGCTTTGGCACCCACCTGCCCCCCTTTACATCGAACACAGATGGCTTTTCCTTCCAGCATTCCTGTTCTGCATACATAACTCTTGAGGAAGTGAGGCTCAGCCAGTCCTTGCTATCAAACTAAAATGGAAAAGTCCAGGTGACTGGGAACAGATAAGTTTAATGGCAGTGTTGAGGCAAGTTTTCTGTGCTGCATCCCAGGCTTGTGGTGCCCACAAGGGCTGGGGCTGCCTCAGTCCCAGCTTGCACACTCAGTCAATAAACTGAGTCATTTTCCTGCCCCGAGGAGTTATCAGCTGTTGGGTATCTCTGGCCAAGGGCACACATGTGAACTTTAGCATGGCTTTTTCCAGCCTCACCTTCCTGGTGCTGGATTATTGTCCCTGAGACACCTGGGTTGGTGTGCAGGGCTTGTGTTGAGGGGTGTGAGTGGCACGAGGGAGCCTCTAGCTGAGTTCAGGTGAGGCAGGTCAAAGGGAGCCAGGTGTTCCAGGTGAGGCAGGTCAAACTCTGTCAGTCCGTGGGCACAGAGAGGGGAAAGGATATTTCTTATCTATGAAAGTCAGTCAAGTGTTACACAACTCTTACTAGTTGTAAGTAGTTCAGGTTATCTCTTAATGTTGTTTAAACAAGTAAAGTAAACTGATCTGCTGGCCATCTGAAGCACATTTGAGAGATTGGGATGGGAATTTTCCCACAAAACTGTCCTGAAACTGGCAGCATTAGTGGAATGCTCTCACACGTGGGGGTTTGGAAGCCAGGTGTGTGGTGCTGGAGCACTGAACTCCTGCTGTGATTGCTTTGGCTCTCAATAAAATGTAAATATTTACATGGGTAACATCCTCTTAGCAAATCCTTTATCATTTAGGGAGATTGAAGCCAAAGAGTTAGTGAAAAGCTTGTCCACCTGCAGCACTGATGGTGTGTCAGTGGAGTGTGTGTGGGAGCTGCAGTGCAGGGAATGGGGAATGGCATCTTCCCTTTCTGCTCTGAGGGGAGGAGGAGCACTGCCATGTGTGACAGAGCCTCAGCTGTGACATTGTTTGCCATCCAGTTGTCTTTCCAACTGCTGATGTTCTGCTGTGTTGAACAGGCAGTTGTTCAGCAAAGCTTTTGGAAACATTGCTCCTGAAGGCCTGTTGGACCCTGAGCCACCTTCAAACAGCAAATGTGTCCTGATGGAAAATCATTTCAGCTGGGCCCCTGGGCTGTCTCCTTGAGTTGTCCTTCTGGAACTGGAAGTGAGGGCACAGCCAGATAACTTCCAGGCTCCATTTCCGTGACAGGAAGGCCTTATCCTTACACTCTGCTTTTCCAGAAGCTTAGTCTGGGTTAAATTTTGCAGGCAGAACTGAAACTGAGCATCATTTAAGAGCAGAGCTCAGCTTGGGCAGTGTCTGGGGTGCTGTTTCCCAAAAACAGTGGAGTAGAAACAGCCTGAACATTCCCATCTTTTTTTCCTTGCCAGTATCATGAGGGCACAATCAAGAATGTGCGAGAAGCCACAGAGAGCTTTGCCTCTGATCCCATCACCTACAGACCTGTGGCTATTGCACTGGACACCAAGGGACCTGAAATCCGAACTGGACTCATTAAGGGAGTAAGCTGCTCTTTTTTTATCCCCCTTTTTTCCCCTCATGAGACTCATTATCATGGTAAGCCTGTAGCCTTTTCCAAACAAAAAGTGTCCCAGGAAAAGAGGTAACCAACCACTTACCAGAGGTTTGGTTGAACTGCTGCAGGCCGGGAAGTGGTTGTGTTCTGTCTTGTCCTGGTTTTGCTGACACACCTTTTGGCACCCAGAGTGGCACAGCAGAAGTGGAGCTGAAGAAAGGGGCACAGCTGAAGGTGACCCTGGACGACGCCTTCATGGAGAACTGTGATGAGAACACGCTGTGGCTGGACTACAAGAACCTCACCAAGGTGGTAGAAGTTGGCAGCAAAATCTACGTGGATGATGGTCTGATTTCCTTGCTGGTTAAGGAGAAAGGTGGGTGATAACCATTCCAGCTATGCCTGCTTGGCTTTTCCTTGGAACATGTTTGTGCTTGCCCTCCAGGAAATTTTTTAGCTTGCAGTTGTGTATTAATCAAAGGAGGACATAGTTCGTGATGGTACAGTGAGACACAAACTGAACTTTCTCTAGTTCAAGTGTAGGAATTTTCCAAAAACAACTTCAGCTGGGTTTCACTGGGCTGGCATCTAAACCCCCTCTTCAAAGGGGTGTGTGGTGGGGTCATATCAGTGCTCATGGTCAATGCCTGTTCAGCCAGGCTCATTCATGCTCTTAATGCAGGATTTAACCAGTTTTACGCAGCATAGACCCTGAGTTTTGTGGCTGGAGACAAAGCCAGCTTTAACTGGTGATGTAGAGGCAAGGTTAGTTCATGACACTCCCTTTATAATGCTGCCTAAAGTGCTCAAGCCTCTAAACCCTGAGTATGTAGGGAGACTGAGGTGAGGCTTTGGGGCTGCCCAGTTTGGTGTTTTTCAGGGCTCTGTGAGCAAAAGTGCAACCTGAGAGCCTTTCTGGGGAAGACAATCCCCACTCCCACCCAGAACAATCAGCATCTTCTCCAAGAACTGCCTAGAAGTTGTTGTAAACCAACCTGCTGTGTTCCCAGGGGTGGCCTGGGAGCTTGTGTGGCACACAGATGCTTTGAAGGGATGTGCTGTGCTTTTTATCTTGTGTGCTGCTGCTGGAGCTGCCGTTCCCAGGCAGGGAGGGGGTGGGGGAGCTTCCCAGCAAACACTGACCTTGGGAATGTGTGTTTCAGGCAAGGACTATGTCATGACGGAGATCGAGAACGGTGGAATGCTTGGCAGCAAGAAGGGCGTGAACCTGCCCGGCGCCGCTGTCGACCTGCCCGCGGTCTCCGAAAAGGACATTCAGGACCTGAAATTCGGCGTGGAGCAGAATGTGGATATGGTGTTTGCCTCCTTCATCCGCAAAGCCTCCGATGTCCACGCCGTCAGGAAGGTGCTGGGGGAGAAGGGAAAGAACATCAAGATCATCAGCAAGATCGAGAACCACGAGGGTGTGCGCAGGTGAGCTTTGGGCAGGGGACACCTCAGGTTTGTTAGACTGAAATAAATCCACTCACACTCCTTCTTGTAGCCTGAGACAGCTTTGTGTAGCACTGTGTGTGTGCTCTGCCTTGGTCTGGGCTTCCTTCCTCCTTCCTTGGCGTTGCAGGAACACAAACAGCCCGTGGAAAGCCCACGTGCCAATGGCATGTTGTGTTCCAGAGCAGTGCCCCTTGCAGAGCAGATGGGAAGGTGCTTTGCAGAACAAATGGGGTAACATGGCTCTTGTCTTGCTGTCAGGTTTGATGAGATCATGGAGGCCAGCGATGGCATTATGGTGGCCCGTGGTGACCTAGGAATTGAGATCCCGGCAGAAAAGGTCTTCCTTGCCCAGAAGATGATGATTGGGCGCTGCAACAGGGCTGGCAAACCCATCATCTGTGCCACTCAGGTACTGGAAACACACCAGTGGTTCTTCACAGCTGGAATCTGGCTGGGAGAAGGGAATGTTGGGAGCCATTGTGGCTTGGTGGTGTTGGTTAGAGAGGAAGATGCCAAGAGCAGAGAGGATAGTCTGGTAGCTGAGGAGTTTGTGTTGAGGCCCTTCCATGTTTGGGATCCTCCCCAGTAAGGTTACAGGACCTTTCAGGTGCCTGCTGGAGATTTTACACCTCAAAACATTATGAGATAATGAGCCTCTTGGGCTGACAATTCTGGGGAAAAATGGCACAATTTGCCTTTGCATCTTGTGGCAGCACATCTGTGCCTGACAGGGAAGACTTGCTGTAGTTTCTAGGTGTCTTACAAGATGCATCCACACTGCAGCATCAGAAGGAACTGAGTAAAAAGATCCATGTCATTCTGGGAGCAGTGGGGATCATGTGCAGGCACTGGGAGAACTGGTTTCCTGACTGAGCGTGCTCTGCACACAGGCTGTGGGAGTAGAATCTCTCTCCAGGCAATAGTGATCAGATGAGATTCTGGATTCCCAGCGATATGTGGTCCTTCTCTTTCCTGGATTGCTACAGAAGCACTGCCGGAACGCTGCCTCAGGCAGTGTCCCATGGGATATGAGTGGTGTTGGCCCAGTGGTGAGATCCAGCCAGGGGAAGCTGAGGGAGACAGGAGAGCTGGCCAGGCTTGGGTGTGTGGATGGGGGTTAGGAAGAGTTAACCTCATGGGGAGCTGCCCTGACTTTCACCCTCTTGAGAATGGAGGCTTAGGAAGGAAGCTGGTAGAGTTATGTTCTGACTTTACTGCTCTGTACATACTATCTAAAGCATTTGAAATCTTGTGTGGGGTGAAGGTGGAGGTCTTGCTCTTCATGATTTCTAGGTGCAAAATTCCCAAATTTGGGAACACAGGTCTGGATTTGACCTTTCCATAGCTGTGTGCAATGCCACACTCTGCTCTAAAGAGCTCTGAGTTCCTTGGACTGAGCCTGGCGCTGAGAAATTTATTTGGAAAGTTGGAGTGTTGTGTCTGGGATGTTGTGTGGGTTAAATCTCCCTGGAAAAGGAGTAAATATGGAATGGGTATAAAATGGAATGGGTTGTTTCCCTCACTGGTAAAAGCTTTAAATGGGAGCTGGTTTGGGGATCAAGCCCCGCTCTGTTCCATACCCACAGAGAACCCTTCTTCATGGAGAACTCTTCTCCCGGAGTCCTTAGGATGCATCCCACTCTCTGCCCAACCTCTCTAGAGTATTGAAGCTACACTAAAGAAGCAGCAGCCCCTTCCTTTCCGCAGCGCCCTGATCCCTGTGGGTCTGTTGTGTTCCAGATGCTGGAGAGCATGATCAAGAAGCCGCGGCCGACGCGCGCCGAGGGCAGCGACGTGGCCAACGCGGTGCTGGACGGAGCTGACTGCATCATGCTGTCCGGGGAGACGGCCAAGGGTGACTACCCTCTGGAGGCCGTGCGCATGCAGCACGCGGTGAGTGCCGCCCCACGCCCAGAATCGGCGGGGCTTTGCCCACACGCTGCTGTGGGTGGGTGTCTGTTGGCCAGACGTGGTGCTGAGGGCCTGGCACCTCGCTTTGGGTGCTCCAGGCTGTTGTCAGGCAGAGCTGAGAGCTGCTCTGATGGATAAAACTTGCCATTTCTTTTTGCTCAGGGCTGGGTAAAGGGGTCTTTGCCAATACCTTCGTAGAAGTTTCATCCACTGTCCTATTGCAGTGGCATATTAAATGCCTTAAACTTCTGCAAGGTCAAGGAGCTGCTTAAGCAGTTTATCTGTAGAAGATGGAAGGTTTTGGCTGACTCCAGTGTGGGAGGGGGCGGGGGCAGCTCCTGGGGCTGATTTACAGCACTGCTGCATTCAGCACCTGGTGTGTGCTCGGTGGTGGGGGGTTTGTTGCATGAGTACTGACAGCACCATATTTTTACATGCCTGAACTGCCAGAAACCTCTGCTCTGCTTCAAGTTTCAGATGATAAAAAAGCCTGATGTCAAGTACCTATGAGTGTTGCTGCTTCCCAGTTAGCAGTGCTGTGAATCACAGCAGTGATAACTCTCACCAGTTCTAACTCTAACCAGTTTTATTTGCAATTCAGGTTTTATAGATTAATCAACTCAGCCAGTGTTGGTTTGCAGTGTGTTAACTAAATACTTTTGTCTCAGTATGGAGTGGTGTTTTTTGCATGAGGCAAATGCAAAATGCGACTTGATGGTCAATGGGCAATGACTGCTCCTTTCCAGGCCGAATGCTAATGGTGCATCTTAAAGCTTCTCTCTCATTTTCCACCCCCTAAATCACGAGGATTGACTTCCTACCAAGAGTTGGGAACTTGCTGCAGCAAATGTTACCACCTGGGTTTCCATCCTGGCATTAATTCTTTGACGTGGGCAGGTTGTGTTGTACCTGTAGCCCGAGCTCAGGATCTCTTGCACCTGCTCCCCTCTTCCTGCAGACCTGGGGATAGTGGTGTTGGTCCCACCAGGCCCCTGGGAAACACTGAAGGCTTTAACCCTCCATGCAGAAACTGGAACACAGATGCAATTTATTGATTGTATGATGCTCCAGGTAGCAAGGTGCCAGCTCTGGTGGTAGGAGCACGCCCCATAACAGCCAGGGTCTTTCCTCTGAGCTGTTTCCCTTGGTGTTAGTCAAGCCCAGCAACAGTGCCCTGAGTAACCATGGTGTGGAGATCTGCAGCATGGCCAGAGCAGATGGGTATTTCCATCTGAAGTGGTAAGTTTCCAAAGACTGGGCAGGCTGATTCCTTCTCCTTCCAGTCATGATCCACACTGGTCTTCAAACACCACGCTGGCCATGCTGTTTGAGGGGACCAAGGTTTAAAGAGCTGATCCATTTCCCTTCCTCCCACCTACCCTGGTATTTCCACCCACGCACCACCCTCTATAGCCATTCCTGCACAAGCAGATCCGGGTGTGGGCTGGATTAAAGGATTGCTGTCCCTCTGCAGCCGCTGCCAAAGCAGGACACGTGTGTTCCCATGTTCATTACACCTGGGGAATGCAGGCTTCCCTCTAAACTTGGGTTTGCACTGTGTTTTACACAGAGCCTCTGCCTTTGTTCCAGGAGCTGAAGATAACCTGCCTGGCTCCCAGCTCCTGCATCTGGAGGGAGTTTTGAGGCAAACACTCCCATTTTATCTAAAGCCAGCAGTAACAAACTGCTTTAGGACGAGTTGGCACTGGCCTGCTGTTCCGGCCTGCCCCATGTGTCCTGTTATTTTTAGACATAAGATACTTAACTGCTTTGGCTTAAACTGATAACTGTGGAAGAGATAATTCCCAGCATCACATAAAATAAATCATTAACACTAGAGTAGGAAAATTCTGACTTTTTAACTCCAAAGCTTTCACTATAATGACACATTGATGTTTAATTAAATACAGACTTGTCATGCTTTGTGTAGTGGCTGCTCCCTTTCTGAAATAACTGGATGAAGTTGTCCTTGAGAACATGATCCACCTTTGCATGCTTTTCTAGTCTCTGCAAGCCTTCTTTATCGGGTTGTCAGGGGCTGAGGCAGCTTCCTGGGTTGGGAGTTGTCTCTAACACGAGTGATTCCCAGGATGCTGGGATGAACAGGTTACTGAACCTGTTACCAAAGCTCAGCAGGAACAGAAAGTCCTTAGTTGTGCCTCTTTCTCTCTCATCTGTCATGTCTGGCACTGTAAAAACACCTCAATGTCCATGTTGTGACAACCCTATAAGGAAGACTTGTTCCTGTTTATTTCCTTGTTACCAAAAGAGAAATTGATATCCCACTTGGAGGTGAAACTGTATTGGCTCTCAAGTTAAACTAAACCTTTATTGACTCTCAGCTTAAACTAAATCTTCATTTGCTCTCAATTTAAACTAAATCTAACAAAGCTGAGAGGACCAGTGTCCCACCTTGAGGGCTCATGTTGCAAGGGCATTGCTTGCACGTTGGCTCCATGAAAACTTAGGACAGCAGAGCTCTGTGGTGTTGGGAGAGTATGAAAGGAAGCCACAGAGGTTCCCTCTTGAGGAATTGCAGGCAGGACTGTGGGCAGGCTGGTAGGTGGCACAAGAGTCTCAAGGGAGCCATAAACAGCCATGACAAAGCATGGTCTGACTCTGAGCTGGCCTGCTCTGGTTCCTGAAAAGCAGTTTGTGTTTGCCTGCTCTGACAGGACTCCAAAGCACAGCAAAAGCCACCTTTGGAAAGCCTGCCCAGTGCCCGGGGCCTGGCAGTCACACGGTGTGCTGGGTGTTAGTCTGGGTTACATCCAGCAGACTCACAACCTGAGAGCCAAAACATTTCACAGCTTGATCCTAATACCCTCTTGCATGTATTACTATGATAATTAAGCAAATTAACGTGATCTCATGTTCCTCTGGTATATCTTTCCTTCTTTTCTTTCCTGTTCTCCTCCCTGCCTCCCTCCCCTGGGGCCTGCAGATCGCTCGGGAGGCCGAGGCCGCAATGTTCCATCGCCAGCTCTTCGAGGAGATTTTACGCCTCAATGTTAACCAAAGGGACCCTGCCGATGCCATGGCGGCGGGCGCGGTGGAGGCCTCTTTTAAGTGCTTAGCTGCAGCCCTGCTAGTCCTGACCGAGTCCGGCAGGTAGGGCTCGGAGAGGGGCTCAGCACCGGCCCTTCCACGGCTCCGCTCTAACACTGCAGCACCACCGCGGGCTGAGCTGATGTGCCAGGCAGGGACCTCGCAGGCAGGAGCAGAGCCAGAGTGCCTGGCAGTTGGCATGAGTGTCACCTGAGTGTGGGCATGGCAGGGCGAGGTGCCGCCAGCTCGGAAAGAGCCCCTGGGAATTCAGTGGTTCCTCTCTGGGCTGTGCTGTCGGGTGGCTGAGCTCAGTGTGGGCCGGCCATGTGGCCGTGGCACCGTGGCTGGAGCACCTCGCCCTGCGCCGTGCGCGGTGTGGCTGCTGGCAGCGTGTGTCATGCCCAACGCGTGTCGCTCTCGCAGATTGCCCGGGAGGCCGAAGCCGCCATCTTTCACAGGCAGCTGTTTGAGGAGCTGCGCCGCCTGACCCCCCTCAACTGCGACCCCACCGAGGCCGCTGCCGTGGGCGCTGTGGAGGCGTCCTTCAAGTGCTGCAGTGGGGCCATTATTGTGCTCACCAAGTCTGGAAGGTAGGAGGGCACAGGTTCCCCCAGGCCCAGCCCGCTGTGTGACAGGGTGGGGGAAGGAGGATCCCAAAAGCACGGCCTGGAGAGAGCGGTGGAGCCCAGTCCTGGCGGAGCCCGGGAGGGAGCCCTGGTGCTGCCTGCGGTGGGAGATGGACTTGATCCGTGTGCTCCGAGTTCCTGAGCCTGTCTCTGCCAGTGTGGCACCGCCAGTGCCAGCTCTGCCAGTGGCGCCGGCTGGAAGAGCCAAGGGACAATAAGTGTTGCAGCTTCAATTCAAACTTCTTGGCACCAAACCATCGATGTAACAGGCAGAAGTTCAGGGGATGCAGAATCTGTTTTTTATTTTTTTTTAAAATCAAGGCCTTGGCCCTTCACAGCATCCAAATCATTGTTCCTTTGCTGAACTTTGCAGCCATCAGCCCTACTTGCCTGAGCCCAAGAGGCGAAGAGGGACTGTGTAGCCTAGGATTGTTAGGGAAAGAGAAAGCTTTGGAAATTTCCTCTTCCAGGCTTCCTTGTGCCTGTCTGTGAGTAATCTCTGCACAGGCAGGCGTCTGGCAGGCACCCAGGTGAGCTCAGTGACTGCAGGTGAAAGAAAGAGACACTGGAGTGATGTAGTTTGGGATTTCTGTCCAGCAGTGGTGGCAGCTGCCGAGCAGAGGCGTGTTCTTCCAGTTGTGGGACTGCAGCTGGAGCCTCATGGATCAGCTCTTCCACCTAGAGGAACCAGGCTGCCTCTTCCCAGTGCACGTCTGACTATAAGTCTCAGGTTGCTTTCTGGAAGAAAACCAGGATTTCTCACCCTGGACTCACACCAAAGCAGTGGAAGGGCAGCAGAGGTGTGGTGGTGTGGGCACAGTCTGTCTGAAGATCTGGACCGTTGGTGGTGAATTCTTCACCTGATTTTACAGCTTTAAGTGTTTTGAAGCAGCCACTTTGTGTAGAGATGAGGGAACCAACCATAAGTACAGAGTTCTGGATACCCTCGTGCTTCCAATCTATCTTGATGTCAAGAGTTCTAGCCTTACAC
Source organism: Hafferia zeledoni (assembly GCA_035583235.1). Classification (NCBI taxonomy): domain Eukaryota; kingdom Metazoa; phylum Chordata; class Aves; order Passeriformes; family Thamnophilidae; genus Hafferia; species Hafferia zeledoni. The sequence goes on along the minus strand of JAWWEV010000018.1, from coordinate 18,105,856 downwards.
TTGACCTTTCTAAAGAGATCTGAACTCTGATCTTTGAATATTTTTAGCTGTGGATTCAATTAACCCTTTGAGTACCTGGATGTCCTGGAGGCAGCTCGGACAGCGTGGGAAGGATTGTCTGAGAGCTGGCACGTGTGGTTGGGTGTTTGGAGCATCTGCTGCTGCCTGCTTTAAACAGCAAACTTTGCAGCTGAGTGTGGCTGAGCTTGGCTACACTTAACAAGGCTGCAAAAGTGAGTGGAGATGCTGGCATGGCCCTCGGAAGGATTGAGCTACCAGTGCCATGGCCTTGCAGCTTGAACCTGTGTTTGCAGGTGTGCCCAGGGAAAGGGAAGTCATAGTCTCACCCAGGGTATGCTCCTGCTGTATTAAGGCATTTTAAAGCATTTTAGGGCCCAACTTCCCAGAATGAGCGTTGACTCTGTTGCATTTGCTTCCTGTTGGGTGCAGGAGCAGAGCTCTGTGTGGAGGAACTGGCCTGTTTGCTGCTTCAGCAGGTGGCTGGGAGGGAGATGGCTTCCTCCTTGGCATGCTTTGGCTGGCACTGGCTCTTTCCATCCCAGAAACCTTGAGCTCCTCAAAACAGAGGGCACTTGCAGGGACCCCCGTTGAGATGCCAAGGCCTGCTTACAGAGCAGGAATAAATGGCATCTTGCCAGCTTAACATAGCAACAGACACAAGGAAAGGCTTGTTTGGGGACCAAACACCCCAATGGCACTTGCTGAACTGGGAGGCGAGGTGGTGTCCGCCCAGTTGCCTAACTGGGAATTTGTCCACAATTGGTGAGTGGCTCTTGCTGGCATCTCCGTGCAGAGATGGTCACCTGTGTGGCCATCCCTCGTGTCCCCACAGGGGTTTTGGGGAGCCCTCGTGGGTCCCTGTGTCCCCACCGGCCGCGTTTCCCCACAGGTCGGCACACCTGGTGTCGCGGTACCGCCCGCGCGCCCCCATCATCGCCATCACCCGCAACGAGCAGACGGCGCGCCAGGCACACCTGTACCGGGGCATCTTCCCCGTGCTCTGCAAGGACCCTGCCCAGGACGCCTGGGCTGAGGACGTGGATCTGCGCGTCACCCTGGGCATGAATGTCGGTGAGTGGCCCTGAGTGCCTGCAGGGGCTTTGGGATGACCTGGGGGCTGTGACAGTGAGAGGAACCGGCTGCCTGTGTGGTAACCGGATCCCGTTGGGAAACAGGCGGGGGTTGCATGAGCTGAGCTGCATCCGATGGGGAAATGGGGCAGTGGGTTTGTCACAGCTGCCCTAGGATGGGTTCCTGCAGAAGACCAGGTTGGTTTGAAGGTGGTGAGTGGTGGAACTGTGGCACTCAGCACTCTGAGAGACAAGGGCAGCCTGGAGCAGCGTGACTGTTCTCCTCCGAATCCTGTGTTACAGAATTCCAGGCTGTGTGGCAGAGAACCCCAGAGCACATGGGTGGGCAGCAGGAAGGGGGATTTGATACCCACCAGGAGCAAGGGCTGCTGTGGGGCAGGGAGCCTCGGTGGCTCAGGGAGTGGGTGACAAGCACTGTCCTCTCCACAGTGAGGGGACAGGGCAGGACCTGGGCTCTGACCCCTCCCTCTTCTCTCCCAGGCAAAGCACGTGGGTTCTTCAAGAGCGGCGACCTGGTGATCGTGCTGACGGGCTGGCGCCCTGGCTCCGGCTACACCAACACCATGCGCGTGGTGCCCGTCCCCTGAGCGCCACACTCGGCCTTCCCTCCCCCTGCCCACCTCCCTGCCCTGCCCACCTCCCGGCCCCTCTCCCCTTGCGTTAGACCAGCCATCGCTTGCGCTGTTCTCCTTGTCCCTAGAGTGGATGTAGGTTGCTAAACATCACCCAGTGCAGCAGCAGCAGGGGCAAGAGACCTTAAATCACTAAAAGAAATATACTTGAAGTGTTTAGTTTTTTAAAAAACCTCTCCCCCGTAGTTAAGTCCTGCCTTGATGTGTGTTGGAGTCGACGTAGGAGGGTCCTGTGTGTGGCCTGGACTCCTCTTTCCTGGTGACTGTCCTCAGGGTGTGAAATGTCCCTTTCCCGGCCCTGCTTTGGGTGTCGGGGAAGGGAGAGGCGATGTGTGGTCAGCGGTGCCACCAGACCCCTCCTCGCTCGAGGCAAGCTGCTCCTCACCCCCTCCTGTGGGGCCACCCCTGCCCGGGCCCAGTCCACCCCCCTCTCTGGTGATTTTGGGATGGGGCAGGAGGAGGGTGTTGGCTCCATGCAAGAGCTTCCCGTGCTCCCCTTGCAGCGTCGTCTCCTGTGTTAGTCGTGTCCCCCCACTGCCCCAGAGCCCCCCTCACCCAGCACTCCAAGGGCCCTGGGGCGGGAGAGCACAATTGTTCATCAATAAAGAGAAGCTGAAGCACCTGCTGGCCGGATCTGCTCTTTGGGGGGCTCGGGTGGGAGGTCGGTGGGGCTTGGGGGGGTCCAGGGGAGGAGTCTGTGAGGGCGGGGGCACTGCCTCGTGGAGCAGGGAGTGTCTGCAGGACTTCTGGGGGTCCCATGGAGGAGTCTGCAGGGGCTGAGGGGGGAAAACCCCTCTGTCTGCAGGAGTTGGGGGTCTGTGGGAGTTGGGGTGTCCTGTCCTCGAGGAACAGAGCCAGGGGCGGCCCTGGGGCCCGGCGGTGCCTCCCGGGGGAGCTCAGACCCCAGGGGTGTCTCGGGGCTGCGGCCCCTTTAAGAGGCGGTTCCTTTAACCGTTTAAGCGCCCCGGCCCCGCCAGGCCCCGCCCCCTCCCGCTGCGGGGCGTGGCCTGGCCGCGTGGGCGGGCAGCCAATGGGCGGGCGGACGGGGCGAGGCTCTGCGGCGGGCAGCCAATGTGTGGGCACAGGAGGCGGGACGCTTCGAAGAGCGGCCAATGGGAATGCGCAGAGGGCGGGGCGCGGCGGAGGGCGGCCAATGGGCGGGCGCCGTGGCGGCGCGAGGGGGCCGGGGCGCGCGGGGCATGACGGCGGCGCGCGGGGCCGCGCTCAGGTACCGGCGGGGGCGGGTCGGGATGGGGGGGGGGTCAGGCCCTGGAGGGGCCGGGAGTGAGGGGGGGTCGGGCCCGGGGGGGTCGGGACTCGGGGCCGCGCCCCCCACCCTGCCCCGCCGAGCCGGTGCTGCCCCTCGGCCTGTCCCGGCCGGCGGCGTCGCGCTGAGGGCAGCGCGGAAACACCGACGCTTCCCCCTCCTCACTTCCCTGAGGGGACGGAGCGGGCCGGGCGCTTCCCGCGCGGGAGCGCCAGCTCTGCCTGAGGGGAGGGGGCTCCGGGCGCGGCCCCGCGGGTGTCCCGGCGCGGCCCCGGCCGTGGCCGAGCGCCCCCGGCCCGTCCCTGCCCCGCGCTGTCCCCGCTGTCCCCGCTGTCCCCGCGCTGTCCCCGCGCCACGGGGCGCTCGCAGCCGCTTCCGGCGGGACCCCGCGCTCCGGGGGGACACCGGAGCGGGGTCTCGGCCCAGCCCCGGCCGGGACCGCCGGCCCCGCGGGGGAAGCCCCGGCAGGCGCGGGAGGGCCCGCGGGGCTCCCTCCGGCCTTGACCTGCCGCCTCTCTCTGTGTCTCCTGCCAGCGCCGCTCGGCTCCGGCCGTTCCCCCCCGGCATCCCGGGGTGGCTCCGCTCCAGCTCCGACACACGGGACTGAAATGACCTTGGACGCCGGGACCAAGGGCAGCTCTCCGGATCCCGCCCGGGCTCGCTCGGGCCGCGGCCGCCCGCCCGCCGGGGCCTCCCTCCGCCCCTGAGCCTCCCGGGGATTTTTGGGAGGCGGGATCCCCGCCCGGCCCCCCCGCGCGGCCCCGGCCCCGGCTCCGGGGAAGGGATCCTGCGAAAATCGCCCGCCGACGGAGGGGCTCGCGCCGGACCTTTTGCAGGCTGGATCCCAGCGCCGCGTAAGGGCAGGGAGAGGCGATCCCGAGGCAGGGAGAAGCACCGGGACTCGCCTGGGGGTTTCGGGGACCGGTGTGGGCGGGGAGGGGGTGTCCGTACGGGGCAGAGAGGCACCAGGTCGCTGGGTAGTTTTCCCTTTCCCGGGAACTCCTCTGCCTTTTCTCAGGACCTCTGCGTGCTGACTGTTTTTATCCCACTTGTACTTTGGGACGCTTGGGATGGCGATTTCCCTGCACGAGCAGCTTCCTGATGAACAAATTCTTTCAGGAGGGTGACAGTGTGAGCTGCTGGAGTTTTCCTCACTGTGCCAGCACTGGAAGCAGGTCTTGAAGGGAAACCTCTGGGTCACCTGTGCCTGGAGCCCAGCCTTGTCTTATCCTGTACTGCTGAACCCCGGATCTGTGTCACTGACACAGCTGGGAGCCAGGATGGAGCGAGATCTGGAGAGGGGAGACGAGGCAGATGCTTCTCACGGCCCCCAGACACTCCCTGCAGCATCGCAGTGCCAGTGCTGTGTCCGGGACTGTCTGACCCAGGTGTTGGCCCTGGTGGTGGCCATGAGGGGAGAGGAATCAGGGACAGGACCATGCAGCACTTCCAAGTGCTCTCCAGCCTCTGGCTTTTCTCATTTTAGAGGATTTCTGTGTGTTTGGTGACCTCGGGGGGGTTCTGATGCCCTCGCCTCGAGCAGGGGGTGCCTCTCTCCCAGCCCTGTGTGGTGCCCCTCGGTGTCAGCCCCGCTTAGGGATAAATCCGCTCACCCGGATTAAGCAGTGCAAGAGCTGGGGGATTTAAAGGATGACGTGAGGGGAACTGGAGTGGGCTGAGCTCTGGGGAGGGATGCTCCAGATTGGGTCAGGGCCCCTTTTTCAGCCTGGCAGAAGGGCGGGTGGAGGCTTTGCTGCCTCCATGATACGAGTTTTGCCTTCAGGGCAGCGTGGCATCACCTGGCAAAAGGTGTCTGAGGAATCAGGCAGGGAAAACGCCTTTTGGTGTGATGCCAAGGGATTGTATTTCGGTGCTTCTTGTCAGTAGGGTCTCCCTTCCCCTTCCAGACACATCCTTGGACTTGAGTGCCTAAAAATCCCACAACCTCTCTGTGTTCATCTTGTCCCAGTGGTGCTCTGACAGTGGGGCTGTGCCAGCACCAGCTGTGGAGATCCAGGAGCTGGTTCCCAGCCCATTCCCAACCACACGGCACTGGTGACTTGTGTTTGGTTCTCCTGCACCCCCATGGATGCACTGCAGGTTGTGGGAGCATCCCTGTGCCTCCAGCCGGGATTCAGCCCAGCTCCATCACATCCCAGACAGTGCTTTGGGCAAGGCCCCGAGGCTGTGGGGGCTCACATGGCTTCACTCTCACCCCCTTGGGGTCCAGCAGCCCCATCCTGGCTCTCCCTGAGCCTGGGGGGGGTTATTTCCCATGGGTTTCCCTCCAGATGATCCCCTTGGAGCAGGAGCTGAAGCAGGTTGTGTCTAGGGATGTACAGGCGGCGAAAGAGTCGCCCTCTGAGTGCAGGAAGTTTGGTTTGGCTTTTCTGCCCGGTCTGTGCCGCAGTGCCACGGCATCACCCCCGCGGGCACCGGGACGGGCTCCAGCTCCGCGCTCCTCCTGCTGCGCCCCACCTGCTCCGGCAGCACCCCCTGCCCGGCGAGTCGAGCGCTTTCCCTGCCATCATTTCCTCTCCGTAGGGCAGTGGCTGTTTGCTGGCTCGGCCGTGCCGCCGGTGCCCTGGGATTTGGCTCTGGGTGCCCCGGCAATCTCCGGTGGCGGTTTGCCGAGGGTGGCAGCGTCACCTCCGTGCCCTGCCAGGTGATAACCTCCCGGCGGCGCTGGGCCCGTGTTTACTTTACCTGCCGCAGCTGATAAGCGCCTCTGATAACATTCCCGAGGGTAAACACCCCGCTGGAACATGCGGGAAGCGACTCAAGCAGGGAGCTGTTGCTTGGGGAGGGCTCTGCCTCAGAAACACGGTGCTTTGCCGACCAGGAGGAGCAGACCCTGGCTGAAATCCATCCCCTCGAGGAGTTTCACAGGCCTGTGATTGTCCCCAGCCCAACCTCCATCCCTGGAGGAGGAGAGGTTCTGCTTTCCGCGGTGTTATCCAAGGGAGCTGCAGCTCCTTGGCCACTCGGTTACAAGCACTGGGGAGTTCCTGGCAAAAAATTGCCTTTTTTTTGGTCTCCACGTGACTTGAGAAACTGCAGAAATACTCTCGCTGTCCTTGAGTGGCGGATTCCAACGTCTGTGTGCAGGCTGGGATTGAAGGGAATAGATGTAGAGCCCCAAGCTCCTCATGCCCTTCCTTCCCCTGGGAGGCTGACGGGGTCTCCTTGCAGTGCCACGCCGATGCATGAGAAAGCAGCTCCCCTGAAGAGCCCCGAGCCCAGGCACGGCCGCGAGAAGCTGGAGGTGTCCCACAAACAGAAGAGTTTGGATTCCCTCGACGGCAGGTGAGGAGCAGCATCCTGGGGGCTCTGGTTGAGTGTTTTCTCTTTCCTCTCTGCCATGGCATCCCTGCTGCCTCAGAGCCCCTGAATGGAGCCCACCAGCTGGGGGGACACAGGGGGACCCTCCTTTGTTTTCCCCTTCAAATAGTAAGAGTATAAAAGCAGGGAAGGTAGAGGGGTTTGGGGAAAGGAACACTATAACCATAGCCGAGGTTGTTGGGAGGATTTTGCTCTCTCTGTGGTTTTTCCCTTCATCTGGGAGGGATGGGGATGGATGCCCCTCTGCACTGCCAAAGCCAAGTCCATCCTGCCCAGGCACATTCCCAAATTCCCGTTCATGCTTTCCCTCAGGAAGCCATGACCCAGCCAAAGCTGCCCATTTCCAGCTCCCAACATGTCCCCTGGCTGCTGCCAGGGCAGTTCTGGGCTCCTTCCAGAGCTGGGGTGTGTTTTGGGTACAGGCACCCCCATCCTGGTGCCTCCACTGTCTCCCATCAGAGATCAGCCCTTGGCAGCCGTTCTGAGCCTCAGCAATGCCTGATGCCACAATAAATCACAGAGACACCCAAAATGTGGCTTCCTGGGGTCTCTTCACGTTTTCCATGTCTCTTCTTGCCTCACACATGTTTTAGGTGACAGGCAAGAGACCTGAGGCTCCTCCTTACCTGATGATTGTTATTTTTCCTTCCAGCCTCCGCCTGAACGAAGCCCTCAAGGATGAGGACATCAAGAAATGCCACCGGGAAGTGGTGAGTCTTTGGCTTGGGGAGCAACTGGGCTGGTTTGTTGGGGCCTGTTGTCTCTGCAGGAGGCCAGCTGGGGTCTCAGGTGTGGGCTCAGGGCACCAGAGGCAGCTCCTTGTGTGGGACAGAGGCTCCTGCCTGCAATTTCAGGGGAGCTGGTGTTGGGTTTGTGTGGCCTGTGCTTTGTGTTGCAAGCACTTCCACAATTTTCCATCCAGAGCAAAGGAAAAAGTGGAAATGTTGACTAGGAGCAGCTCAATTTCCATCCATTCGAACCTTTTTGGTTGTTCAAACCATGCCCAAAGCAGAGGGTTTTGGTCCATCTACAGGCAAGAGATGCTCTGGAAGAGGAAGGAAAAATGGGAAGTGGTGTTTTGCCTTTCCCCAGAAAGAAAATGGAGGAGAAGAATATTTTTCTGGTTATCCAGAGGCATCTGTGAGGGTGACAGGGTTGGCAGTGGGTCTGTGCTGGGGCCCCAGGGTATTTTTTGGTGGTGGTTGGGGGTGATGCCCCTCCTGTTCCCCCAAAACACCCCCACTGGCACCCCCACCATGCCGGTGTCTCTGCAGGAGGTGCTGGAGCCGAGTCCAGGTGCTGCTGAGCCTTGATCCTCTTAGGGCCCGGCTCATCCAGTGACAAGGTGTGCAGAGCGAAGGTGACCTTGTCCCCGTGGGCAGGAGGGCTCTGCCAGCACTGCCCTCAGACCAGCCTGGCTGTGCCAGCCCTCCCCACATCCTGGCAGAGCAGCTCATTCCGTGGAACTGGCCACATCCCTGGGCAGCACCCCGAGGGCAGGGGGCACAGATCTGCCATAGGGCACCGGTGGAGTGGATTTATGGAAAGCGTTGAAGTGCTTTGGAGCTTTGCCTTCCCCACAGAGGTGTCTGAGGGCCGCCGTGCCGAGCCTCCCGCCGCGGTGCCGGCAGGCTTTGAAGCGGCGCCGGGAATATAAATAGCTGGATGGCGCGGCGCGATGGGCGCAAAGCAAGTGTTGTCACCGTGTCCCGGATAAGGGAGAGGAGGAGGAGGAGGAGAGAAACCGCTGGGCAAAATAAACTGCCTGCGGATGAGCCCGGCAGCAAAGCGGCTCCTCGCTGAGGCTCGGCAGCCTCCTTAGATATTCCAGGAAATGCTTATCTGGGAGGATGGCACAGCGCTCGCCGGGGGCTGGATCCTCCAACCTTCCCCTAACCCCCTGGGTCCGGCGTCCCCAGCCCGGTGGGACCCCCCTGCGCCGGTCCCGGGTGCGGCAGGGAGAGGTTTTCATGCAGGAGGGTGATTTTTGGGTCTCTTTATCAGCAAGGTCACTGGATAACTTCGCTCTGCTTTGTTTTCAGGCCGCTAGCAAGTACAACTCCCAGTACCACAAGCTGTTCAAGGACATCCCGACGGAGGAGAGTGTGCTGAAAGGTGAGTGGCAGGGCGAGGGACAGGCATGGGAGTGGCAGGATCCGGCACACGCTCTGCCATGGCCCTCTCTCTGCCTTGCAGTTTGCTCCTGTGCACTCCAGAGAGACATCCTCATCCAGGGAAGGCTTTACATCTCCCCCAACTGGCTCTGCTTCTACGCAAACCTGTTTGGGAAGGACATCAAGGTAACGTAGGGACCAGCTCACCCTGGTCCCTTGGGGCTGGTAGCCACAGCTTATCCCCTCCTGCACCCCAATACCACCAAAATCCCCGTCAGAAGCCCCTGATGGGGAGGGGAGTGTGGCTGTGCCTCCTGCTCTGATCACCTGCAGAGCTGGCCTGGGGAAACCAAATATAGTTTTGGTTTAAAATTCCCTGATGCAAAACCTCCCACCAGCCGCAACAGCGTTTGAAGGGAGATCAAAGGTTTCAGGGAGGGGGGAGAGGTTTGAATCTCTCTTGGCTTTTCTTCTTGATTTACCATCTGATGTTTCCCCATTAGTCTTGTGGCTGACAGGGATCTTGGGGAGAGATGACTTCCTTTAAAACTGGGCTGGAGGACTGAATTATTTATACCTGATGCTTTAAACAAATATCTGATGCAGGCTCAGGGTTTCAGCAAATTTACCCTGCCAAAAAATTACATCCTGCCTTACTTTTCACCCTCCTGGGCCTTGCAGGGGGGCTCTTCTGGTGGGTCTGAGGGAGACCTGGTGGTGCTTGTGCCGTGCCCATGCCGTGTCCTTGCCCTGCAGGTTGTGATCCCAGTGGTCTCCGTGCAGCTGATCAAGAAGCACAAGACAGCTCGGCTGCTGCCCAACGGCCTGGCCATCACCACCACTGCCAGCAGGAAGGTACCTCCTGCACTGCCAGCTCTGGGTGCCCTGCTCCAACCTGGATGTGATTGGAGAGCAGGGAACGCAGCAATTCCTGTCCCTGGTTGGGAAGCGAGCGCTGCTCTCTGTGCTGGCTGCCAGCCAGGGCAAACACCCTCTTGTTCCTGAATTTCACTTTGCTTTGCTTTGGTTCCTGAATTCCACTTTGTTTCTGGATGAAGCAAAGCCCAAGTGAAACTCTGCTGAGCCTGACAAATCCCTGCCAGGCTCACGTAAAACCTTTAAACTGCTTAAACACAAGCAGGGAAAGGGCTTGGACTGGCATTCAGCCGGAGCTGTCGGAAAACTTGGATACAGGGCTGAATTTCCAGCTTTTAAATCCTGTTGGATGTTGTTGGCTGCATTGAGCTGACGTAGTGGGTCCGAGTCCTCGCCTGCCCGGGTGCTGCTGCCAGCACTGCGCGTCACCTGCCAGGGAGGGGGTTATTCCTGTGGGATTTTGGGAGGGGTTATTGCTGTGGCATTTTGGGAGGGAGTCATTCCTGCTGGATTTTGGGAGGGAGTGGCACAGAGCAGGACTTGGGCATTCAAATTTGTGTGTGCCTGCCCTACAAATTATTTGTGTTGTGCATCAGGCAGAGTCTGGGCCCGTGTTCCCCCCGATCCGTGGGGATGTTTTCCATAGGTCCTGGCCCTGTTTCCTGCTGTATCCCTCTGGGCTGAGCTTGGGAAAGCCCAGAGGAACAGCAGCTGAGTGAAACTGGCCCCAAAAAAATCTGGTCCAGGTTTTAGCAGGCTGCAAAAATAACAGCAGGGAAGCTCCGCAGGGAAACGCCTGCGGGGGGAACACGGCTCCGGAAAAGGGGAGATTCAAGGGCAGGATGTCTCTGCCTGTCCCTGCCTGTGGAGAACTGGACTCAGGATGGGGGGAACCTCTCCCAACAGCTTCTCTCTTTCTCTTGCAGTACATCTTCGTGTCCCTCATCTCCCGTGACAGTGTGTATGACGTGCTGAGGAGAGTCTGCACACACCTGCAGGTACCCACATCCAACAGCCATTCTATGTGTCTGTGGCCCTGGGGCTCTGTGCTCCCCACTTGGGTTGAGTAGGGCTCTTCACCACTATATCCAAGGCTTTGGCATGCTCCCAAAGCACTCCCAATTCCCAGCATCCCTGCTCTGCAGCAAGGGATGGGGAGAAGGGCAGGATCCATGCCCTGGGCACATCCTGGTCCCACAGGCATTTTCTGGGTCACAACTGAGGCAGAGCCCAGAGTTTCTGCTCCTTCTCAGGGTGTGTATATGAATTATTCATAATCTGGTGGTAATACTCGTTTTGCCACTCCACTCATCACTGCCTTTTGCCCAGATCTGAAGTTTTAAGGGGAGGAAAAATGGTACAAAGTAAAAAAATTTCAAATCATGTTGGGGAAGGCATCCATTGGCCCTTGAGCTGGAGAGGGGGACTGTGGGGACCTCTTCTCTCTGCCTTTGAAGCACATGGGAAGCGGTGCTGGAGCCCTGCCCCACCCAGAAGGGTTTCTGCCAGCTGTGCCGGGGCGGTGATTTGGGTGACTCAGCCCTGTTGCCAAATTGGGGGGATTTATTCTTTGAAATGTACTGGGCTCTGTTCAGATATTCCCGTTTTTTCCCCCTGATGGTTTATCCCCTCTGCTGGGAGCTCAGGCCACTGCAGAGCCCCTGGCTCAGCCATGGCCCTGTCGGGGGTTCGGTGGTGGGAAACAGCAATGCAGTGCCCTGTCCTCTGCTGGGTGCTCTCCTTCAGCCCCCAGAATTCTGTGATTGCACGTTTTAAGTAGTTGCCCTTTACAGACTCATCAGAAAAGCCAAAATGCCATTTTGTGGCTCAGGTTGAAGCAGGGAGAGGTGGCACCGTAACACCTGATTCTTCTTCCCCTCCAGGTTTCCAGTAAGAAGAGTTTGAGTCTGAAGGAGCTGTCGGAGGAGCCAGATGCTGTGTCACTGGTGAGGGGCAGGGCAGCTCTGGGAGAGGGAAAGACCTTCCTGAACTTGTGCTGTGGGTGGGAAGTGCCCACCAAACCCTCTGGTGCATTTGAGCAGCTGCTTACAGGGCAGGAGTCGGTTCTCTCCCCTCGGTGCTGTCAAAGGCCATGCTGGGATGCGCCTGTTGCCTTCAGAGCTTGTCCTCTGGGATCCTCTTCCCCACACTTGGCAGGAACAGATGGGTCAAGAGGACCTGGCTGAGCACAGCTGATGACTTGGCCTGTTGGTCTCAGGGGTCCCTTTACAGACAGAAAAACTTCAGAGTGATGTGGAAAATGCCACCACTCTGCTCCCGCTGGCCAGTGCTGTTTGCAGCTGTGAATGTGGATAACAGGCTGGGAACGTGACTGAGTTAACCAGAAACCTGTGGGATGGCTTGTAGCTGGGAGGGGAAAAGTCTTCTGAACCATGTCATGATCCAGGGAGCATGGGGGCTGCATCCTGCACCTTTGGAGCAGGGTGTCCTCAGGGCTGCTGGCCCCGAGCTGGGGGCAGGAGGTGACACCAGGAGGTGACAGGTGGGATGACCCCTGTGCTTTATTGGTCTGGTGGCATCCCAGAGGTTAAAGATTAATTTCTAGGGCTGAATTGGGAGTGATCCAGGCTTGCAGTGTGTCCTGCTGCTTTGGAGGGATGTCCTTCAGCAGTTCCAGCCCCGGGTACTCTGGTGGGGGAACCCCTCTCTGTGCCAGCTGCTACTGTGTATGATTTGGTACCTTTTTGGGGTGCTTCTTTTCCCTTCTGGGGCAATGCCAAGGTGGAGGATGGAGAGTGCCAGGTGGAGGCTGGAAAATTCCAGATGGAGAATGGAGAATGCCGGGTGACTGCCCTGAGCTTCGCGGGGTGGAGGAGGCAGCAGTTGGTATTTGGGGCAGATGTGGGGTGTGTGGGCAGGTCCTTCTGTGGCAGTGGGAACTTGCCTCCCTATGGAGCCATCACGGAGAACCAGCTCCCCTTAGGATGATGGTTTGGATGTGCTGGTGCTCCATGGAGATGCCATAAAAGTTGAGTCTGAATCCTTGGCACTGCCATGGGAGAAGCTGCTGCCAGCGCACGGCTCACCGGGGCTGTTCCTGCAGGAGGTGATTGTCCCCGAGGGCAAGTGGAGGAAGGTGTCACCCGCCTCGCTGTCACTGTCACTGCCAGATGCCAACTACCAGTGCATCCACCGGACCTCTGTCAGCAGCCTGAGTGCCAAGGAGAGCTCCTTCACCTCTGAGGAGCCCCTGGTTTCAGGTGAGGGCAGTGCCCAATCCAGGCACACAGGCTGTGCCCTGCTCCACACACAGGGCCGATCGCAAACCTCCATAAACAAATGTGTTCATCCATCCTCCGCTCTCGTGGAGGGGAGTTCTGCCTTCCAGGCCAGCAGAGCTGAGGCTGGGAGTCAGTGAGGGGGCCCTGGGGTTGGAATGGGGTCCTGTCTGTTGGGTCCGAACCCATGAGGGAGGAGTGTTTGATGTTCTCGGGTTGCCTGAGCAGCAGAAGTGTCTGTCAAGTGTCTCTGTGCCACTGACTCCAGGTTTGCCTTCCAGAAAGTGCAATAAACACCGAGGAGGAGCTGGAGGTGGAGCAGAGCTGTGTGGCGGAGCTGAGACCCTCCGACTACCAGCTCCTGAAGATCTTCATCGTGCTGTAAGTGCCGAGAGTGGTGTGGGGGGCCGGGGGTACACCAGGAATGTTGGTCTCAGCCACCGGTCGCTGAGCGCTTGGCTTGTCCCTCTGCTCCCAGCATCTGCCTCCTGGTTGTGTCCTCCTCGTACCTGGCGTTCCGCATCTTCCGTCTGGAGCAGCAGCTCTGCTCCCTGAACCGGGACTACCTCTCCCGTGGGCACAGGAGGTGAGGGACCCTCGGGGACACTTCAGGGCTGGTGGGTCATGCCGTGTGGAGGACACAGGGAATGTGGTGCAGTGAGCAGTGGCTGAGCTGCAGGACATGTTCCAGGGGTGCTTTGTCCCTTATCCTGTGCCTGCTGTTGGGCTGGCCAGTGACAGACCTCACAGTGCCATCCCCTCTCCAGAGGTGATCCCATCAGTGCTGGTCTGAGTGACTGTAGGAAGCTCTGCTCTCCCTGAGACTCTGGACCTTGGGAAGAGGTTTCTTCATGGGGCTCTCCAGTTTTAGGAGCACCAGGACATCTCACTGGAGCTGGGCTGTGCCCAGGGGCTAACAGGACCGTGGGCATCAGCCAAGGGATGGACAGAAGTGAGATCTCCTTGGGTTGGGAACATCAGGGGGGCACCGGAGTGGGGTACGGAGCCTCTACAGCTGCTCCCCACACCTTACCCCACTCCCTGCTGGCAGGTGACCGTGACCCTGGCTGTGGATAGACTCCAATGGTGACACCCTGCCTGCGGATCCCGGTGCTGCGACCTCCCAACCGTGGCTGTTACACGTGGCCCGGTTTTCCCTCGGCTGGTAAAATGGGACCAAGTATTTTCTCTCTCCTTGCAAGCACTCGCTCCTGGCAGGACTTCCCAGCCAGCTCCTGGCCACTGGTGCCAACTCCCTATCCCTCTGGAAACCCGTTTTCTCCTTGGGACACTACTGTGCTGTAGCACCGGACGGTGGTTCAGGGCTGCCGAGCGCTGGGACCTCCCGTTAGGACTTGCTGCTAAAATGGACGCCGGTTTTTATTCCAGGCTTGGGTTTTTTGGTGTTAAAAGATGACCTTGGGCTCAACAGGAACCCCTGGACTTGTGGATGAGCTGTGGCAGCTTCTCTGGCTGATCCCACCTGTTTGTGGAATGGCCCCAAACACGGGGCCTGTGGGGATGGGAGGAAGGGGCCACCAGCCCTGTGGGGCATCACCTATCCCACACCCAAGGGCCCCAGCCCATCTTTCCTGGGCCATCTCGGGAAGGGGGTGTTTGTATCCTCTGCAAAGCACTTTAGGGTCCCCCTAGACTGGGTGACCACCCCTGGCACTGGGGCTGAACCAAGGCTTCGTTAGTCCCGCTCGCCTCGTCAAGATGTTTTGGAAGGAGGCCGTGGCTGGCACTGGTGAATGCCCCGGATCTGTGCCCTGGTTTGTGTTAACCTTGTCACCATGTGGAGCCGAGTGCCCCTGGACTGGCCCCGCAGGGTTTGTCCCACAGCCTCCCCCTGGAGCACGCTGTGGTGGCAGGTGATACCTGTGCAATTCCCTTGCATTTTCTTTCCTGGTTTTGGGAACTACAAGTGCTGATGGGGCCAAATCCCTGCGCCCTGGGGGAGAGTTTGCTGCTCACTCGGGGCTCAGAATGGCTTTTAAAGGAAATGAAAATAAACCCTGGATTTTCTAGCACGTGGCTCTCTGCTACCAGTGTTCTCGCAGCAGGGCTGGACTGTGAGCCCCAAAACAGAGCACCCCGACATCTGCACTGTCCCAGTGGCCCTGCAGGATATGGGTGACGTGCAGACAGCCCTTGCGGGGACTCAGGGCCGTGGATGCTCCAGTGCACGGGACAGGGAGGTTCTTTCACTAGATGGCAGCAGAGACTGCGGGATGGGCCACGAGCTGGTGGCAGGGCCACCCTGGGGACAGCAGCTGCCTGGGGAGGGAGCTGGGCTGCAGCCCTGTCCTGCTGGGTGGAGAGGCTGAGCCTTCCTCCTCCTCCTCCTCCTCCTTCCCCTTCTCCTCCTTGAGCATCCACAACCCAGTTCCACCCCATCTCCCCAGCCTGGCCCACGCAGCAAAATGCATGAAAATGGATGAAATGCATGAAAATGGCCCAAACTGAAAGCCACAGTGGTGGCGAGTGTTGGCTAAGTGGGGACTGGGGTGGTGTCACCCCTTTTTTGGGGGAGATTTGGGGTGCCAGAGGGGTGATCTGATTGTTTCACAGCTCCAGCATTCTGGGGCTGTCGGAGCCTTTGATTCTGTCGGTGACCTGGGGGGTGAAAGGCACTGATTGCCCCTGCCAGGGACTCACACAGCTTGTTTTCCTGGTGCTGCTGCACAAATGGGCTTGGGGTTGGTTTTCCTACAAATGAGTTGGTGTTTAATGGGTTCAGCCTCAAAGTGGGGCTTGTTACCCCAAAGTAGAGGTGTAGAGGTTGAGGATTGGGTGTTTTTTGGTCTGGTGTGTCCAGCCTGGGGTTTTGGGTGCTCCTCAGCAGGTGTGTGGGGTCCCTTGTCCCCGAGCCAGGAATGTGACTGTGGTGACAGCCACCTCAGCTCCTCTTGGGGCTCTTTACAGCCAGCAGTGGGACAACCCCTGGGTGCAGTGATGTGGAGGAGGTTTGGAGGAGCACCAAGATGAGCTCTCAGTGTGGTTCTGGGGGGTCCTGCTGCCGAGAGCTGGTCGCAAGGCTCTGGTTTTGTTTCCCAGCTGGTCTTTGCCCCCTGGTTGGTTTGTGTTACCTCTCCTGGTGACGCCCTGTTTGAGCCTGTTTGCTTTTCTTTGTGTAAAGAAACGGCACATAAAAGCCTCAGGTGCAGGGAACGTCCTCCGGTGAAGGGAACGTCCCTGTGGCTCACCTGGCTGGCTCGGGAACAGGGCTGAGGAGCACAGGGTGGTGCTGGACATGCACAGCCCTGCCCTCAAATCCCGCCTCAGATCCCCCCACCAGTCACCCCCAGCATCCTCCCTCCCTCCTCCTGTGCTCCCCCTCAGCCCAAACCAACCTCTCAATCAGACAAGCAGCTGCTGCCAGCCCACTGAGTCACAGCCACCGTGCAGTGACACTCCGTGGGGCAGGAGGAGCCACAGCATTAGCAGGGACCTGCACAGAGCACGGATGACACCGGCAAGCACAGTTTGGTCTGAGTTTTATTCTGGATTTGGGAGTGGCAGTGACGTGGCTCCAGCACAGCCCCCTGGAGTCCAAGGTGAATCCCCTTTGGCAAGCACCTCGATCCTGTTTCAGCTCCAGCTGAGCACGTTTTCCAGGGATATCTGGTGCTGGAGGGATGCCCTGGACCACCGGCTGCTCTCGAGTCTGGGCAGCACAGGAGGGAGGGCAACGACCTTGTCTGGCCCCACAGCTGGGGGTGTTTGGGGGGAGCCTGTGCTGGTTTCTTGCCTTTCTCTGGCAGCAAGGGAAGGTTAAGCCCTTCACTCCCTCGGTGCTGTGCTGCTGCACACACTGCTAGGGCTGGGCCCATGAGGAGCTCCAGGTTAAAAGCAATCCTTCCCCCTTTCCTTTTCCGAGGGTTATATTTAAACCGGATTTCCCTGATCAGGTCGGTGCGCTGGGGTGTGGTTGCTCTGCCAGACACCACCTGAGCAACCTGCTCTTTGCTTCTCACCAAATGAGAGATTATTCCTTATCCTGCAGTGACATCTCAGTTCAATTTTTATTTTCCCCAATGCTAAGCCTGGCTTTAAGGAGAGGATCTGCTCCGAGATCCCGTCACCCAGCACGGGAGGGGAAGTGTTTCGGTTTGAAGTGCATCAAGGACTTCAAGGAGCCCGCAGTTATCTTTGGCTTTTATACCTCAAACTCTGTCCTTTTGTTCTCCCTGGTGTGGGGTTTTTTATCTCAAGTAACAGAACTGGTTTTGTGTAGAGGCAGCAGCGACACTAACGAAGGTTGGGGAGCACTGACAAACCCTCCCTGGACGGAGACGACCTAAAATCCTAATGAAAAACCCCAAGCTTCAAAGAGTGAGTGTTGCTTTTCATCTCAATTAAGTTTCCTTTCCTAGGATTGGGTTTCTCAGCTTCCTATTAATCTTCCAGCTGTTCAGAGTCGGGTTTTAATTTGCAGTAAGAGCAAGCAGGAGTGGGGGACAAAAAAAAAAAGCCATTGCTGTGCAGACTGGGAGCACCAGGGTGAAGAAACCTGACTTTGGTTTTGCCCTGTTCTTTAATTAATCCCAGCATTTCCTTTGGAGTCTCAGCTTTTGACATCTCATTGTCAGGTTTTCAAAATCCTGGCTGCTAAATCCCAGACTGCTCCAATGCCACTAGTGGGAGGCACCGAGTAGAAATAGCCACGATAAAGCACTTGGGGACTTGGGTTTAAAGGGCATTTGCTAAACCTGGCTTGGAAGGACAATGCCTAGAGCCAATTAAAGCCACCTAATGAGGTGTGCTGCCTGCTGGGCACAGGTGAAGTGTCTTCAGCAACCTGTTTTGCCACAGCAATTAGTGGAAAAATTCATCATCAAGAGGGTTTCTTTGAAAGCAAAGTGACTTTTGTCATTAGAAAGGCCGTTGATTTCCAGAGGGGACTAAGGCTTTTCCCAGAGGGAACGGGGTGTTCAGGGGGTGTAGCCATGCTGGAGGGGTTACATTCTGCTTCTTTGGGACAATCCTGCACATGGGCATCTCCCTCAGGCACTGGGGGTGCTGCCTCGTGGACGGGGAAGGCAGTTTTGGGGGGCTGGCCCCCCTCACTTGTGTGCCAGTTTTGTGATGAGGGCTCTCCACTCGGCTCTCCTCTGTGTGATGTAGGCGGGGGTGAGGCGCTGCAGCCCCGCCTCGGGCCGGCCCTGGCAGTACCCGTGGCACAGCACCTCGGCGTTGCAGATCACGTACATCCCACAGTCGTAGCTGTTCTGCTGCGCCGGCGCCTTCTCCTCCACGAAGGTGGCTTTGCCCCCTCTCTTGCCCAGAAAGGCCTCCAGCTTCCCTGCCACCTGCCTGGCGTGGGAAGAGTTGCACTTACTGTGGGAATCGTAGTGGGCGAAGCACTTCTTGTCCCTGAAATACACCAGGAGGCTCCAGTGGGTGCCCCCGGCGGCCTGGCTGGAGTTGTCATTGATGGGCAGGAACACCAGCTCCTTGTGGGGAAGGTCCAGTGGCTGCAGGAACATGGCTATTTCCTCCTGGCTGAGGGCACACTTGATGAACTGGGCCACCTCGGGGCCGATGAAGCAGACGCGGTGGCCGAACTCCTGGAACTGCTCGTTGGCGAAGTACTCGAAGGCGAAGCCGATGATGTGGTCGTTGAGCCAGTTGGGAGGCTCCAGCAGGGCCACGTCCGACTGCCTCAGCAGGCTGTCCATGTAGCTGAGCACCACGGGATCCATCCTGCGGCGCTCCGGGGAACTGCCAGAGCTGGAACAGACAAGGGGAAGAGCAGTTTAGGGATTGGATCACACCTGGGACACAATACAGCCCAAGAAACACCTTGAGTTCCTTCTCAGCAGCAGCAAGAGAGAGCCTGGGATTCCCAGATGGATATTTGAAGGGTCACAACCAGAGGAGTGTCAGGTTGAGCCAGGCTCTTCTGCAGCTCTGGGAACAGTGTGTGGCTCCACGTAGATCAGTCTTTCACTGTGAGGATCTGAACCTCAAAGCAAAAGGATTCCAGAGCAGTTCCTGCTCAGGAACACGCACAACTCTGCAGGGGAAACCAGCCCTGAGCTGGGAGAAGTCTGGTGGTGTTTGGGTGTTTCCCCTGCACAGTGACAGTCACAGGAACTCTGCACAGCTGGTATTCCCTAAGAAAAGCCTGTCTGACAGACACAGGACCGCTGTCCCCGAGCACAGAGTGCCCCAGCTCCGTGCCAGACGCACGACCTGTTCCAGGAGAACCTGCTGGGCCACCAGCACAGGAGGCACAGCCTTGAGTAAGGAGTAACAAAGCAAAATGAGATCACAAACCAACCAGTTCCTCACCGTGGGAATCTCTAGGACAACTCTCTGCCTACTCAGATTAGGAATTACAAGGAGATCTCCCAAAGAGAAACTTAACCTCCCTCTATCCACCCTGGTTTTATTTTTGCTGTGATGTCCCCCAGCCCTCCTGGGCTCCTCAGCTGTGGCAATGCACCCTCAGCCCCTCACTCCTCTCCTGGCCAGGATGGGGCTGGAAATGCCACATCTGGGGATGGCAGTGACAAGGAGCTGGTTTAGTCTTGCCTCTCCCTCATTCGCACCAAGGGCAGCATAGAAGAGTCTTCGGATTTCTGAAAGCCCTGTGTGAAAGCTCAGAGTGAGAACATCACTGTAATGTGATTCACTAGAAGTAAGTCACTAATTTTCCATCATGACAAGGGGAAATACAGCGGAGTGTTGTGCTGTTTACGTGTTAGGAAGAAGTCGAGTTGAATCACGAAAAATAACCCTTCCTGGCCTGGGATGCACAAAGTAGGGATTCATCTCTCAAAACTCTTGGCAAGGTCCCACAGCACATGATGGGTAAGGAAGAGAGTGGATGAGGTGTCGGAAGGAAGGGCTGAGGTGAGTGTTTGGGGCACGGAACAGGCAGTGAGTGTGTGTGTGCCGGTGGATCCCGGAGATGCCGAGCGCAGGAGTCACCGGAGGAAGGGAGCAGCCCTTGTTTACGCTGAGCCAACACAATGGTATTTGGACACGTTTCCGACTTAATGAGCTCCAACTATTTCCAAGTTCGTGGTGCAGATCCTCGTACTATAAAAACAAAAATTGGATTGAAATCCCAGGAACTTTGCAGCATCCCTTAATAGAGTCTGGTTTATAGCTGGACACCCTCCAAACACCCAGTCTGGGGGTCTCACGGGGGCACTGCTGAAATATTTTTACATGTACCCATGAAACGCCCCAAATTTTCTTTTTCAGCATGGTCTTTCTGCTTCACCTTGTCCTGGAGATGCAGAAGTCCAGCAAATAGTTTTCCACTCCAGTCCAAATGGGATTAGGGGTGAGGGAAGTGTCAGTCCTGTGCTCTGTTCATTTTCTCCTCTGCAGGAACATCATTGTTTTTTTTCCCCTGTCAAGACATTTGGCAGGTTCCTCCAGTCAGGAAGGAGAATGGTTCTAGCAAATGCTTAATTGCCATGAGCCAATACTTTTAATTTTATTGCCATCTGGTATTTGTGAAGCTGCCTGTGGGTTCTGCAGGCTGACTCACCATGTGCAGCTCCAAGGAAAACCCTCGGGAGGCTCCGACACCGCCGGAGCCGGGGCAGGTGAGCGGCTCAACAATGGCTGGTGGGGCTGTGAAAGGCCACGGGGAGGGGGCTTTGTTTGGGAGAACCTCCCACTAAAGCTAAAGATGGATCTGCAGGGAAGCCAGGACGTGCATCTGAGCCTCTCTGATACAGAGAGGGCTGAAATCCTGTCCTGGACTGGGAGCAGCTCTGCTCAGCCACAGCCAGGACTCGCTTCCTGAAGGCCCAGGCATGCTCTGTTCAGGAGTTTTCATAAAAATAGGGATAAATACTCACAGAGCATTTGCTGTAGGTGCCAACAAGAGTCTTGCTGGTTCATTTTATTTGCATATTAGTAGTTGGAATTTGTTTAAACTCCCTGCAATCCTTGGCTCCTCCAAGGGAATTCAGCTGCCCCTTTTCCAGCACTGAGATGAGAACATCGGGGTGAGAGAAAGGAGCATTTCAACACAAATGCCATCATTTCATTTGTAGATTTGGAAAAGGTGCTGTCTTGCATCAAGAGGGCAAGAAGTCAAATTTCCCTCATGGAAGTTGTAATAATAATTTAACCACGAGTTTGATCTGTGACTTGATGGGGCTCCTCATTTCCAGGATGCAAAGCCAAGCCTGTGTTTTCCAACACTTGACAAAAAAACCACTCCAAACCTGTTATTTTCACACCATTAAAGACAAGAACCCTCTGCAGGGAATTGTTGAAGACACTGGAGGGCCAGGGAATGAGACTCCCCAGTAATTGAGCATAAATAGGCAGTGGTGGAGCAAAGGGAGCATGAACTAAGGATGATTCAGATTCCTCAAGTCTATTTTAATTTATTAAAGGTGCTCAGAACCTGCAGAGGGAATAATTAAGGTGACACATCACCAGAGTCCTGTTCCTAATTTAAAGAATATGGAGGTAAATACAACAAGTCACCTGGAAGACAAAAAATCCAGACCTTACCAGGGAACAGGGGGGACAGAGAAGGTTTTGTCTTTTAAAGATCAAAAGGCTCCACAATTTAACCACAAGACCATTCCCTTTTCCTGGAGATGCAGGTTTTGGACACCACGTCTTGAGAGTGGGATCAGAGAAGGAACATCCATCTCTCCTTCCAGTGGGCTGGGCTGGGTGACACCTGAGCCTCTGGATTTATCTGCCTCCTGACAGAGCCAGAGAACAAATTCAAGGAAAATTAAACTCCTAAGCCAGACAAAGAGCACAGCTGTCTCCTCTTCTGTTAAACAGAAGCAATCTCTCTGTGCCTGTAGGTAGTAATTCCTGTACAGGACAAGGACAGGATCTCTGGGGGTCCAACAGGTCCTGAATGCCAAAGTCAGAGGAAAACATTCCTAATTCTGTGCCCACACAATGCCCAAACTTCTCCATTGCAGACAAATTCCCCAAACCAGAGCTCAGAACTCTCTCTCGGTGTCCCAGCATCTCCCGGAGCAAGAAACCAAGAGCCACAAAAAAGCCAGAAGGGTTTTGCTCCCAGGACGGGGTTGGCCAAAGCCTGGAGTTTGCCAGGAAAAGACACAGTGGAAGGGAGGGCTGAGGGCGAGCGATGGCACCGGGAATGTGCCGGAGGAAACAGCTCAGCTCCCCCAGCCCGTGTGAACCCGCCCCAGAGCACTCACCTCCGGAGCGAGGGGCAATCCGGGGAGCTGCGGGAAGCGCTGGGAGGGAACACTGTCTGCCTGAGAGACCTGGATGGCACGGGAGTTTGGTCAGGAGAGGGAATTTGGTCAGAGGGAGGGATTTGGGGTGTCACACACCCCGTGAGAGGAGGAGCGACGTGCCTGACCCCGAGCCTGCCCCGGAGCCTGACCGTGACCCCGAGCCCGACCCTGACCCCGACCCTGACCCCGGCCGTCTCCCGGCGCTCGGTGCCCGGGATCAGAGCGCCCCAGCATTCCCGGGAAGGGCTCGGCCATCCCACGGCTCTGAGGGGAACACACGGGAATGACGGGGCGGGCGGAGCTCCCCCGGGCCGGGGCTGGGATCGGGGTCAGGGCCTGGCTGGGGACCCCCCACCCGGTGCCACCCACCTCCACCTTTACCCTTTCCAACCTTTATCCCCTCAAAGACGCGCTGACACCTCCGGGCCCGGGGGGCGAGCGGTACCGACCCCCGACGGCGGCGCGACGGCCGGGCCGGGCAGGGCACCCAGCGCCGGGGCCGTGTCCCCCCATCCCTGTCCCCCTCCCCCTGTCCCCCTCCCCGTGTCCCCCCATCCCTCTCCCCGTATCCCCCATCCCTGTCCCCCTCCCCGTGTCCCCCCA
>JAWWEV010000018.1:18040871-18053888 GCA_035583235.1 Hafferia zeledoni | reverse complement strand
GTTAAAACTTGGCTGTA
Source organism: Hafferia zeledoni (assembly GCA_035583235.1). Lineage (NCBI taxonomy): Eukaryota > Metazoa > Chordata > Aves > Passeriformes > Thamnophilidae > Hafferia > Hafferia zeledoni. The sequence continues at coordinate 18,053,871 of JAWWEV010000018.1, read as the reverse complement.
ATAATGCCAAGGTCATGGGTTCAATCCCCTGTGTGGGCCATTGACTTCAGAGTTGGACTCCATGATCCTTGCGGGTCCCTTCCAACTCAGAATAGTCTGTGATTCTAAACCTGTTGTGGGTTTTGACCTCATGTTTTTTGACCCTCCTTGAGTGTTTTGTTGCTGCCATGAGGGAGCTCTTGCAGTCATGAGGTCCTGCTCCAATGGGGCAGCGCTCAATGAAAAGCTCAGTATTAGGACAAGCTTAACCTTAGGATGTGCATCGCTTTGTCTGTTTTGAGTCACCTGCCAGCTGGTTGCCCAGATCCTGGCTCTGAGGGTCCTGCGTTTCTCCACAGTTCCCTTTTTACTTTATATGGAATGTCTTACCATCTCCCAGGGCAGTTTGGAGTTTGTCAGAACTGACTGGTGGAGAGCTGAGGACCATTAACTCTGGATTTGCTTTCATTTGGGGCTGCTGGTGGGGTGTCATGTTCTTGTAGTGGTGAAGTTGAGAAATCAGCTGCTCATTTGGTGTTTTAGTCCCAGAGGTTTGTGTTCTGGGGGTTTTAAGCACTACAAGAGAAATGACTGTAGGAGGGAGGTGGCTGTAATATTTCATACCTGGTGGCAGATATGGGCTCCTCTGGAAAAGGGGGACTTGCTAAGGGGAAGTGCTGCTGTTTGAATCCTTATATGTTCAAAATCCCCTAGACAGGAAGTAAAAGGAGTTTATCTACTCCTCACTAGCACAGGACCATGGAAAAATTATCTGGGGCAAGGGCCAGGTCCACAGAGGAAGGTGATGGTCATTTTATGTCAGAGCTAAAATTGGAGGGTGCTGTGCCACACACCCATGGGATTGGTTCAACAGGACATCTGGTGTTTGCTTTGCACAGTACAGGACACTGTAAATCGAAGGGTCCTTTTGAATCCTTAATGCTTCTGTTTCAGGCAAAATCAGCAAAAGCTTGAGGTGCCGTGGGATTTCCGTGTGAGTAGAGGGGAGCCTGTGCTGAGGGCACGGTTTGGGTGTGAGTACCCTCATTTCTTACAGCTTTGGGTGGGAAAACCCTGCTCTCCTTTAGATGTCAGTTGGGAATCATCCTTTGCTTTCTTTAAGGCGATTGGCATCGTCACTTGAGTTGCTCTGTTGCATCTCCTGCTGCACGTTGATGTTTTTTCAAGGTGCTGAACCACCCAACCTCTTTTTGTCTCGCCCTTTTTAGCACTGCTGACATGATGACCTGACAAGACGCAGGGCGGTCCTGACTATGCGACGCAGGAACTGATGGGACAGGATCCAATATGAGTGTGAATGATGTTGGAGGCAGACGACGCTTCGAGGAGAGCGAGTTCACGCTGCACATCTACCCCGGGAGCATCGCAGAGGGCACCATCTACTGCCCCATCGCCGCCCGCAAGACCTCCACGGCTGCCGAGGTCATCGAGGCCCTCATCAACAAGCTCCAGCTGGAGAAGACCAAATGCTACGTGCTGGCCGAGGTGAAGGAGTTTGGAGGGGAGGAATGGATCCTCAACCCCACGGACTGCCCGGTGCAGCGCATGATGCTGTGGCCGCGCCTGGCGCTGGAGAACCGCATCAGCGGCGAGGATTATCGCTTCCTGCTGCGCGAGAAGAACCTGGACGGCTCCATCCACTACGGGAGCCTCCAGTCGTGGCTGCGGGTGACGGAGGAGCGGCGCCGGATGGTGGAGCGGGGCTTCCTCCCGCAGCCCCCGCAGAAGGACTACGACGACCTGTGCGGGTTGCCCGACCTGAACGAGAAAACGCTCCTGGAGAACCTCAGGAACCGCTTCAAGCAGGAGAAGATCTACACCTACGTGGGCAGCATCCTCATCGTTATCAACCCCTTCAAGTTCCTACCTATTTATAACCCCAAGTATGTCAAGATGTACGACAACCACCAGCTGGGCAAACTGGAGCCCCACATCTACGCCGTGGCCGACGTGGCGTACCACGCCATGCTCCAGCGCAGGAAGAACCAGTGCATCGTGATCTCGGGAGAGAGCGGCTCGGGCAAGACACAGAGCACCAACTTCCTGATTCATCACCTCACCGCCCTCAGCCAGAAGGGATTTGCCAGCGGAGTAGAACAGATTATTCTTGGAGCTGGCCCAGTGCTTGAGGTAAGATGGAAACAACAGGAGCGTGGAAATGTTTTAACAGTGGAAAAGACCAAACCCAAGTAGCTGGGGTTTGTTATGACACTGCTCTGGGATTATCTGCTCAGTGCTGATAGTACAGTTCCAACAGCATTAGCAGTGGGAGAAGGTTGTGTTTCTGCCTATAGGATCCTGCCTGCTTCCAAAAAAAAAGAGGAAAAGCCGGATAGCAAGTGGCTTTCTGCCAGACTTATCAATGGTTGGTTTTCACTCAAGTGTTTCTTAATGCTGGTAATGTCTCTGTGTGAAAATGAGAAGTGTTGGTAGCCATTCCTCACAGGAATTGCAAAGAGGATTCACTGCACACAGTGTATTGGTGAGGTTGTGCTTATGGAGCCTCTGTGCACTCACCCCCCTCCATCCCTTCCCCAGCTCAATAAGAACTTTCATGGTCAGAATTGTAATTTCTAATTATTAATGCCTGATTTGGCTGGTGCAACTGGTTCCTTTAGGAGGACTTTTCCTGCATGTTAGAGGTGAGATGAACTGGGCCCTCAGCTTTGCAGACCTGAAGCTCTGAAGAGGGATGCAAATCTTCATTAGTTAATTTGCCTTGAGTTTGCCCTGTAACTCTCTAAGATGGTTTTCCTTGGGATTGCTTTGCTTGTTGAGGAGTTTCATTGGTTAAAGGCCCATCTGCACATGAGCGACCTGGATCAGCCTCAGCCCTGCCATGATCCTTGGAAGGTGCAGGGAGGTGGTTTGGTGGCTGCATCCTCTTCTCTTAAAATAACAAGTGACTTTGACTAAAGTAGAGTGAAACCCACGAATTTGGGGACACCTGTTTTGTATTTTGAAAGGGTTTTTTGGCAGTTGTAGACAAAGGTGTCTGTATTTATATGTCTCTATATGTCTATGTCCCATTACTGAGTCTGAGGACTTGGATCAGCGTCAACTGCCAGCAGAAAACTGGGAATCAGAGGAAGGGCCAGTGCTCGTGGGTGCCTCAGCTAAGGATGAGCAAACAGCTTCAGCTGGTAAAGCCAGCAGGATTTTATTCCTGTTTTCACAGAGGATGGAATGGGCTGAGCTCATTTAATCTGGAGTGAGTGGAGGATTGTGTTTGTTTGAGATGGGCTTTGCCCTGAGAAGCAGCAAAGCTGCCAAAAGTGAAGGTGCAGAGATTGAAAAGGGACTGAATTTGGGACAGTCTGAGGAAGCTGTGTGTGAATTCTTTGGAAGCACACAGGCAAGAGGATCCCCTGTCCTTGCACTCACAGTGCTTCTCCGGTGTGTCCAAGAGGCTCTGGAGCTGTTTCTTGCTGGAGTCAATGAGAAGATATCAGAGCAGGCAATTAATGGTGTCTGCAATTAATGGTGGTTACTGTGGTGACCTGAGGAGGTGACCACATTAATTGAAGAAAACCAGTATGAAAACCACTGCATTCCACCTTCAATCCTGTTATTCCACCTGCAATCTTGTTATTTCACCTGCAGTCCTGTTATTTCTTTGAAACATTTCCATGCTGGTTGGGTTTTGGTGTGCTCCTTAAGGTGTCATGTTGGACCAAGGTCAATTTATTATTCCCTTTCACAGTATCAGAGGCAGCATCTCTAGTGGAGATGGAGATCCAGGAAGGAGAAGGTGGAAGGAAGTTTGGAGAATTGTTTTATTCTCAGATTCCTCTTTTTTCAGGGATACGTTGTCCATGTGCTTGGCTCGTGGGTGGAGAGTGGCAGCACAAATGGTTCACTGGTAACGCTGCTTTGGAGGTGGCCACTCACTCCTTCTGCTCACAGGAGGAATCACAGGGTGGTCTGGCTTGGAAGGACCTTAAAGCTCCTCCCATTCCACCCCCTGCCATGGGCAGGGACACCTCCCACTGTCCCAGGTTGCTCCAAGCTCCGTCCAGCCTGGCCTTGGACACTTCCAGAGATGGGGCAGCCACAGCTTCTCTGGGCATCCCGTGCCAGGGCCTGCCCACCCTCACAGAGAAGAGTTTATTCCTGATTTTTCATCTTCTTTTCCTTTAAAAAAACACCTTTGTAGTTTCTCCTCTTGATTCCCTTCCCGCTGGACAGAGTTGCTCCAAGCCCCCAGGAGGTGTGTTGGTGTGCTGGGATGAGGTGGAGGGCAGGGATGCACTGTGTGCACTCCCCACTCAGTCTCTTTGCTTTCCTTTCGCAAGATCTGCAGCTGTTTTTAAGGAAAAAAAGAACCTGAATCCTGTCTGTTCTTTTTGCTGTTGGAACAGAAGTTTGCATTCCTTCGCTCCGGCAGCTGGACGGCTGCTGTGGTGCTGCTGCTGCTCCCAGGGCTCTTGGAGAAAGTGAGGGCAATCCAGAATTCCTCCTGCTCTGCCAGCACCGTCCCAAAGAGTCCCAAATCAGCCAGGCTGGAGGATGAAGTGGGCAATACTTCTGCTTTTCCTTGCCTTCCTAGAATTCCCTAAGAAAGGGCTCTTCAGAGCAGAGCTTTGGGTTGTGTTACCCTGCAAACCATTTGCAGATCTGACCTTTTGATTTGGGGTTGAAATTTTTCACTTTGCTGGAAGTTTGGAGGCCAAACTTGTGTATTTTAATTCTTTTCCCTCTTTTCCTTCCTTCTCCTCCTCTCCTCCAGACACACTCTGTGATCCCTTTGTTTTCCCTCTGCGTATTTAAGATTTTAGATTATGTTCAGCTCAGCTTTGGCTTTCAGGAGGCAGCGACATCTTTGTGCTGCAACTCCTGATTGAGGGAATGGAGCAACTCAGAGCTCACTTGGACCTGTTAATCTCTTTCCCTGCTTGCAAAGTGTCTCCAGTAGGACAAGAACCTCCTGTTCCTGGGAATGCCGTTGCTGTTGGTTTATTACTTACTGCAGCTTTGGTCTTTTCTTAATGTACCTTTTTTGAACAGCTTCAGGCTATTGTTTGGGATTTTTTTTCCCATGAGATTCCTGTGAGCCTTTTCCAAATGGGAATTTTGGGGATGGCTGTCAAGACAAGCTGTTACAGCTCTCTAAACACGGTGACATCACCCAGTAGGTGCACATGGTTTGATGTGTTTCCTGAGACCAAATGTGTCCTTTTGAAGTCCATTTGATGTCAATCCTATGGATTCTCTTTTTCCTATACTGAGATTTAATAGGAAGGTCTTTTAGTGGTACTGCTTGGAATGGAGCACCATGGTTAGAATGGTGGATATGGTTGCAATATGGATATGGTTGAAATACTTACAGTATATATTATTTGTCATAAATTATGTTCCTTAAACATCACACTTATTTTTCCAGTAACAAGGTTCCTATTGGCTTAAAAGTAGGTGCTTTTCTTTCTCTTTTTCCTCTCTTTCCCCCCATTTTCCTGCAAAGCCCATTTTTGCCTGTAGGAACTTGCTTTTCCAGCAGGGTGTCCGTAGAACTGAGCTTACCAAAACTTTGCACTCCGGCTCTTTGGGTTCAAGGCTGAGCTTGTCAAATTCCTCTGTTTTCTGGAGTTACCTGAGGAAGAGCTGCATGTGCTGCAATTCCGTTTGGTTCTGATCCACTCCCAATACTTGTGAGGAAAACTTCCTTCTGCTCAGTATGATCCATCAGGATCCCAGAGTGTGTCACTCCAATGCCACGTAGGGTGTTGAGATTTCACCTGGATGCCAGCCCTGATATTTGGGGAAGCATTGAGGAAGTGTGATGGTCACACAAATCCTTTATTCCAACTGCACTTCTTTTTGGAGAGGGGAATAGAAGGATCTTCCCTTGAGGGAACAGCCTCAAGCTGTGCCAGGAGAGGGGCAGGTTGGATATTGGGGAAAATTCCTTCAGACTGGCAGAGATGTGGATGCCCATCCCTGGAAGTGTTCACGGTCAGGTTGGAGAGGTTGAACATCCTGATCTAGAGGAAGGTGTCCCTGCCCCTGGCAGGGTGGTTAAACGAGAGGACCTTTGAAGGTCCCTTCCAGTCCAAAGGATTCCATGATGCAACCAATGCTCTCCTGGAGAACTGTGGTTTAGCCACAGGGATATTTTACTCCATAGGGAAGAAATTCATTGAAATTACTTAGGGCAGTGTTTGAAGACTGTTTTTTCTCTTTAATGAGATTAGCTAGAAACATCCAGACAAACTTTATATTGGAAGCCCAGCTGTTTTCCTAGACTGTAACCCTTCAGGGTGGGATGTGGATGTGCCCCCTGCACTGATCCATTGTGAGCATCCCCCTCCATCCCCCTGGACCACCCTTCAGCTTTCCTGGGAATCTTAGTCCAAGTTGATTTATTACATCTAGTTAATATTGTTTTCCAATTCTCAGAACAAATGCAGCAGTAGGAAATTTCTTCCTGGCTCAGCTGTGCCCAAAGGCCCCTGGGCAGGTGTCAGGTGAGCCTGGATGTAAAGGGTTGTTTTGTCCTGGTTGTTTTATCATCCGTCCCTTTCCCAACATCTTGTTTGTCCCGGGGGTGCAGCCATGGCAGCTCCACATGCTGGGCATGTTCTCTGAGCAACTGTTTATTTATCTCCTTAAACATCCCACTGGGGATCCCCCAGTTGCTTTAAGGATAACAAAATTTCCCAAAGCCGCATTCCTGGGAGAGGCCGAGGGAGCTGCCCAGCCCTTTGTGGCTGACGTGCATCTGCAGCATCTCTGCCGGGAAAAATCGGGAACTGATTGCTTGAATTGCTTTGGAAAAATGGCAGTGAGCTTTTTGTAGAGACAGCACTGCTCTTTGCATTCCCAGGGGATGGTGGTTTGCACAGGAACCTTGGGAACAGCAGCTGGAATTGCTTTTGGATTTCTGGAGTGACATTGCACAACCTGCGTGTGGGGAAGTCGGGGCTGCAGCCTGAGGGTCCAGAAGCCCTGATTTGTTCTCATTTCTTCAATCCTGATTATGGGCTTGGTAGAGCAGAATGTAGGCAGCACCTCGAAGGGCTGGAATGTTGTTTTCTAGGCCGTTGTGGCCGTGCCCAGCCTCTCCCAGCTGAACCCAGCTCTGGCAGCAGCAGCTGGAGCTGCGGCCCCGGAGAGGTGGCAGCGGGAACAGCCCCGCATTGCCGGGATTGCCGGGGATGCTGCTGAATGTTTCCAGAGCCAGACAAAGAGCCATTGAGAGGAGTTAAAAAAATCAATTAACTGGAAGGGTCAGGCGTGTCCTGGACTTCCAGTGCATTCCGGTGGCACTGGGCAACACGGAGATGCCCAGGCTCCATGTGCAGCTCCCTCCTCTGCTCCTCCCGGGCAGGCAGGACCAGCTCCATCAGCACATCCCACTCTCTGAACTCCTGTGGAGCCGGGAGAAGGGAATGCTCTCTTCATATAGGGATGATGGTGCTGTTGGCTGTGAGAAAGACATTTGCAAAGAGACCATATTCATATTTTCACCTGGAACAGCATTAAAGGGCTGTAAACTTTGAGTATATCCCCTTTGTTTCCCTATTCCTGCTTGAAGCAGCATTAATGGCAGATAAAATTTCAGTGTATTCACATTTTTACCCCCTACTTGGAACGGTATTAATGGGAGGGAACCAAATTCCATTAAAATGGCCTTTACAAAACAAATAGATTCTCTGACTCAGTCACAACGTTCCGTTTCCAATACACTGATCTTTTAAGTAATGAGGTTGTATCCTGTGGCTGTGCAGGTTTTACATCCAAAGAAATGGATTTGTATGAAGGGGAGAGGGAAGATTTATTCCTCTGCTCATTACTCCCTTTTGATTATTTTTAGCCTCTAATGTATCCAGTTCTCCTCGCTGCCCTGTTGGAGTTTGGGGTAGGTGTTAATGCAGCAACCAGGAGTTTTTCCCTTTGCATTCTTCCCTCCCAGTGCCTGGAAAGGTTCGAGAGGGAGCTTATCCAGCTGATGCCTAATGTGGGAAGAATTCATGCAGGCAGTGGCACAAAGGGCTCCCACAGCACCAAGTGCTTTTCCCCAGCCCCTGCAGAATGCTGTTATTCTTCAGCTGGGGAGATTTGACACTTCCAGGCTCTGTATCAAACAGCGACTTGTTCATCCCTTTCTCTGACGCTGAATTATTCAATATTTTCCCTTCAGACTCTCCCTGCCACAGCCAGATGGGCCGTATCAGTGGCTGAGTTTAATACTATTATTATTTTTCATTATTTGCTATCTTCAGCAAATATTTCTTTACTCCAAAGTCCAGAGTGTTTTGCCTGAATGGCAGGAATTGTTCTTTCTTCCCTGAGATGGGTTTGTTATTAAGGCAGGTCTCCATGAAGCTGCTTTTTCTCCACCCTGAAGAATTAGCAGCTATTTTGTTTCCAGGAGGGAAATGCTAAATAAACCCTGCCCTTGCTGGGTGGAGCACTCACCTTAGGGGGCATCCAGACTTTATGGCCCTCTAAATATCAGGATCTCTGGATATCCAGGCTATAAATATTTATGTATCTCTACCATCTAATCCTGGCTCTGACCCACAGGGACCATGTGTTCATGCAAACCCAGATGATGCTCAGCATTATGTGGTATTAGAGAACACCATTTTTAAGAATCTTTCTCTGTCCTATTGCCCCAGTGTATCTTTTCCTTGGGTTTATAGTCAGCTTTTTTGGCAACACTTGAATGTCAAGGTGCACTTTGAATCAGCCATGAAGGAAGGGCTGACTTTCTGAAACCTTATTTTTTCTCTCTCTATTTATCAAATAGTGTAATTACAATGCAGCACTCTGATAAATAATGTTTTTGATCAGAGATCATGCTGTTACTGTGCAGTAAGGCCTCCATGAGGACTTAATAACCCAGACAAGGACTTTTTATCCCTGATGTTAATACAGCACCGTGTTTTTCTAGTCACGGAATGAGAAGTTAATGCCATAGCAGGGATTCTGTTTCTTTTCCCCCCTCCCTCCTCCCAGTCAAAATACAGATTTTTTTGGTTTTCAGGACCATTAACTGAGACCCTTTTGACTTTTTTCATGGCTGGGAAGCCTGTATCAGATTGGACACGCTGGGGGGGTGCCAGGTGGGTGCTGGGGGGGTGCCAGGTGGGTGCTGTGCTGCAGCCCTTGGTGGAGAACAGAAGGGCCTCTGAGAACAAGGAGCCTTTGTAGGACAGGGACTACACCCGGCTCTGGCAGTGGCACTTGGCAAATTTGGGATTTTTAACGGTTCCTGGTGTCCCTGTGGCTTTTCCAGGCACGAACTGTGAGTGCTGTCCCTGAACACCTCTGGGCAGAGCGCTGGGGTTTGCTGCCCCAGGAGCAAAGCCCTCTCCTGGCTGCTCCATGACAAGGTGTCAGTGGCTTGTTGAGTTCAGAATTGGAACAAGTTGCTTCCCAAAGCAGCAAGTTAAATTTTCTGACTCTGTCCTCCATGTTGTCAAGTGGGAGAGGTGCCCCCTCTGTATTTATAACACAGAAATTGCTATTTATAACACAAAAATTGTTGTTGTCACTTATTTTATACAGTGGAGAGAGAATGTGGTTAGTTGTGGAAGGGACTATGGTGGGTCATGTGGTCCCACTCCCTGCTTAAGCCAGGTCACTCCAGAGCACAGGATTGTGTCCAGATGATTCTGGAGTATCTCCCATGATGGAGACTCCACACCCTCTCTGGGCTCTGTTCAGTGCTCGGTCACTGCACAGGGAAGAAATTCTTCCTTGTGTTCAGGTGGAACTTCTGGGCATCAGTTCCTGCCCGTTCCTCCTGTCCCATTGCCGGGCCCCCGAGCAGAGCCTGGTCCATCCTCACACACTGATGGGGTCCCCTCTCAGTGTCTGCTCTGGAGGCTGAACAGCCCCAACTCCCTCAGCCTTTCCTGGGCACTGAGATGCTTCAGTCCCTTCGGCATCTCTGCAGCCTCTCCTGGACCTGCTCCAGGAGCTCCATGTCCCTCCTGTCCTGAGGAGCCCGAACTGGACACAGCACTCCAGTTGTGCCTCACAGGGCTGAGCAGAGGGGCACGATCCCCTCCCTGACCTGCTGGCAATGCTCTTCCCGATGCACCCCTGGATCCCACTGCCCTCCTTGGCCTCCAGGGCACACTGCTGGTCAGGGACAGCCTCGTGTCCACCAGCATCCCCAGGTCCTTCTCCACAGAGCTGCTTCCCACCAGGTCATCCCCAGCATGAGGTGATTCCTCCCCAGGTGCAGGACCTGCATTTGCCCTTGGGGGATTTCAGACAGTTCTGTGAGCCTGGGCAATGGCTGGAAAGTGACCCAGCAGCAAAGGACATGGAGGTGCTGGCTGACAGTAGCTGAACATGAGCCCAGGTGGCCAAAAAGGCCAGTGGCACCTGGCCTGGGTCAGGAACAGTGTGGTGGCAGCAGGACCAGGGCAGTGACTGTCCCCTGTACTGGGCTCTGGTGAGGCCAAACCTCGAATGCTGTGTCCAATTCTGGGCCCCTCAGTTCAGGAGGGACAGTGAGGGGCTGGAGTGTGTCCAGAGAAGGGAATGGAGCTTGGGAAGAGTCTGGAGCACCAGGAGGGGCAGAAGGAGCTGTGGGGGCTCAGCCTGCAGAAAAGGAGGGTCAGGGGGGACCTTCTTGCTCTCTGCAACTCCCTAACAGGAGGGGGAGCTGGGAGGGGTCGGGCTGTGCTCCAGAGAATGAGAGACAGGAAAAGAGAATGTTGCCTTAAGCTGTGCCAGGAGGTTCAGGATGGACATCAGGAAGAATTTTTTCACAGAAGGGGCAATTAGACATTGGAAGGTGCTGCCCAGGGAGGTGATGGAATAACTGTCCCTGGAGGTGTTTAAGGAAAGACTGAACATGCCATGGTCGGGTTGACATGGTGGTGTTGGGTCAAAGGTTGGACTCAATGATTCCAGAGGTGTTTTCCAACTCATTGATTCTGTGATTCTGTGGTAACTGCAGCCCTGCAGTGCTGCCAAGTCTACCTCTCATTTCCCACCTCTGCTGCAGCATTTTCTTTGTGCTCCCATGTCTGGCAGGTATAAAGAACTTTACCCAAGTTCCTCCTGCTTTGACCCAATGTCTTTGCCAAATTCAACAGGAATCCATCAAAAGGAGTGAGGCAATCAGGGAGGCAGAGCTGCCCCGACTGGTTCACCCTCGGAGGTTAAATATTCTATAGAGCTGAGTTAAAGCTCAGCAGAGGGTGGTGGAGCTGCCCTCCCCCAGCCCACGTTGCACAAGCCTCGTGAAGCTCATGGCAGCTGCTCAGGGTTGGCAAATAAAATCATTGTTTGCCGTGTTTGCCGAAAGGATCCGCCTTAACGGCAGCACCGGACTGGGACTCGCTTTTCTTGGCTTAATTAAGATGGATGAGGGATAAACGTCCTGCCAGACAGTTGAGCCTGTGGTTTTGTCACAGGGGTTGGGGATGTGGGCTCTCACAGGCAGAGGGAAGATGAAAGGACAGACTGAGCCTGGAGACTTTGCAGCAGTGAGGGTGTTTTGCAGGTCACTGATTTTTGAGATATATAAAGCATAAACCCAAATGATGTTCATTTTGCATCAGTGTGAGCAACAAAAGTTCTCTCTGACAGGGTGGTTGGTGTCCCCCCATTGCTGTTTGCTCCCAGGAAGCCTCGTGGTGTTGGGAAGCACCACCTGTGTTGTAGGGAAGAGCCTTGGAGAGCCATGGAGAGCAAGACTCTCCTGCTTTGCCCACAGGGATGGCAAAGGATCAACCTCATCCTCATCCCATCCCTGCCAGCACGTTGGGCAGGGGGAGACTCCCCTGCCAGCCCCACCACTTGCAGGCATCTGAAGCTCAGGGATCTCTGGTTTTCATTGGAGAGAAAAATTCTGGCCTTGGAGGGTGAGCAAAGGAGAATGAAACCATGTGGATGAAATGGGCACACCCAAGTGAAAGGCAAAATGTTTATACTTTAATCTGCTTTATCGTAAAGGAAATTGGATTTTTCTGGGAGAAGTGACAGGTTTGGGGAGCAAAGGTTTGGTGTGGCGGGTCCAGAGGGAGCTGAATCCCAAATATTCATTGCTGGAGCACTTTCCAAAGCAGAGCAGATCTAATCTCTCCAGGTGTCAGCAAAGCATCTGACATGTTTGGAGAAGAAACAAGAAAGAAATAAAAGGAGAAACAAAAGAAAAAGAGATAAAGCAGAGTTAATAAGGTGAAGTCTTTTTTTTTTTGAGGAATTGCTGCTCTCTCAGAATTCCAGATACTCTAATACAGGCTGGAAGGTGTGATGGGTAGTGCTGAGTCTCCTGTGGAAATTCAGTTGAGAGTTTTCTTCTTGTGCCTTACAAAAATCTCTGTGAAATTGAATTATCCTTTAATTAAGGAGATTGTCCTGAAGAGTAGAAAATTCCATAGTTTTTTTATCCTCTGAACCAACTCTGGGGTTGTCTGCTTAGGACAAACTTCTTTACAAGGCTTGTATCCACGTCTTCATGCGAAGGGAACTTTGCAGACTTTGGGAATCCTCCTGTGTGGTTTGGTTTAGGGCTCTGCAGAGTCTGGAGCTGGAAGTGTTGGAGTGTCCTGGGCTCCGGAGCGATGCTCGAGGAATGCGTGTGAGTTATGAGGCTGAACTCAGCCTTTCTGGGCCAGAGTGTTCCTGCTATTTGGAGGCCTCTGCAGCAGAGGCAGCTTTGCCAGCAGCCCATAAATTTGAGCCAGGCTTTTTTACCTTAGTCAGGGAATTCAGGCTGAGCTTTCCTTAGGCCAGGCTTGGCGTGCTGTGATCCCGGCGCTGCCAGACCCAGCCCAGGGATTGCTGCTGATCCGGGTTCTCTGTCTGCTTGGGCTGTCACATTCCTGATCCCTCTGTCCCCACTGTGCCATGTTATTCCTGGGTGGATGTGGTCAGCCAGCCTGGAAAAGCCTCTCTGCTTGCTGTGGGCACTGAGATCATAGAATCATGGAATGGATTGGGTTGAAAGAGACCTCTGAGATCATCAAGTCCAACCCTTGGGCCAACTCCAGTCCCTTTACCACATCATGGCACTCAGTGCCACGGCCAA
>JAWWEV010000018.1:18006852-18020275 GCA_035583235.1 Hafferia zeledoni | reverse complement strand
TGGGATATTGGGAAGGAATTGTTGGGTGTGAGGGTGGGCAGGCCCTGGCACAGGTTGGGCAGAGAAGCTGTGGCTGCCCCATTCCCTGGGAGTGTCCAAGGCCAGGTTGGACAGGGCCTGGAGTAACCTGGGATAGTGGAAGGTGTCCCTGCCTGGGAGAGGGAGTGGAACCACCTAAACCCAACTTTCTCTTTGGCTTTAGCCCATGGACACAGATCATCACCAAGGGACTGGAGCTGGCTCTAAATGAGCTGGGCTTTGTTAACTCTGCTTTTTGTCCAGGTTAATTAATGCACTTGGAGAAACACAGAGTAGAAGCAGCATTCCAGGAGCTGTGTAATTCCTGCAGCTGCCTCAGAGGTCTCTTGCTGGGCCTTTGTTGGTGTTTGAGAGCCTTGCTGTTCAATTTGCTTTTCTTTTCCAGCAGAACGGTGGCACCCCGAGCGCTGCCGTTCATTCCACACCGAGCTCGGGTTCTCCGTGTCCCTTCCCGCTGCTTTTGCATCCCACGTCCAATCTGAGGTGCTTTTTTCCCCCCTGCTTTAATTCTGGTGCACAGTTCTCTTAAACCCCCATTTTTTTCCTACCTCCTGGAACTCAGGGGAACAAGAAGCCAACGAATGCCTTAACTCTGTGTTACCTTGGCACGAGGCGGCAGCGCTGTGGTTGTGGCCTCTGTTTATACTTGGCAGAAAGGTGCCTGTAACATTGTATTAATATATTCTAGTTCATAAAATAAGGGAAATTTTCTCTCCTTTTTAAAAACTGGGCTTTCTTGGCCTTTGCTTGCACAGTGAGATGTGACTGAGCTCTGCTATGAGCTTGCAGTTCCCCCCCAGTGAAAATAAAACTTCTTTAAATAAAAATGTCAGCTCTTCCTGGCATACAAGACCAGGTCTTTTTTTCATTAGAAAGGTGGGGTTTTTTTAAAACTTAGCTCAGATTTTAAGCACAACCCAAGTCAATTATCACCCTGTGTTCTGCATATCATTTGCTTTGCTAATGGGACTGTGATTTGCAGCCCCAAATCAGAATTTCCCTCTCTTCGGAGGTCAGAAATAGCAGTTGGGGATTTGCTTATGTATAATCCGCCCAAATTTACAGGGAATTTCAGCTTTGGAGATATAAGAGGCAGGAGACTGAGGGGGAGCCAAGCCCACCCCATGGAGTGAGGGCTGGGAAGGTCTCTCAGCTGGTGGAACAGGAGCAGAGCTGCAGTTCAGGCTGTTCCCTCCAGGCCTCGGGGATTTGCCGTGTCCTGGTCAGAGCTCAGCCAGTTCAGGACAGGCTTTGCCACCTGGTCAGTCCCCATGGGATGAGCAGGAGCCTCAGCATGGAACATGCTCTCCAAAACTGCAGGAGGGCCCCACAGGAGAGGGTTTAATCAAGCCCCAGTGCCTGCTGGGGTGGGGAATGTGTGTGAGGGCTCTCAAACCCCAGGAACCGGCGCTTCACCCACCCCGGGCTGGGCCGTTGGCACGGTGGGATTGTGTATGAAATATATACATGGATACATAAAATGTATATAAAAACAGCCTCAGGGTTCAGTCATGTGCTTAACTCAGTGCTTTACACAAAATCATCCCCTTACAGCTCCTTTTTTTTTAATCTTAAAGGTCAATTTGATGTAGTTGGCAATGGTAAACAAAAGGAAAACATTTGGAGGCATCAACTTTTTAAGACAGAAATTGGTTTTCATTTTCCCCATCCTGTTCCAAGAGGGGATGGGTGTTGTTCTTGGGAAGTGGATTCATTACAACTTTTGTGCTAAGCAAGGAGCATTTGATCAAAACAGCATCTGAAAAAAAAAATTTAAAACATTTTAAAAATTAAAATGAAATTTAATAATGTACCCATTTGCCTTGATTTAAATAGTTTTGGACCAGATGACCTCTAGAAGACCTTTCCTACCTAAATTGTTGCATGAGAGGGATTTTTGGGGGTGGGTTATGCCAAATGACAGGGGAAGGAGGTGGCCATGGGGCAGGCTGTTGTCCAGCTGTTATCTGGTGAGATCCCACCAGTGGGGTCTGGGATACTCCAGTGTGTTTCAGTGAATTCTTGGAGTGTCTTGGGAAGGAAAAATCGGGGGTGTAACAAACCCCCCAAGCTGTCAGTGAGGAATATCCACAGACTGGTGTTGTCTTTCTCACAGGAAGAAACAGGAATGAACCTTTCAGAGAGAGGAATGACACAGCTCTGCTGTCTGTCTGTCTCCTCCTGCCCAGCGAGATCATCCTGAGGGGAGTTGGATCTGCCACTTCCAGTGGCCTCTTCGCCATAAGAATTTTCACAGCACCTCTGCAGCATGTCCAAATGATTTCTGGTTTATATTTTAGGGGAAAGAAAGGACAATTAAGTAATAAGTAGTTCTGGCTTCCCCATCTGTGTTGGAGCAGTGAGTGCAGAGGCAGCTCCTGGTCCAACCATCCCAAGGTTCCTTGGGTTTCCCGGTTCCTGCGTGGCTCCTGTGCCACGTCACTGGAAAAACACAGCCCCATCATCCAAAGTGCCACTTAGAGCTCGGGGTTCTAAATCCCTGTCATTACTGGTTAGGGTTGTTTGGAAGAAAAAAACCTGGGCAGGCTCAGCTTAAGTGGCCAGGCTTGAACAAAGCATTTAATATGTAAATGGAACATGTTTGTTGGGGAGAAAATGTAAACTGCAAGAAGGAGCTTTCCCAGTGGTTTCTTTTTTTTTTTTTCACTGCAGCCACGAGTTCAGAACGTGAGTTTTTGGTGGGAAGTGGCTCTTCTGGAGGAGGGAACGGGAATGCAGCTCAGTCTCATCTTGCAGGGTTGTGCAGGCAGATACTCCTTGGGCTGCGAGCGGTCGGACTGTGCTGGCTCGGGATGGAACAGGGATCTGAGCTCCTTCCTTGCTGTCAACATTTCTCCCTGCCCGGAGGCTGATGCTTCTGAGCTCATATTTTGCAGATCCAAGTTAGTGTTGGCTTCGTATCAAACCAAAAAAACCTCAAAAGCCAAACATAATATTGGGCTTGTTCTGCCGAGGAAGAAATTTATATAACTAAGTGAAACAAGGCTGAAACTGCTTTGTGTGGGGACCGAGGCTGAGCAGCCCCAGCGAGGCTGCCTGTGCTTGAGTTGAGTGCTGGGACAAGGAATAACAGTTTTATTTGTTCCTTGCAGAGCTTATGTGGAAAAATACCTCCTGGAGAAGTCCCGCCTGGTCTACCAGGAGCACAACGAGCGGTAGGTGCCCCTTTCGCCTGCGGGGCTGGGTTTGCCACAGACACCTCAGACCTGCTTGGGCTGCCACAGCAGCAGCATTTCCACACTCCTGACCTGGTGCTGCAGAGAGAAATGATGCCCTTTCTATCTCTGTATTTGTTGTTCAGGGAGAAATGTGCCACCCAGAGAAAATAAACTCTATTATTTCATCGACAGTGTTTGACTTCTCAGAGCGTGGGTTGGGTGGGAAGGATCTTAAAGACCATCTTGTTCCAAGCCCTGCTGTGGGCAGGGAACCTTCCACTAGAATATTGTCAGATTTCATTTCTATTTCACTACCTTTCTGATTCCTGTCAGATGGGTTATTACCTCCCACTTGTTCTCCTGTGCAACTTGTGAGCTGTTTAATGTCTGATCTGGGGGGAAAATGCTGTTTTAGTTCTGTTTTATGGATCTTAACACACTGAAACCTTCAGAGGGGCCCCTAGAAAAAGCCAAAATTATATAGAATTGATGTGAATTGTTCTTTCTTAATTGCAACATATTATTTGTTGTATATTCCTCTCCTCTCTCAGTAATTATTACTCCAATTTTAAATAATTTTTCTCTTTCTTGTTGCCTTTCAACTCTTGGCACTTGTGTCTGTTTCCCCTTGGAGACAGATGTGTGAGAAGTTTTCTGGAATGCTCCGGGGCTGATCCTGGAGTTAAAGAGCATCTTCAGCCCTGACAAATGTCCTCTTGGGTGTTGCAAGATGATTAAACTCGGATCCTCTTGGAAAACATCCAAGATAAAAGCAAAGTTTTAATTTTAGAAAGGAATAGTGTTAATCTGTGGTGGGATTGTCTGGAGGCAGCTGAGTGTCCCTGGGGGGGGTTCAGCATCAGGAGTACTCAAGTCTTTGGAATATTTCACAGCCACAATAATTGAAGACTTTTCAGTTGTGTCTTACTGAAATGCAACTGCAAAGTCATTGCCTTTTTAATGGTAATAAGGTCTTAAAAATAATAATCCCTGCATTGCAAGGGAATCTGGTGGGATTCCAATAAAGGAGGAGGGTCGGGCTCTGCTCCCGGGGAACAGGGGCAGGAGGAGAGGACACAGCCCCAGGCTGTGCCAGGGCATGTTGGACATCAGGAGGAATTCCTTCATGAAAGGGGCTGTCAGGCATTGGAAGGGAGGTTTGGAGTCCCCACCCCTGGAGGTGCCCAAGGAATGACTGACCATGTCACTCAGAGCCCTGGGCTGGGGGACAAGGTGGGCATCGGGCACAGGGTAGAGTCAGTGACCTTGGAGGGCTTTTCCAACCTCAGTGATCCTGGGATTCTGTCAGAACACATAGCACGTGGTTCTGAGGGAAAACATGATGATCCCAGCTGGGAATTCTGTGAGGAGATTCCAGGGCAGTGGATGCCCTTGGATGGGAAAGAGGGATCTCCTTGTCCATGCCTGGGTTGAATCCCTCGTATCCCCCTGCAGTGAGGAGGGGCCAGCTCCAAGCTGAGCTGTGAGTGTGGAAGCTGCAGGCTCTGGGTCTGAGGTCTCCCTGCCCTCCCTGCTCAGTGCTGCTGTTTCTTTTCAGCTCTAACATGGTTTTTTCCCTTTCTCCCAGGAATTACCACGTCTTTTATTACCTCCTGGCAGGAGCGAGCGAGGAGGAGAGATCAGCGTTTCACCTGAAGCAGCCAGAGGAATATCATTACCTCAACCAGGTGGGAATTCTATCCAGGAATACAATACAGGGCCTTGCCTTTTCTGCTGCTGATATTTCATGCTAATAAAGAAAAGGGGTGGAGCAGTAAAAATGGGTTTTCTTAATACTTTACAGGAAGCCTCCCAGCACTGGGAATAATTCCTCCTTGGCAAGGGAACACCTGGTAGTGTGGGGGAAATAATCAGTGTTTTCCCTGCCTGGGATGTGTTGAATATATTGAGGTTTGGAGGGAGAAAGAGTAATAATTCCTCTGTTAACTGTGTGGATGTTGTTTCCTCATTAACATCTGTCTGCTGAGCAGGAGAGAAAGGGGAAATGTGGGATAGTTGGATCTAACACCTTGCATGAGGTAGTTCTAATCCTGCAGCTTCCTGGCTGGCTTTGAATTTAACAATTAATAGAAATCCAACCACAGCAACCATTGAAAATCTGGGAATTAATAATGAGTGAGGTGTTACCAACAGCCAAGTGACCTCAGTTTATATGTTAATAACTTTACAATTAACTGGTTGACTGCAGGTATTTAAGCAGTTGTCCACTGGTGCTTGTGAAGAGGGACTTGAGAGAGGGAAAAAGGAGAAGGAATATGTGGGGGAGGAGTTAAGTGATCCTTAATTTTAACTAATTGCAATTTTCTTGGCACTGGAACATGAGGAGCAATAAATAAAAAGTGATTTAACCTTTAAGCTGGAGAGAAACTTGAACTCACAGCTTTAGACTTTTGGCCTTTGGTCCTTCTAGAGCTGTAATTTCATTCTGGAATAGTCTCAGTTACCAGGGGCTTCTTAAAGATGTTTTTTAAGATCAGTGCCCAAATCCATTGCCCTGTTAATGACCCCCACCCTGGAGTGGCAGGAGTGGGAAATGTGCCCAAAGGAGGAGCACACCAAGGGCTGGAGGTCTTGGAGCCTCAGGCATGTTGGAGAACGTGGTGTGATCTCCAGCACTGTCTGTGCTGTGGTTCTGCACCAGGAACGTGCCAAGATGGAATGTTTTGGCACATTCCCAGGTTTTGTTGGGCCATCCAGTCCTTTGGTGTTAGTGGAAAACATTGTCTTTAATTACAGCCCTTTCTTTTTAACAGCAGTTTAAGGGCGTTAATAATGAAAGTGAAATCAGAAATCCAGTGGCACGTGGTGGGTGGAAGCAGGAAAATGTTCTAATTTAGGGTGAAAGGTGTGTTTTAATTGAAATGAAGGTTTGGTGGCACAAGTAGGCTGGGTAAGGATGCTGAGGGACCTCCAGTGGAGCAGGGAAGCAGAGACTGGACTTCCCTGGACACAGTGTATGGTCAGGACTGACAGTCTGAGGTTTTAAGGGGTTTTTCTATGATAATTAGAGTTGGAGAGACCATTTACCACTGACAACTGTGGAAAAAAGGCACTTTTAGATGTGGGCAGGGCATAGTTTCACATTCACACCATCTGACGGTGCAGGAGCAACTTCCCCCTGTCCTACAGGGAAAAGGAAAATAAGGAAAACAAAGGAAAAAGAGAAATGGCAAAAGAAATTTGGGCATCACATAAGGGGGAAATTAGAAAACGAGCCTTGAGCATTTCCAATCACTTCTGAAATGTGTCCTGGAGGAGTCCCTGCCTTTTAAGTGGGGAAAAGAACCAGGAAATGAAGTGTTTGACTGAAAATTAATTTATATTGAGAAGCCATAAAGTGCTGAACCCCCCCAAGTCCAGGGTGACTCAGCCCTTCAGTCAGGACCCTTTGCCTCCTCCCGGTGTGTTCTGACACCATGAGCACTTGGCCCTGCAGGTGAGGAGTGACTGCACCAAAATCTGCTGCTTCTCAGGGTGCTGAGCTCTAAATGCAGGGAGCAGGATGGAAATAAACATTTAAAGTATTTTTTAAACACAGGTTTACTTAAAGTATCCCAGTTATCAGGTGCACCCACCTCTGTGTCCCCTGCAACTCCCTGAGTGTTTCCTGTGCTGGTTATTCACTTTATCCATTTCTGAATTAGTGATTTACAGGGTTAGATCCTCATTTTCAGCTCCTCAGGAGCTCTGGGGCCACATTTCTCTCCCTCCTGGGACTGGTCACTGATGTGCTTTGATTCTCTCCACTGCACCTCTGTCTGACTGGAAAAAGACACAAAGTCCTAAAAAGCTTTGGAGTGTTGCTGGAAGAGTCTCACTTTTGCAGCACTTACATGTGCCTGGAGCAGAGGCTGAGAGTACAAACCAACCAAACCTGCTCTTCAGCGAGGTTTGTGCACCAATGGCCCTTCAGCTCCAGGCAAAGCAAAGGTTCCTTCAGCTCTGCACTAAAAAGAAAGGATTTCAAATCCACTGAGCTTCTTGTGTGAGAGGACACTGTGGGCAGGAGGCAGCACCAGGAATGCAAAGCGTGATAAATCTGCCCTGAAAAAAACCCAGGGGAGGAAGGATGAGACAGCCCTTGTCCTCAGGGGGCAGGTACTGGGGGTGTGTGGGGTCTGGACCTGCGTAACCCGCTCTGCCTTGTTTCAGATGGCAAAGAAACCCCTCAGCCCGAGCTGGGAGGAGTGTGGCTGTGACTCGGAGCCGGTCAGTACCACCCCGCGGGCACTGCTGGGCACTGCGGCCCCCCTGGGCTGGGCAGGGACACCAGCACAGCAAGGCCAAGCTCAGCTTCACCCATTAACTCCCCTCTGCCCTGCCCTGCTGCTTGTGGTGGTCCAGCTGTTCTTCTCCCTTGCCTTTTCTGGGTTCCTTCCATCTCCTCCAGTGGGGGTGGTCAGCTCTCCACAGCCATCTGAATTTTGCAGACCAAGGGGGCTTTACCCCTTCTTGACATAAGACTGGATGACTTATGGGAATTGTGATGTGGCAGCAATGTGGAAATTGAAATTCCTTGCTGACAAAACAGCAAATTGGTCTCTTGGAGCCCCAAGAGAAGCATCAGTTTGTGCTGGTTGTGGTGGTGTATCTGCTCTCCAGCTTCCAGGGGAAAGAACAAACAAAAACACCCCCCACAACCATCTGTGAGAAAATCAAATCCTGATATGTTCCGAGTGCAAAAACAATCCCTTCTCCTGGCACACTCCTGCTGGCATGTTCATCCTTCCCACATGGATCACCCCAAAAAAGGCAATGGTGAAGCTTTGCCCCCTTCAGCTGGTGATGTGCTTGGGGGTCTGTGTGTCCCGTGGTGCTCCCTGGGGTCTGTCCTGCATGTGGAAGCACGTTTGGAATGGGCTGCATGTGGTTCCTGTTGGTTTGCCATGTGTTTGGTGGTTGCCAAGCTCTTTGTGATGCATCTGGGAGAGTGGGGGGTGAGCTGGGAAGGAGCTGGGGTTCACTTGGGCTAAAGGAGTGTCCCAACAGCAAGAGTGGCCTGTGAAATGCTGAGGAGGGGAGGAGGGAAAGGGATCCTAACCCTCCCCAGGTTAAAAATGTGGGATATTGGATTGGTATCCTTCATCCCTCCTGCCTGGGGCTCCTGCAGGAGCAGGGGCTGTTCTGGATGCACTTCTAAGTTACAAAGCCCTTGGTTGCTTTAGGGATGGGTTGGGACAATTTCCTGGAGGAATTGCAATTAAAACAGCCCCCAAACCCACCTGTCATTACAATTTGACTGTTCAGCTGTTTAGGATCATTTTATTTGGGATCATCTGCTGTGATATTCCTGGAAAATCACATGTTTGCTTTGGTTGATTCACTCTTAAGGTGACGCTGGGCCTCTCCCCATCTCCACGGACTCAACCTCCTGCAGTCAGGTGGTTTACAAAGCAACTCTATTTTATCCTCTATAAATTTTTCCATGGAATTCCATGAATTGCCTCGCTGGGGCGATGAGAAGGAGGGGACCCACTTGTCCTGGGAAACTAATTGCTCTGGCAGGATATTTGGTCCGTGGGGATGGGGTTGTCTGCTGGAATCTCAAGGAAACTCCTCTCTTCTATAATTATCACCCCTTGCTCATCCATTAGGAAGCGGTGCCGGGCTGGAACTCCGCTCAGAGCACCCGCTTTCAAGGAGAGAATTTGCTAAAAGCCCTTCCATGCGCATTAATGAGTCGGGCAATTGTTATGTAAATCATTAATTAAAGTGCCTTGGGCAGAGATTGTGCCACTTCCGAGCCATCCCTGGGATTTGCTGTTGACTCGTGACCTCAGTGGGCAGGAACGGGGCCAGCAGATGGAAGTGGCTCCTGGGATGTGCAGTGCCAGCAGATGGAAGTGGCTCCTGGGATGTGCAGTGCCCCTGGAAGCACCGCTTGGCATCTTTGTCAAAAGCTTTCCAAAAGCCTGATTGGCAGAATTTTGGGAGTTGTTGTGGTGGTCCTGCCCACTCTGGGTGCCACCAAACAGGAGTGGAAACGTCTCCAGGTTCTCCTCAGCATCTCTGCAGTGGCTGAGGAAGCCGAGCTTGGAGTTCAGGAGGCACAACTCCTTATCCTGAGGTTTTGTGGAGTCAATAATCACATTCTGACACTCCATAGTGTGGGTTGTTATGTACCTTGGGACACAAACAGCTCTTACAAAGGGGGATTTTCAACCTTCTCCTAAAAAAGAGGATAATATCCCTGTTCTAAGGAGTATTTCCCAAGTTCAGAGTGTTCTTTTCTCCTTAAATTTCAGCCCCTGCCTGTGGATTTAAGTGGTTTTCCCATTCAACAGCTCCAAATTCCCTTTGTCCATGGAGCATTAACTTGTCCCTGGGGACAATTGATTCCAAAGTGTCGATTTTCTTGTCCAGTTGCTCTTCTCTGGCGTTTAGTCGAGGGGCTGGCACAGCTGTGGGCGAGTCCCTCTGCTGCATGAAAGATTTTAAATATATAAACAACCTAATATATAATTATATTATTATTTAAATAGAGAAATAGTATCAATAGAGATTTAAGATAAAGATTTCCCCCTCAGTCAGTAGCTCTGGCTGTGATGATGCTGATGTGGTTGAGAGGATTTAAATGCTACAAGACGGAAAAATAACCTCATCCCATAAATTCTGTATTTATGGTTTATTTTCTGGGCTATAAGTGAGTCCAAGTCTTCCCAAGTATTCACATAACCCTATTTATTCCAGACTTTCCAAATTATTTGGGCAAAGTTTTGCTTGGGTGATAAATATGATTTACAGGGAAAGGATCAAAATAAATGATGTGGATTCAGCTGCTTAATTAATTGAAAGCTAAAATTTTTGTTTCTATTATTTCAGTAGCTTTTTAGTAGAAATTTATGGAATTAGTAGGATTTTATAGAATTTTTAGAAAATTTATTTATCCCTGGATTAACTTGTAGAAAGTCTCTATAAAAGTGTTAGTAAAATATTCTGAGGTTATTCTGGGCATTATCTGAAAAACTAAACTGTTGATACACATGAAAACCTCTGAGAAGTTATGAAATACACTGGATTTTAAATTCTCCCAATGCCTGCATTTTTTAGGTAACTTCCCTGGAATTAGAATATTAGTGAAAAACATATTTAAAGCTTTTCCACAGGGGGTTTAACTCACTGCTAATTGACATAAAATTAGGGGGATTTTTTTTAAAACTGAATTTTCCTCTTTAGTCATAGGAATTCTTAATGGACCAGGATATGGAATAAACTCCCTGTAAATGGGAAAAAAATTCCGTCTGTTTGTATGTGAGTTGTCCCACACTGATTCACTGTTTGTGTTAGAGAACAAACCTGGGAAACAAGGATGTATCTCCAGGAAAAATTAGCCAAAAATGTTTTTTTCCAGTGCCAGCTTGGAAGGGTTGCTGATCAGAGGGTTGGGGGCCACACAGAGATGTTTGTGGAGCTCTGGCTTGGCCACCTGGATGTGTCCTGAGATAGTTTCTCACTCCTTGTGTTGGAATTCCCAGGATTGCTTCTCCGTGGAAGGGGAGGACCTGAAGCACGACTTTGAGCGGTTGCAGCTGGCCATGGAGATGGTGGGATTCCTGCCCAAGACACGCAGACAGTGAGTTCATTTTCCATGGTGTTAGGTAAGGCCACCTCCATCGTGGCCTGCCCTGAGCGAGGGTCACCCTTGGGAAGGAGTTGGTGACGCCCTGGAACGATGTTGTCCAGAGAAGCTGTGGCTGCCCCACCCCTGGAAGTGTCCAAAGCCAGGCTGGACAGGGCTTGGAGCACCCTGGGACAGTGGAGGGTGTCCCTGCCCGTGGCAGGGGGTGGAAGGAGCTGAGCTGAAGGTCCCTCCCAACCCAAACCATGTGGTGGTTCCAGGATCGTTGCCAGAGTTAACGATTCTCCTCACGCAAAGGCAGGGGGTGACATCTTAAAGTACATCTCAACTGTTCATGAATAGTCATGGCTTACTCTGCATGTCATGAATCCAGATCCTGGTTCAGTCAGAAATCCTCATCATCACTCATCACACTTAACCCTCTGCATGCAAATGCAGCTCTGTAGACTCATTTTTCCCTTAAATCACTGGAATTGCTGGTTGGAAAACTGGGCTTCTTACCTGGATTTGCAGCACGGCACCTTCCACTGGCTGCAGGGATTTCTGTGAGGGTCTTGTTCAGCCAAACCCCCAAGATAATTCATAGAATCACAGAATGGATTGGGTTGGAAAAGACCTCCCAGATCACCAAGTCCAACCCTTGATCCAACTCCAGTCCCTTTACCAGATCATGGCACTCAGTGCCACGGCCAGGCTCAGCTGAAAAACCTCCAGGGATGGGGAATCCACCCCCTCTCTGGGCAGCCCATTCCAATGTAGGTTGGGATGAATTTGACATTAAAAAATTACCTCAAAGACATTTCAACCCAACCAACAATTTTCAGCAGCTGATCCTTTATTCCCAACTTATAACAAATCAGTCCTGAAATTAAAACTGCATCTTCTCTGTCTGTGCCACACACATTGATAAACCCAGGAGTGCAAAATTCCAGTGTGAATACATTCTCTGTCAGCATCTTTATCAGGTTTCAGGGACAAGGTTTGTCCAGGGTGCAGTGAGGGGGTTTAATTGCCAGAGCAAAGCAATCACTCAGTGGCAGGGCCAAGCAGAGCGGGATGGCACAGGAAATTCACACTTCTGATTCACTGTGCAAAGGTTTTTCCTTGTGTTTCTCCTGGTGAGTTTTGCTTGTCAAAAATAAAGTGAATTCTTCACTATGTCAGGAAATTTATGGTGCTCAGCATTGTACAAATGTAACACAAACAGGGAGCCACTTTCAACTGAGCTTACACAGGACAGTTTAATTATTATTATATTTTTATAAGCCAATTTTTTATACCAAAATATGAGGTTTCACCTCTGTGAGAACAGAGAGATTTTGATAATTGCATCCCTGTGATTCCTGATAAGGAATCAGTACCTCTGGTTTGGAGAGAAGGAAGGATTGGCCTGGAGAGGTGAAGGGTGTTGTCCAGACAAGCTGGTGGCATGGCTGGGAATCAAATTTGGGATCAGTCAGGATTAGAGAGGGTAGAAACAGGGACAGGCAGAGTTTGTAGCTGAAGTCACCCATGACTCAAGAGTTGGCCTTTGATGATCCTTATGCATCCCTCCCAACTCAGGGTATTTTGTGAGTCTGTGATCCTGTTTTTCTGGAGGAAGAGAGAACTTAAAAATGACCAAATTGCCCCTGAAACAGAAAAATTATCTGGAGAAATTTATCTCTCTGTGTCTCAGTTGCTTGTACATTATAAAAGCATTTTTGGCTGTTTTGTGTAGACTTTCTGCTTTGGCCTAGAGGTGAGGAGGTGACAAACACGTGATCCTAAGGAGGATCCCCTGCCTGGCTGAGCCCACTCTCCCCCTTCTTTCAGGCAACTGCATGATAAATATTTCCTCTGGATATCAAGATTGCTCAAGGATCTCTGTTTTTCTGACAACATGGGGGTTGTGTTCTAATCTCAGTTTGATGTGTTAAATAATTTTCAGGGAAGTGCAAGGCTGGTCCTTGACTGAGCAGAAACCTCTTTGACATGAATTGGTCACTTTGGATTGAGAATTAGAGGAATGAGCCAAATAGGAATTAGACCCTTGGAGATTTTCTAATTTGCTTTATGAAAAAGCAGGCGAGTGAAGGTGAATTGTCTGTGTTTCCTGTAGGATCTTCTCCCTCCTCTCGGCGATCCTGCACCTGGGGAACATCCGCTACAAAAAGAAGACCTACAGGGATGACTCCATTGATATTTGCAACCCTGAAATCCTGCCTGTTGTGTCTGAGCTGCTGGAGGTAAGGCTTGGCTTTCCCCTCTGAGCCACCTCTGGTTTGGAACAGTTTATTGGCACTTTCACCACAGAGAGAGTTCTGTGCTGCCTTCCCCGTGGGCTGGTCCTGTTTGCCACTGGACGATTAGAAAGGTGTTTTAATGAGGGTTTTACTGCAGGTTTTTTGCCTCTTCAGCTTGAGGGTTCACTGACTGAAAATGCTGTTTGTGTGGCTGAATTGGAAGGATTGCAAAGCAGGTGTGGCCTGGAGAAGAGGAGGCTCAGAGGTGACCTCAGCACTCTCTAGAACTCCCTGAAGGGAAGTTCTGGCTAGGTGGGGGTTGGTCTCTTCTCCCAGGCACTCAGCAATAGGACAAGAGGGCACGATGGGCTCAAGCTCTG
>JAWWEV010000018.1:17983964-18002275 GCA_035583235.1 Hafferia zeledoni | reverse complement strand
GGAAGTGTCCAAGGCCAGTTTGGACAGGGCTTGGAGCAACCTGGGATAGTGGAAGGTGTCCCTGCCCATGGCAGGGGGTGGAATTAAATGATCTTTAAGATCCCTTTCCACCCAAACCACTCTGATTTTGTAAGTGAGGCACTAAAACCTGCGTTAAAACCAGAAGAGGGATTTAGGCCTTTCCTCATTCCAGTGACTTAGAGTTTTTCATCATTTTGTTTCCAACCCAGCAATGTTCTCCCAGCTTTGGTGACGAGCTGTAGACGTGGTGGCAGGTTCTGTATGTTGTGCCACTCTCCTTCCTCACCATCCTCCTCATTTTCTGCTGCTTCCCTGTTTAGCTCTCCCAGCGTCGTGTCTGTCCCTTCCTTGGGCTGCTCCATCTCGGAGCAGCAGTGACAGTCCCAACAAACCACCCTCAGCTCTCCTCCTCTCCTGCAGCCACAAACCCAAACTGGAGGCACCTTCCAGCTGGGGGGTTTTCCAGCCCTTGTGCAGCAGTAACAGTGTCAGGGAGAACAACTGGATGTTCATGGTATTTAGTCCATGTGGTCCCTGTTCCTCCAGCACGAGCACTTGGGGAGTGTCTGGCACCCCTAAGCTCTACTCAAATTTAAGGGTGTTTTGAGTCTGCTTTATTTAATCACTTAATTAATGATGATCATCCTCACTGAGGTGCCTCTGCAGGCTGTTTCCAATTGACTGCATGTCCAAGGCTTCTCTTCCTGGTCTTCACATCCCTTTAGAAGATCCAAGAGCTTGAATTCCTCTTGGTTTGGCTTGTTCTGATCTCAGAGAATTCCTCTTCACTCTGGCCAAGCATTGCTAATACCTGTGTTTTTTTAAAACAAGACATAAATGTGGGGTTTTTTAGACTAGAAACTGCTTTCTTCCATCATTTACATGTAACATAATTTTGGGGAATAGATGGTTTGAGGCAAAGAAGGAAACAAATGAACTCTTTTTCTGATTTTTCTGCTATTTGGAAATTAAAAGTAGCACTTAAACCCACAGAAGTGATTGAAGGAGGGAGATTTTCAGCTGGAAATCTTGTGTAAATACCAGAGCAAAATTCAGTAGATATTAAAATATGATTTTGTCCTCTGAGTCATCTTGGAATGAGGTATTTGTGTTCCAGTAAGTACAGATATAATTATGAAGCTGAATTTCACCTTAGAGAATAAATGGGGGGAAAATGGGAATGGCTGATAAGGATTTCAGGGCAACCAGCAAATGATAAGGAAAGTCCAACCCTGTGCATGAGAATAACTCACTGAAGGATTCCTGTCATCAGGGTATCAACAGGTTGCTGGGATTTAGTGCCAGATCCCTGGGAGCAGAAGTGCCCGTTGATTCCTCGGGGAACACACTGAAAATTTATTCCACGTATTAAAAGGAAAGCAAACAAATAAAGCTCCCAGAGAGCCACTAAAAATCCATATCCAATTTGGGGTTTTGGAGGGACTTCATGAAGAGGAAGAATTCTAGTGCTGCTTTTCTGTTCCTGAATATTTCATTGGAAGCACCTTTCATCCTTGTATAGAAATTCTAGGAAGCCCATCAAAGGCCCTGAAGGAAAAGGGGATATTTCCTCTCTTCCTGTGCTCAGCTCTGATTTCCTGGAGAGAAGAGGAATCTCTTTTTCTGCTCTACACAAGCGGAAAAGGTATTTTGTGGTGCCTGATTTTGCTTCAATCACTGAACTCCTCCTGTCCTTGTGTTTTCTGCCAAGTCTTGCAAACTCCACACTTGGAAAGAAACGCTTCTGACCAGCCTGGGATTACTGGAATTGTGAAGGGTGTGTGGATAGGGGTCTGAAGGGAGAATTGGTGGTGGTTTTCCTCCACGTGGCTTCAGTCTGGTCACTGGGAGAGAAGGAATCCATGGGTGGTTCCTATGGCTGTGTCGAGATCATTCCTGTTTCAACAACTAAATTTTTGGAGCTGTTGTGAGTCCTCCTTGGGATAATTACATGGACAGTGGCTTGGGAAGCCAGATTTTTTGGGATGGGTGGGAGGTTTGCATTTGTAGGGAATGCCGGTGGTGGGTTTATCCAGTGTGAACAAGTAATGTGGGTAACATCCATCATGAGATACACACACTCACAGGCTCCAGGGAGAATGCTGGAAAACTGGAGGAAAAACAGACCAGCAAGTCTTGTGGAGTTTGAGAGCAAAGCACCAAGTCTGCTGGGCTAAAACAGAGCAACAAGCCAGGCTGCCTTCTGACACATCTCATGGAGATCCAAGGAATTTTGCAGTCGTGCCTGAGAAATGGCATTTAAACATTCCCTTCTCAAGTACTCATAGTGGAAAATCTGGAGTGGGTGCAGTGACCTTGCTCCCACATCTCCGTTGGCCCCTAGTGGAAAATCGGGATGTAACAGCCCGATGTTGACCGAAAAGCGTTGGAGTTTGGGGGTGTTGCCCAGCGGGTCACTCAGCAGGTCGTTATGGCTGTGCCTGGATTTGCATAATGTTGGCAGGTGGGATAAGGACTGTCAGGGTTAATTAACTGCCCCGGGGCTTTAATCCTGCTCAGGGCTCTAAGTGGTTTTGGTGCTCACACTCACTTTCCAGTTGGGCTCGTTAAGTCCTCTGCTCATTATCCCAGTCCGTGCGCAGGAATGGGGGTCTCAGCCCGCAGTTCTGGGCCTGCACTCCCTCCCTAAGCTGTTTTTTTACAGCAGTGACCCCCACATGGGTTGTGGTCTCCAATCTGTGAGTGTTACAGGGTGGTTTATTCTCTGCAAAAGGGGCTCTGGGTTTTCCTGCCTCGCTCTCCCAGAGGAGCGTGCGGTGCCAGCAGTGAGGACAGTGGGGGTGAAGGGATGCCCAGAAACCCTCCTGAGCACACCCAAAGATATAAATGGCTGCTCAAATACAATATTAATTGGTTTTTTTGGTGAACTGGTCATTAGAGCTGTCCACACCTGAATATCCATCCCCCACCTTGCTGCATCAGAATCTCATTAACTGAATGAAATCCTGCAAAGAAACCTAAAAATGTTCTATCTCAGGATCTTAACAAAAGTTGGCCAACCCAACAAGTGTCATTTCTAGCATATAATAAATAATACAGAGATCCTTTCTAGCCTGATAAGCGCAAACCTATTGATTAAAACCTTGTCTTCAGCTCATTTCCTGCCTCACTGAGCCGAAGTGTGTTTGATCCGTCTCGGTTTGGGATCAGCAGGATTTTTTTGTGTGGGTGCAACACGTCGCTCTCTCTTTGATCCCCCAGAGAGTTGTTTGGGCGTTGCAGCAGCTTTTTATTTTGCTTTGAGAGTGAA
This sequence comes from Hafferia zeledoni, assembly GCA_035583235.1. NCBI lineage: Eukaryota > Metazoa > Chordata > Aves > Passeriformes > Thamnophilidae > Hafferia > Hafferia zeledoni. The sequence goes on along the minus strand of JAWWEV010000018.1, from coordinate 17,998,983 downwards.
CTAAAACTGGTTTGATGAGTGTCACCATGTTCCAGATCTGCCTAAATGTCACTCAGCAGAAGAGACCAGAAGCTGTAGGTGATGACCTAAAGACAAGCCACATGTGGTACGTGCTCTGTATTTCAGAGAACAGAATTAATTTATGTAGGATAATACAGGAATAATTAATTACCCAATAAATGCAGGACGAAATCTTATTTTAAATGCTCTGCTGCAGCTCCTCTGTTTGAACAGTAATAATATTCCCTGCTGGTCCTCAGATTGGGTAGCTGGGTATCCATTTAGGATAGGGGGCTATCTATAATGTAGCATCACCCAGGATCTCTTCTAAAGAAGAGATATTTTATCAAAAGGGGGGAAAAAACCACAATTAATAAGTAAATCGCCACAAAAAAGCCCCTTTAAACCTTGAGTCATTTAAAATAGATGAATGTCTGTGCTGGCATTTTAGAAGTGGATGAGAGCAATGTGCCATCTTTGACTCTACAAGACAATTAAAAATAGCTCATTTTTGAAAGCTGCTGCTGCTTTGGATACCATGGACATTGGGGACCATAGATATGGAGTACCGTGGATATTGTGTACTATGGATATTGGGTGCCATGGATGGTGGGTACCCTGGATAGTGGGTACCATGGACATTGGGTATCATGGACATTGGGTGCAGTGGATATTGGCTACCATGGATATTGAGTACTGTGGACATTGAGTGCCATGGATAGTGGGTACAGTGGGTATTGGATATCGTGGACATTGGGTACCATGGATAGTGGGTACCATGAATGGTGGGTACCATGGACATTGGGTACCATGGACTTCATTCCCAGAGCTGCTGGGCATTGCCCCCCACGAGCCGGGCCATCCTGACATGGGATGTGAGCTTGGAGAGCCCACTTGGGAGGGCCCCCACGTCTCCCAGCAACACTGGAGCAGCCCCCTGGGGTGTCAAGGCCAGGGCCTTTGCTGTGTCCATTGTGGGAATCCAGGAGGAGACTGCACAGACCACGAGGCAAAGCAAGAGTCCCAGGCCAGGAATTGTCTGGGTTTGTCGATAACACAGAGAGAAGAAATTGGCTCATAAAGAGCGAGCAGATTTGCCAGTGAGCTCTGTGTGTAGGTGAGCTCCACCCACTGCATTCTCCATGTGTTACTCCCTTCTCCTGTTCCAGCTGGAGTTGGAGAGAAATGCAGACCATGCACTGGGTTCATTGCATGTTGAGAGTGAAATGTTGACAGAACAGCTTGTGGTCACACTAAGTGATGCCATCCCCAGAAATCCAGGAAAAAAGAGGTGGCAACAAACTGATACGTGATGGGATTCTGTCATTTGGGGTCAGTGAAATGAGGCCACTCAGCTGATGTTCCTCGAAGGGAGGGTTGGTGAGAAGGATTCCAAAGCAATGTGTGACAAACACTGATTTGTTACAGTTCAGGCTTTAATTGGAATAATTATGTGTGAACCTTCTGTTTCCTTTTTTATTCTTCTGCTAAAACGAACCGAAATTTAACAGTTGTGGTACCGTAAGTTTGTAGGTGATTAATATGACCCAAGGCTCTACTCGAGGTAATGATTCAAACCAGAGAAGAACCAGAAGCAGCAAGAACAAAGATAATCTTTAAATATGGATTCCTGCTTTCTGGTTCTGACTGGAGGTGCCTGTCCCAGAGCCCAAGGACCCTCCTTTGATCTTTCATCCCATCAAGCGAAATCTCTTTAATCCTGGCTGGGAGCACCATGGTGGGGATGTTACTCCTCTTGCTGGCAGAGCTGCTGGAGGAGCAGTGAACCTGCTCCCTGTGATTTGTAGCCTCTGTTGGCAGGACCTGGAAAACTTCAAGTTTTCAGGAACACTCAGATTTCCCAGAGGGGTTTGGGTGCCCCTGCTGGTACCAGGCACCGCCTGGCCCAGCGGGTGCTTTGCCATCACTTGCTGTTGTTGCTCTGCAATATCAGCCCTCCTCTTTCCTTCTCCCCCAAGAAAATTTTCAAGGATCTTGGTGAAGTAATTATATGTATTTTATATATTTTATGTCTATCACAGAATCCCAGAATATGCTGAGTTGAAAGGGACCCACAAGGATCAACCAGTCCAGCTCCCACACCTCACAGGACTATCCCCAAGGGTCTGAGAGTATCATCCAAATGCTCCTTGAGCTCAGGCAGCCTTGGAGCCATGACCACTGCCCTGGGGAGCCTGTTCAGTGCTCGACCACCCTCTGGGAGAAGAACCTTTCCCTGAGATCCAACCTAACCCTGCCCTGACACACCTTCAGGCCATTCCCTGGGGTCCTGTCACTGATCCCCACAGAGTATATATTTATTTTCTTTCCTTTCCCCACCACTGATGGGATTTATGGTGGGATCTCATGTATCATCCCCCTGCATGCACCAAAAGAACCCAAGCCAAAGTCAGCCCAGCTCTGGGGTTGCAGCAGCTCTGTTGTAACACACAGCCTAAACTGAAACAGTGAACAAAAGCTTTGGGAAAGGGAGAAGCAGAAACGTTGGACATGGGAGCTTGAGAAGCAAAAGCCATTTTAAATGCAGAACAGGAATCCTTTGCAATGCCCTTTTCTCCTTTTCCCCCTCAGGCTGTGACTGTGAGGAACTCCATGGCCAAGTCGTTGTACAGCGCCCTGTTCGACTGGATCGTGTTCCGGATCAACCACGCTCTCCTCAACTCCAAGGACATGGAGGAGAACACCAAGGTAACGTCCCAGCAGCTCTCTGGGCTGTGCTCTGGTTTTGATACAGGTCATGTGGTGAAACATGTCCTGAGCTGTGACAGCACCTGCTTGATGTGGGGTTAACTTTCCCTGGGTTAATTACTGAGGACATCATTACGTTACATGGTGTTTGGGAGCTCTGGAGGGTGAAGCCCCTCCCAAATTATACCCGCAAAGCAACCAGGGAAGGGACTTTGTGGCAGCCACAACAGCCTGTTCACCCACCCCCTCCAGGAGCAATGCAACTGATTTTCCTCCTGGTGTGTAAAACTAGAGGGCTGTAGGTACTTGAGAGGGAAAAGGGAATTCTTCCTAAGGTGAAGTGTTGAGAGGAAGTTGCTCCATGAAAATAAAGACAAATGGGGTCTGTAGGGGCACATCTATAAGGAGCAGAAAAGTGAAATTATGGGGGGGAAAAAAGGTCTTGATGGGAAGAGCACCAGTGTGGTGCCAAACCACCTTCCCAAGGAAGTGATGGAGGGATGGCAGGAGGTTTCCTGTGTCAGCAGGGCTGGATGCCATGACCCAGGACATCCTCTCCTAAAAACCTCCTCTGTATCCATCTGCCTTTGTCGTGCCAGGGGGACACAAACACCAAAATTCCCAGGGATATGGATGTGTCTATGCACACACACACACTTGCAACTCCCAACTACCCTTGGCTTGGGAATTCTGGGTGTGGTTTTTTGGGGGGGTTGTGCCTCCAAACCAAAGCCACAGCAGCTGGAAGGAGGGTTGTTGTGCCAGGCACTATCGGAGTTGTGGAGGCTCCTAGTGCAGTCACTCCTTTATTGAACTCCTCATGGAGCCTGATTATGGCCTGGAAATAAATCCATGCCTATAAAATTGGTTCTCTGCTTTCCTGACAGAGAAAGGTTGTTCCAGTGATAACACCCAGCAAGTTTTCTGACTGCACATGTTGCCTCTCCCTCTGTTTAATATTTCACCAAAATGTTGTGTTCTTTCGTGATTTTTTTCCCGAGTCATCACAAGTTTTGTCTGGGCTGTCAGGAGAAAGAACCCCACACTGTTTGTGTATTTGGTGAAGCAGAAAAGGTGGATTTGCTTTGACAAGGAAATGCATCTCAAATGCTAATTAATTTTTTATTACCAATCCAATGATTTTTGAAATCATTATTTAGATTAATTTAAATTCATATTTAAATACGAAATTAGACCAGGACACTCCTGCCTGCTTAGTCAGCATGTTTGGAATGGCAGGATATGGTGGGTGTTTATGGGCCATTAAACTCCAGTTCCCAACCTCAAATCTCAGCAGGTAAGAGCTGGAACGGCCCAAATTCCTGCTGTTTTCCAGCACTGCCGATGCACATTAACCCTCTGCCTCCTGCAGCCAGGACTCCCGTGGAGCTCAACCACCTTCCCCTTGCCCGTTTCGCTGGCTCACCTCCTGAATTCCCAGATTTCTGACCCATTTGTGGCCCCACACCACGTGGTGTAGCCGTGAGATCCAGGTCAGGCGGGGAGCCCCGGGAGCGGCGTTGCCCTCGTGCCAGGGCAGATCCGGCACCGCTGGCACGTGCCCAGGGCCTGGAGCTGCAGGAACGTGCTCAGATCCAGCCAGGCCCTCCTGGGCTGTGCTCCTGCCAGGTTTTCTGGAGCAGGAAGGCAGTGCACAAAATCCCAGGAAGTATCCACTGCTCAGGCAGGAGGGTGGTTTGATGGTTCATCCCAGAATCTGGTGAGTGGGAAGGGACCCACAGGGACCATCCAGTCCAACCCTCAGCCCTGCACGGGACCATCCCCAATAGTCACTCCATGTGCCCCAGAGGATCATCCAAACACTCTTTGAGCTCTGGCAGCCTTGGGGCTGTGCCCACTGCCCTGGGGAGCCTGGTCAGTGCCCACCACCCTCTGGGGGAAGAACCTTTTCCTGAGATCCAACCTAACCCTGCCCTGACACAACTCCAGGGGCCTTGTCCCTGGTCCCACAGAGCAGAGATCAGTGCTGTCCCTCATCTTTCCCTCACAAGGATTTCCACAAGTCCCCCAGAAATCATGGAAATGCCCAAATCCCCCCTGTCTTCTTGTCAGAGGATGAAGGAGAGATTTCCATGCTTTGCACGGAGCAGCTCCATTAAACATTGACCAGCCAGTTTTCCCTCCAGTGGTTCTACCACGTCACCTCCTCGCCCCTTGTTTTAGCCCCTGAGTGAGCTCCTTCCAGCACAAGGGGAGGAGGGATCTCTCCCTGGCCTGGGCAGGGCTGGGAACAGCTGCTCCTTTGCCCTCAGGGAATGACGTGGCAGCAGCAGCCGATGCCCATTAACTGGGGGTTTCCTACCACTTCACAATCCTCTTGAAACCCTTTTCAACTCGTGCTTGGAGGATCCCCAGCTGAGGACAGAGGTTTGTCTGAACCTCCCATGTGTGGTCCTGGGGTTGGGCTGGGAGCAGTGGCATCTCCAGACCCTGGAATGGGACTTGAATGACATCTACGTACACCAAATCCCTGATTTCTGAAAGAAAAATAGAACCTTGTGCCTCAGCAACCCCTGAGTGGGCAGCGGGTGCCCAGCATGTGACTCACCCTGCAGCAAAGGGCCTGGATTGATCCCAGCCCACACTGGCCACCGATAGTCCTCTGACTTTTAAGGGATGTTTCGCAGTAATCCTGAAGGTTGGGAAGGTGCAGGAGGTGGCAGGTGATGGGGTTTGGGCAGAGAGCTTTCTTAGGTGAAAACCGCGTTTTGCAGAGGTCAAATGAGGCTCAGAACTGAATTCACAGTGTTCATGGGAGAAGTTGATGAGAAAAATTAACATGGAAGTTTATCTTGGTGAGTGTGAATTTTGATTTCAGTGGGACAATGGGAATGGAGACAATTTTCAGATCCCAGTGTGTGTTTATTTGATGTCAGCAGTGAGGAGGAGATCAAAAGATGAAGCTGGGTTGAAAAAAATAAACACTTGGCCATCGCTCTTCCCTGTTTTCAAGCAAGTATTTGGGAGATGTAAATCAGACCTTTGATATCCAAATTTAGTTGAATGTACAGTGAATTATTTGGGGAAAACACAGTGAGATTTGGCTTGTCTTGCTTGCTGACAGGATTTGCAGAGTTGTGAGTCAGTTATTTCATGGTCTTGGTTCGTGGTGATGGCAGAGCTGCCACGGATCAGCTTCACTCCGACTCCTGTTCCTTGGCCTTCCCTCCCTCACTTTCAGCTGCTTTTATGTTCTCCTGATCCCCCTCAAACTGTCTGAAATTTGACCTTTATTAATGAGGTCTGAGCCTTTTCCTCCTCTGGAGAAGGAGATTACTAAACCTCGGAGAGTCTCTTATTGAATTCCCCTTCCATAAATCAGGTTAGGAATTGTTACAAGTCCATCTCATTGCTCCAAACGATGATGTAGCGGAGATTGTGGTGCATCAAAAGGCATTTCCAAGGCTTTTTTTTAAGCTTTTCCCATTTGGTTCTTGTGAAGTGTCTTAATTTGCTCCTAAATCACCCTGCTGCTGGCTTGGGGTGACGTGCTGCCTCTGTGGGGATGGTGGGGAACTCGTGGCCACGAAGGAAATCAAAATTAATGGCCAGGGCGAAAAATTCATGCTTGGATTCATGAAGAATTCATGGCCATGAAGGAAAGTCATTTGAATTAATGACCATGAAGAAAATTCATGGTTGGATTCATGAAGAAAGTGCATTAAAATTAATGGCCATAAAGAAAATTCATGGTTGGATTCATGAAGAATTCATGGCCGTGAAGAAAAGTCATTTAAATTTGATCAGCTAATTAATTCTTGGTGATGTGACCTGAAGCAGAGGAAGAATTGCTGAACACACAACATGTTTAATGTGCATCAGTTCATTAATTTTAGGGTCCAGCTTCCAAATTTGTGGCAGATCTCTGCCTCTGTCTTTATACAAATCCACTGTGTGTATTGGGGTGGGGTAGGTCAGAGTGGTCCTTTTAGATTCAGTGGTGGTGGGTTTGGGGGTTGGTTTGGGTTATGAGGTTGGTTTGGGGTTTGGGGTTGGTTTGGGGTTTAAGGTTGGTTTGGTTTTGGGGTTTGTTTGGGGTTTGGGGTTGGTTTGGGGTTTGAGTTTGGTTTTGGGTTTAGTGGTTGGTTTGGGTTATGGGGTTGGTTTGGGTTTTGGGGTTGGTTTGGGTTATGGGGTTGGTTTGGTTTTGGGGTTGGTTTGGGGTTTGAGGTTGGTTTTGGGTTTAGTGGTTGGTTTGGGTTTAGTGGTTGATTTGGGTTTTGGGGTTGGTTTGGGTTATGGGGTTGGTTTGGGTTTAGAGGTTGGTTTGGGGTTTGGGTTGGTTTGAGTTTTGAGGGTGACTTTTTCCAGTGTTGGCTTTGGAACATTGTAAAACAAAGGCATTTAAAAGATTCAAAGAGATAAAAAATAAAAAAATAGTAATAAATAAGATTTTTCCTCCTGACTTCAAAGCAAACCTCTTTGTGATGACCAAAACTCACCTCTGTGATGGGGTGACATCCCCAGGGTGCATTTGGGGTGCCATAAATGAGCTCCAGTGTTCACTATTGTTGGCATTTTGGGAATTGGGGAGGTTGGAGCCTCCAGAGCACCCTCTGCCAAAGCCCTTAAAACCCAAGCTGGGGTTCAGTGTCCTGCCTGGGTTCTTTTGGAAAATCAGGAGGTCCTTTTTCACCATCCCAACCCCAAAGTGCTCCCTGCCTTTAAATCAACCAGATTTTAAAACTCTATATAAAAAATCCGCTTTTAATCACAGTAATTCTGCTGTAGATTTGATGTGCTAATTAATGCAGTCACACTTTTGAATTTGAAATGTTAGTTTTGATAAAGAAACAACATTAACACATAAACTACACTTGGCAAGTCGAGGTCCAAGTTCTGTTTCATGTTTGTGTGATTTCCTCGTGGCGCCTCTTCAAAGGGTGGGTTTGAAACTGAAGAATTAAAAGATTTGTAAAGAAAACTCCTTTGATTCTTTTCTTTAAATATTGAGCTGCAAATTTAGGCTTGAAACCACCCAGATCACAGGGTTTTAACAGTCAGTTTAACAAAATAATGTCATTTATTCAGACATCAATGGACAGAATGTTTTTGCACCTTGCTGCAAGAATTGATTCTGGACTGGCAGATTTGTGCTGTTTTATCTTGGAAAAATCTGATATAACCCTTTTGCAAGGGTACAGTGGGATTTTTTGGGGGGCCAGAAAGCAGAAAAATAGCCATAAATTCCAATTTTCTCTGCTCAAAAGCTTTACCAAGTGCCGTCCACTGACCTGTTTCTTTTGGGAATCCACAGCAAGTGACCTGATTCCCAGCAGAGTCTGCCAGGATTTCTGTGGCGTGAAACTGCAAAAACCCCTTCAAAACATTGAACTTGGTATTCTGGAGGAGTTTGGGAGTTCCACACACCATCAGTGCTGGTTTGTTCTGTGTGACAACCAGGGCAGAATGAGCCACCCCCACCTGCGTTGATACCTGCAGGGGTTTTGTTAAATACTGATTATTTTTGTAGTTCTGGGCACGTTTAATTGTGGCTGTCAGCAAAGATCTATCAAAAGGCAGCTTGAAAAATGTGATATTTTAATCGGATTCTTTTATAACTGAAGTAGCTGTTTTTGCTTTATATGTTTTGCTTTATAAATGTATTTCTACGCCCACATTCGAATATATTTGGTAGCAGTTTCAATGGAATAAGTGAATCAGGATTGGCAAAAAAGGAGGGGGTTTTGTGCTCAGTTATTTCATCTGAAATGAAGTTCGTGGGAGCTTAAAAACCTCACTCAGCTTAAAGTCTCCACTCGTGGCAGGGCCTTAACTATTCCCTCAGAGCATCAGCACGGTGCCTGGGAAAGCTGGTGTTGGGAGATCCATCAGGACTCTGGAATGGGAGCATTTTATCTTCTGAGTCTTGGCTTTATGTGGTGGAATGGAGACTTTTCTGGAGGGCAGTTTCGGGATGGGTGGTTGGGATCGGGATTTGTTGGTGCAGGGACGGCGCGAAGGGAGAGAAAAGGGCACCTGGTTCTGTTTCCATCGTCACTTTTTCCATGGAGAATATGGATAAAATAGGAGCTGGTGATTATACAGAGGGTTCAAGGAGGATTCTCCCTGAGATGTATGAAAACAAAGACGAGGCAGAAGCTTTACTCGTTAATGAGTGTCCGGGAACAAAAGGGCTCATTGGGAAGAGCCGGAGCAGGATTGACCCTCGAGTGGAGCAAATCCCTCTGCCAGGCTCAGTCCTTGCTCTGGTGGTTCCCAATTCCCATCCTCTGTTTCTCATGGGCCTTTCTCCAAGTGATGCAAACTCTGGGAGGGTGGCCAAGGGCCTCCATCCCTGGCATGGCACAGGCAGGAGAGTCTTTCTGAAAAGCCTTTCCAAAGGATGAGCATCCAAAGAGCTCTTGGGGAATGGGTTAGAGCCTCATCCTGGTGCTGAAATGCCTTTTTCCTGCTGTTTTTGCTTGTTCCAGCAGCCCAAGTCCCTGTTAGCTGGACGTGGTTCCTGGGCAGGAGGGGGCACAGAGGGAATATTTTCCTCCCACATGGAGTGATCTGTTGGAAACAGCAGCGTGGGGAGGCTCGTGGATAGTCTGGGTTATATTCCTGGCAGTGGAATCAGGCTGGGCTTGGGAAGGAAGTCCCACACAATCCAAAGAGGGGATAACACCAGTCCCATGAAGGCCTGGCAGCCCTCAGGTTTGGAGGGGCAGAGCAGGGGGGTTTCTTCTCCCTGCTGGAGCTTTGGTTCTTTTGACATTCCTGATGTTTTTGCCTCTCATTAATTCCATCCAGGTTTCTTCAAAGATGGTAATCTGTCTGTAAATTTTAGAAAACCACCTCTAAAAGAACTTTTCTCTTATGACAAGTCCATCTGCCCAGATATCTAAAGTTACATGTTGTCTCTCTGATTGGGTGAATTCTTCCAGATGGCACCGTATCAACAATTCCAGGAAAATTCCCTCTATTGACTCAAATTTAATTCTGTCTGTATGGACTTGGATTATGGACTACAGGCACACAATCCACCCACTTGCTGTGCCTTCATTCTAACCCTCACTCTTACTTTCCTTGCAGACTTTATCCATTGGAGTCCTCGATATTTTTGGGTTTGAGGACTATGAAAACAACAGTTTTGAGCAATTCTGCATCAACTTCGCCAACGAGCGGCTGCAGCACTACTTCAACCAGCACATCTTCAAACTGGAGCAGGTCAGTCTGGCAGTGTTTGCTCTCTGATGCCTCTGAGTGTTGACATGAGTCTGTGGCACTGATAACACACTTAAATTGTCTCTTTAGTTCTCTTTTGTTAAGGAGTGTCCTCTGAATTGCTCACATTTAACCTCTCGTTTCCCACTGTGCCTCCTGTAAAATAAAACCCAGCTGGAGAGTTGCTGGTTTTAAATAAACATTTGGGGCTACAAAGGCATTATGAAGACCTTACCCATTGCTCTTCTGTCCCCTTGATCTGTGCTCAAGACTCATCCATGAGCAATTCCTTCCTTGCCTTTTCCTGGACTTGCTGCTGCATCATTTAATATCCCAAAGAAGTTATTTTTTGGCATCTGTTGAAAATACCACCCCAATCTTCCACTGTTTTTTTGTTTTCCAGTGTTGCTTTGTGAGGAGGGAGGGGAAATGTCACTTAATTTGTGTTCTCCAAGGTCAGACTTGAGAGTGTTACAACCTTCAATAGTCCTGGCAGATTAGGAAAGGTTGAACTTTAAGCTTTGCTTTAGGTTTGTTCAGACTGGGTGTCGCTTCCCAGCCTCAGATTAGCAGATAACAAAAATCCAGGCTGTAATTCATCAGGGAGCAGGGACAGGAGGGTTCAGTCTGTTAATGAGGAGGGGAGGAGGCTTTTCCAAACATCTCCCAACTGAAAGTCCATGTTGGAATATAAGGATGATCCAAAACTAGCAGTTTAGCCCTGAGTGGACCTTTTGGGGAATGTTTGCTCCTGAGATTGGTGGTTGCTGTTAACTCTCTGTATTTTTGGTCAGTAAGGTGGAGCAGAACTGCTCAAACCCATTTAATTCCACTTTTCAAGTGGCTGATGCACCAGCTCAGTAGATGCTCTGAGAAGGGAAAGGGAAAACCTGTGTCTGTTCCTGGGACCAGCTCTATTTTCCCATTATCCCCCATAAAAATGCCAATTTAACACTATTGCAAAGCCAAACCAGCTGGTTTTTTATAAACCTCACTGACACACTTCCCTAGAAGAGATTCAGGAAGAGAGGACCTTTCCTTAGAGCTGGAGAGAGGTGACACCTCAGGGGGTGGGATTTCAGAGCACAGGTTTCTGCAGCTCTGCTGTGATGGTGTCATCCCTCATCCCTGAAGGAATTCCTGTGGCTGGGCTGGGATCCCCTGGATCCTGACAGGAGCACTGCAGGCTCTGCTGGTGGGAAATGTGGACATCTCATACAGTTCATGTTCTGTAAATATGAATTCTTGGGTGAATGGATTGTGGGGTTGAACCATTTATTTTGCTCTTCGTGGAGTCCTGCATGTAGAGGAGGGGGTTGGATGGAAAGAAAACTTGATAATGGAGAAGAGAAGACCGAGGGGAGACCTCGTGGCAGTCACAGCTTCCTCAGGAGGGGCAGGCACCGATCTCTGCTCTGTGGGGACAGGGACAGGACCCAGGGAATGGCTGGAGCTGTGTCAGGGCAGGTTCAGGCTGGATTTCTTGCAGGGGAGGCTGCTCAGACCCCCCTGCACTGCCGGACTTTGTCACTAACAGGGGGTGCCTTCAGAGCCCGTTTGTGTATTTATGGAGAAAGGAGGATTTACTGTGTCTGTGTTGTGTTAAAAATATATTTGTTGTACATCTATTTTTATACAAATGGCTGTGTGTATAAATTCCTTTTCTACTTAAATTGAGACCAAACATAAAAATCCTCATTCCTAAGTGAAAACACTGGATTGTCAGCCTTGGAATCTTCTGGAGGGATGTCGGGAACTCGAGGCATCCGCGGCGTCTGCGGCGCCGGCACCGACCCAGACGTTGGGCTTGTTCCTTCAGGAGCTTCCTAATAATAATGATGATGTTCTCCCACCCCATGGATTTCTCATGAGCTTCCTAATAATAAGGTCTTCGCACCCTATGGATTTCTCATATCAAGCCCATTTTAATTCTCAATTAAATGATTCTGCTCACAATGCCAAACCTGCATTTGCTGAATGAACAATAGGGGTTCCATGGCAGGGAGTCATTCCTGGATGGATAAATCCTGGCTGGACAAGTTTCCCCACACCTTGTTCCCTTTTCCAGCAGTGAACAACATTCCCAAGCTGCCCAGGATGGATTTTAGGATGCAAATGTCTAGAAAGGAGCATTGACAAGGTTTATCTCCCTTTATTTCTCATCTGACAATGGCCCATTTGAACATATTAGATGATAGAAGAGTATTTTGGGATTATTTTAAGCTGGGAAGTCAGCTGGGAATGGAGAGAGACAGGGAAGGGGTTTCTCACTTTGCAAACACCGCCTGAGGCTGAAGCAGATGGTGTTGGAGGCAAGAAGGGAGGAATTTCACACCCTGCTGTTTAGTGGGGAATTTTTATGCCAAATACATTCATTTCAACATCCCAAAGTAACTGTTTATTGTGTGGCCCTGCCCGAGTTGATGTGACAGGAGCACGATGGGAGAGGTTCCCACGTGGAGTTACTCTGGGAAGAGGGATTGTTCACTCGATTGCCCACTCTAATCTGGGAATTTTCCCTGTGTAAACAAGGTTTCCCTGTGCCTCGGTAAGGGAAGGCTTGGGGAGAGGAGCTCCTGGAGCAGGGCTGGCTCCAGCTGGGAGCAGGGGGAGCAGCTGCTGGGGCTTTCTGCTGCTCTGGGGGGGTTACATGTGAGGTTTGGGGCTGTTGCTCAATTCTCACTGCAACTAATGGCAATATTCCTAAGGGATATATTATCCCATACTCTATGGGCTAAGGCATCCTGGGCCCTGAAATGCCCAATGCCCTCCAGCCCTCGTTAAATCAGAAAATTTTTTACCTTTATATCCCACAAAAGGGCAACGAATTTCATAGATTGTGTCAAAAACTTTAGGTCTGATTTTCACCCCCTTTGGATCTGGGTTTCCAAAGCCTTCAGTTTGTGCTTTTGGACAGATGGGAAACTTATGATAGTTTTTATTTTGTATTTTTGTCACATTTCCTCTTTCATTTCTCCTCTGTTCCTGGTCACTCCCTCCAGCCATCTCTGAATTTTACCACAGGGTTTTGGGGAGCAATATTCCCAATTCCCCAGGGAACATGATGCTCTAGATAAGTGTGAATTTAAAAGTTGTGTTTAATGCTTTCTCCTCTAATTGTTTTTATTTACTTGATTTTATTCACTGCTTTTCTTCACTGTTGCCCATGGCTGGATATGAAGTAATTGATAGTGGAGCACGTGCGGATGTGGGAAGGCACATCCAGCATCTCCAAGATTCTGTTGGGCTCGTGGGTGTTCTCTCCCACTCCAGATCTGTAAATCTTTCAACCCAGCCTGGATTAGGACGTGTTTAGGTTTGGTTTAGCACTGCAATAACGTCCTGATAACAGCCCTGGGCCGATGCTCCCAGACAGATAACAGGACTTGGTTCTCAGCACCTTCAACTCTAAAATGATGGGATTTTTCTGTTCCTGGCAGGAGGGTTTCCACCAGGCCTTGTGGAAGGTTTTCCTGCTGCTCAGTGTTTGTATTTGAATTTTAAACCCCTTGTTGTGTGGGCCTTAAGCAGTATTTTTATGCTGGGTCGGTGGGGGCAGGCAGGGTTTGTATTCAATAGTGCTCAGCTCTCTCTTTGCCCAGCCCCAGGTCCCCCTTTGGTGACACATCAGCGTCCCTGTCCTGCCAGTGTCACCATGCTCAGGGCACCAAAGTTGTTCTGAACGTTTGGGAAGTGTGAATCTCTCCACAGGTCACCTGGAGAACAATCAGTGGCATCCCACCCAAAAATTAAATGAAAATATGGAGCTGCTGGACTCTGAAAAAAACCCAAATGGCTTTTTTGAGTTCTTTGCTCCATTTCTGTTGCCAAGTCTGGGATTTCAGTGCTCTCCTTTCCAGGGAACTTGCATTGCTCCACTCCCCAGCTGTCCAGGGGTGGGAGGAGTAAATCCACACGTTTGTCCTGGGACTAAGGATGCCAAAACCAGGACTCTGTGGGCTTGGCTGCACTAGAAACTTCTGCAGACAGTGGTGATCTCAACAGTTTGGGTCTTGATGGAAAGATGGTCTTCTAGAAACAGGACATTTGAATCAGCCCCTGGACATAACTCGGTTTGAAGGTATAAATTTAGGCTGATTCTGAGTTAACCTCCACTCTGAGGTTTTTGGTTTGAATGGACTGAAGCGTTTCATGTTGTCTTTGTCTTGTCAAATGAAAACCTCGTGTTATTTGGATGGAATTCCTTAATATTGCAGTGCTCTGCAAGGACCCTGCATCCATCAAAGGATGGCAGAGGCTTTGTTGTCCTACTCAGAAGTGAAGGAATATTCTGGAGGTGGGAATATTTTGGAGGTGGCTTTTATGGATTTAAAAATTCCTGAATTCTGCAGGAAGACAGTCAGGAGAAGATGAATATAGAAATCATATAGAATAATAGTAGCTGCAATTTAAATCAGTTTAATATACATGATTTTACCTCAAAGCTTCTGCCTTTATGTGGACAATCTCTGAGGTGTCCTGAGACCAGGAAACACCCCAGGAATGACATGGGTCAATCCCAAAGCCACAGTCACATCTCCTGAGCTGTGACCCTGAAGGCAACCAAGCCAATAACTGGAGTAGTGCTAGGAAAAAAGGAATAAGGGGAGGTTTTTTTCCACTTGAGCTTTGGAATGGTTCCTGCTGCTGCTGTCTCGAAAGGAGAGCACATGCCTGAGTTATTGTGGAACAGGCTGTTAGTTGAGGACTTTAATCCCTCTTCACATTTGGCCAATGCAGCAAGAGGTTACAGAGGGAATGGAAGGGAGGGAACAACCCCAGAGCCTGGGACTGAGTGTTTCTGACCCAGCCCAGAGGAAAAAGAAGAGCTGAGGAGGGAAAATGAGCCAGAATCCTGCAGCTGAAGGAACTGAGGCCAGGAGGGATGTGACCACTGGCCTCGAGGCTGTGGAAGAGCTGAAATTGAACCTGGAGAAGTGGAGACCTTGAACACTGGGCATTTGGGGTCATTTACCAGAGTGCAGTTAAAAAACCTCCACATCTGCCATTGCTAATTAGTGATGTTGCCCTGATTTCATAGGATCATAGAATTGATTGGGTTGGAAAAGACCTCTGAGATCATCAAGTCCAACCCTTGGGCCAACTCCAGTCCCTTTAC
>JAWWEV010000018.1:17938135-17976067 GCA_035583235.1 Hafferia zeledoni | reverse complement strand
GTCCAAGGCCAGGCTGGACAGGGCTTGGAGCAATCTGGGATAGTGGAAGGTGTCCCTGCCCATGGCAGGGGGTGGAATGAGATGAACTTTAGGGCCCCTTCCAACACAAACCATGCTGTGATTTAACAGCAAGCCAGGAGAAGGAAAGCAAGAATCCCTGCACAGCCAACCTGGGTCTGAACAAACATCTGGTGCTTCTGAAATCATGAAATACCAGGTGATTCCCTGTGGTTTAGGTTGTTCCAGGAGGTTTTTTTAATCCTTCTTTTTGCCATCACAGGAAGCATCAATGGTACTCAAACAGAAGAGACTTTCATTTTGGCAAATTGTGCATCGATTTCCACAAACCCATTTGAATGTCACCCTTTATTTTTGCCTGCACCAAACGTTATGTCCTCTGTGGGGCTTTTTTAGGAGGAATATAGAGCAGAAGGAATTAGCTGGCACAACATCGACTACATAGACAACTCCAGCTGCATCAACCTGATCAGCAAGAAGCCAACGGGGCTGCTCCATCTGCTGGATGAGGAAAGCAAGTGAGTAGGAAACTGCTGGGTTTGCCACTGGTATTTGGGTTTTCACTTCAAATGTGTTTATCCTTCACTTTCACCTCTTGTAATTCTTCCCAGGAAGGTGCTAATTAGCTCACTGGGCTGATTGGTGTCTGTAGTTTGGGTTTTGAGGTGGTAACGCAAGCAGTGGATAACCAGCAAGCTGAGCAAAAAACATTGACAAATAACCATTCCAATTCTTTTTCCAGAATTTCTTCCATTAAAGGGAAGGGGAAAAGTTCCCTTTGCTTCTCTCCTCATTTCTCTCCTTGTCTTTTATGGTGTAACAATGGGAAGGTGCTTGAGGTTGAGCTGAGTGAAGGGAGAAGTGCAGGTTGTGCTGTTGTTGGGGTGTAGGGTGGATTCATCAATTCCTGGTACAGAAGAAGCCAGGAGAAGGAAAGGAAGAATCCCTGCACAGCCAGCCTGTGTCTGAACAAACATCTGGTGCTTCTGAGGGCCCTCCTGTGCAGAGGCTGCACTTTCCCAGGGCTTAAGGGATGCAGCTCAGATCTGCATCCCTGGTTCATCCTCCTGGCTCGTCTCCGTGGAAGTTCCCAGATGAGTGTGTGGCTCTGGGGCTGTCTTTGGGTAGAAAGTTGGGATCAAAGTGGTTCTTCTATTGGATATTCCTGCCAGTTCTCTCCATGTGAAGGGCAGGGAAAGGCCAGGTGGGTTTGCTGAGGTTACCTCAGATGCTCTGGCCCAGAGCACGAGGTCTCCTCCCCCCATTTGCTTGGAGGTTTCTCCTCCACCCAGCGATGCTGCCCCAGCGATTCCGTGCTGGGCTCAAACACCTCAAATTAGGGAGAGTTGGAAAATACACCCCCAAGGTGCAGCTTTACATGGAGCTGGAGGATGGAGGATGGCCTTGCTCCTGCCCAGGGTCTCTGCCCAAGCAGACACAGAAGTGGAAGCTCAGGATATCTCTGTTTTCCCTTTTGTGTCCGAGAAAGAAGAGTTTAAAAGCTTTCCCTGTGGGTTCACAGCTCTCTCCTGTTTAATTCTCTCCACTCAGTTTTCCTCAAGCCACAAACCAGACGCTGCTGGACAAATTTAAGCGTCAACACGACGGGAACTCCTACATCGAGTTTCCGGCGGTCATGGAGCCGGCTTTCATCATCAAACACTACGCCGGCAAAGTGAAGTACGGAGTCAAGGTCTGTTCCCCAGCTGTGCCCTGCCAGTGGTTTCCATTGAAATCTGGGATGGGGAGGGACAGGCTCCACAGACATGTTTCGCAGAGGACTTGGCTCTAGAAGAGATGTGAGGGTTGGGAGAGAAGTGTTTGGTGAAAAGCTTGGCTGGAGTGAAAAGCTGATGGGGATTTGGGCTTCCTGTTCTCCTCCACATGGGCATTTAGGGGAAGAATTCATGTTGGTGCTACATCCCAATGATAGGTTGGAATGGGGTGTCTGGTGACCTTTCCAGGCTTGGTTTGTGGAGAAAACATGAAGTTTTCCTCATCAGTGGCTGTTT
Source organism: Hafferia zeledoni (assembly GCA_035583235.1). Taxonomy (NCBI): domain Eukaryota; kingdom Metazoa; phylum Chordata; class Aves; order Passeriformes; family Thamnophilidae; genus Hafferia; species Hafferia zeledoni. Next base: position 17,974,037 of record JAWWEV010000018.1, on the reverse strand, counting down.
CTAAGGCAGGTCACATGAGCTCAGGTCTCAGCATCCCCCTATCATGGGTTCTTCCTGAAATCCCACATGAAAAATTCCAAAGTTGATCCTGTTTCTAGTCATGGCAGTTACTGGCAGAGGGAATTCTGGTGGGCAGGGGAGCCTGGAGAAGAAACAGCCTCGGGATTTAATAATTTTTCTGATGGAATAAATGCCCATGATAAGCATCAGAGGTGATGGTCAGAAAGAGACATCTAAATGGGAACAGAAAAGGAAGACAGAAGCAGCATTGAACAGTTGAGGAAGATCTTGCCCTGAGTTTCACGTGGCTATTGTTTATTTTTCCCTCTTCTCTCCCCTTGCTCTTCCTCCCTGCCCAGGATTTCCGGGAGAAGAACACGGACCACATGCGGCCGGACATCGTGGCGCTGCTGCGGAGCAGCCGCAACGCCTTCATCTGCGGCATGATCGGCATCGACCCCGTCGCCGTGTTCCGCTGGGCCGTCCTCAGGGCCTTCTTCAGGGCCGTGGTGGCCTTCAGGGAGGCTGGCAAACGATTCGTGGAGAAGAAAACCGGTACGTCTGTGCCTCTCTAACCCTGTTCTGCAGCAGCAATTTAGGTCTAAAATATTGTTATACTGTTTTAAGTAGCCTGATTTAATAGGAGCTGTTAAAAAGGTCATTAAAGAGCAGGTAGGTTTTTTGCAGAAGTGACATTTAAAGGTGCATTTGGATTTTAACATATTACAAGGTAATATTTTCACTTTCCTGCTGCTTGAGGTTTTCCTTTCTGTAGGATGGATGGATAGGAAAACCTGAACATTCCAACAGAGATGTAGAAATTACCCAGCAAAAGAGACCAATTTGTTCTGTGGGAGTTCTTGAGCTGTTATAAACAGCAAAAGGCAATAATTCTTCTCTGTCATTTTCCAAGCTGTTCACCCTTTCAGCTCCAAGAGAGCGTGTCTCTTTTGCAGCAAAATTCATGGCTTTGCAGTCACCCAGAACCGCCTCACGGGCACTAAATTAGTGGGAAGTGGTGGTGCATCATCATGCAAGGCCTGGCTGTGCTTTGAGAGCATTTCTCTGCATCAGGCAATTTGGGGCAGACAGGAACAAGCCATTCCTGTTCATCTCTGGGCACAAGAGGGCTTGAAATTCAGGATGAAATTAGAGCCTTGGCAGGGAAAACATCAGCTGAGTTAAAATTAAGCCCAGGGCTGCCCCCTGGATTATTTTTTATGCAGAGAGTTGCATCGTGCAGGACCTGGGACAAGGGGCATAGGGATGGAAAATGTACAAGCAGGAAGAATCATTTTCTTGGGAGTAAATCCCAAGAAGAGCAGGAGGCAAAAAATGAGCTTTCAGTTCTTCCTGTCAAACTGCTCGGGTGCAGCAGAATGGAGAAGATGTTCCTCGTGCCCCAGGGTGTGTCTGGCACAGCCAGGCAGGTCTGTGGACAGTGGGGCTTCGTGACACCAACAGGGAGATGGCAAAGACCTTTGGCTTCCAAAGCCCATCTTTGCATTTTCATCTTGCACGAAGCCCGGACTGAGCTAAAGGGAACTGGCCCAGGAGATGATAGAAATATTCAGTCTCAGGAAGAGCTGATTTCAAGCCCTGCTTCGCTTTCTGTGTCTCTGGTCGTGCTCATCTCCTCACTCCTCAGCAGCCCTTCTGCTCCTCAGTGTGCAGTTTGTAGCCATAACTTGCTTATATCTCTATCAATATATAGGTATAAATTGGAGTCCAGGAGGTTTTCAGACAGTTCTGAGACTCAGTTCTCACATTGCCTTCTCTTTCCATGCCAAAACTAACATCATAGTGATGGCTGAGTTTCTAGACCTTTCCTAGCATGTGGGGCTGCTCTTTTATCTGTGTGGTGTCCTTTGGCCTGTTTGAAATGCCTGTTTTTGTGCTTTGTAACCTCTGGGTTTTGAGTCAAGGAGAAAGAAAAAACCTACAAACCCTCAGAAAGCTGGAGAAGGTTTGTCTTCAACCTCCCAACGACCCTCAGACCATTTATACCCTGAATTTCTGTGGGCATTAAGTTGGGAAAAAGTCATGAGAAAGTTACCAGAACTGGTGGGAGGTTACCTAAATCCAGTTCCCATACTGAGGTCACCTTATCCGTGGGGAAAGCTCTACAAGTGATGGTGGAGCTGGCACTCACTTTAAGCTGCCCCTGCTCTCTTGGAGGAGGTACCCACCATCTCCTGGCATGACCACCCAGGCTGGACAGGGCTTGGAGCAGCCTGGTCTGGTGGAAGGTGCCCCTAAGCTTTGCAGGGGGTGGAACTGGATGATCCTGAAGGTTCTTTCCAACCCAAACTGGGCAGAGGGGATTCTGCCCTCTGCCCGGGTCACCCTTAGCAAGGTGAGATCCGTAGCAATGTTTCCATCCACTTTGGCTGCCGTGGCCTCGTGTCCACCTCCCGCTCAGCTGTGTCCTCCACAGTCCATCCGTGTCACCACAGCACCACGGAGGAGGTGGCTGTGGACAAGGTGGACCTGGCCGGGGGCCTGGCCTGTGTCTGGCCAGTGGGATCCACCCAGTACCGGGTGCTGGAAGCCCCTTCTCCCCAAATCAGTGCAGCAAAGCCCCAAACTGATATTTGCTCCTGTGACAGATGTTTGGGAGTGATTAAAGGATCACTACAACAACCCCATCTCCACAGAAAAAGCAGAGAACCAAAGACAGCACGTTTGAGGTTTATTTGTGGTTTTATCAAACCTTGATGGCTTTGATGAGCCCACAGACACGGGGCTTTTGATGCAACGATGGTGGCCAAGTGGGAATGACTTCTCCCATGTGTGTTCATACATGTGTGCACGTTTAATACCTGTGTAGAATTCTTTTTCAAGGCAGGTGTGGTGAGGGAGCAGGGAAATACCTGCAACAGGCTTCTTCCATTAAAGGCTCTTTGCACTCTCCTGTCTCAACCCCAGCTGGGACTCTCTCTCTTTTCCCCATCCAAGTCACCCCTGCAACACCCAACAGGGATTTTCCTAAAAAATCCCTGGCTTATGGATAAGCAACTCTGCAAAAATTATGCTCTGCTTTCCCTTTGCATCATCCTCTTGGTTATCTCCTCCATGCCAGCAGTGCCCACCAGCGCTGCGGATGCTTCTGGAAGGACCATCAGCACTTTTTCCTGCTGGCTTTGGGGACTCTACCTGTTTTGTGCTCCTGATAGTGCAGCTTTTGGTAACTGTGATTGTCCTTGTGAACCTGGAGGGGAAGAGCAGCCAAGGGTTGTCACTGTGAAGTTTTTTGGGTACCTTTCTCAACTGCCCAAGTGCTGCCAACTGTCCTTGGATGGAACACACCTGCAGTTGGCTGAAGGGTGGAATTCTTCAATAATTTGGTTTTTAATTATTTTTAGCAGTGAGGATTGAAATGGTCCAATAGAACTATGTGTTTGAACTAGATTTGTTCGTGAACTTGGCTTAAAGGAACATTATCAAGTGTTTTAGGGAAGAAATTTGGCTGATGGGCTTTTTTTGCTGTATCATCACTGCAAATTTATTACACAAAAAAACCCCTCATCCTTTGGTGGAAAAAATGGTGCTGTTCATATAAACCAGGCTGTGGAGAGTCCCAGCTTTCTCAACTTGGTTTTGCTGGACCCAAATCCTCTTTCTGATGAAGGTTTTGTGGTTCTGGGGCCATGCCCACCCTCGGTGGGCTCTGCAGTTGGATTTGGCCACCAAGGGTTGGTCCTTGGGTCAGTGCCTGCTGTGGAGCTGCACAATAACTCCTCAGGAAAAACAATCCCAGTGGCTTCTCCAGATTTGTCCCTGAAGCTGAGCACCAAAAAACCCAACCTCCTGTGAAATAATTAAAAAACCCCACCTGTGTTTGCCAAATAAGGGTGACAGCAACAAAAACCTCAGTCCTTGAGGTCCCCCTGGTGTCAGTGTGAGGAGGACACCCTTGAGAATGTTCCTTTGGGGAGTTCCTTTGGGTCCTCTCTCATGATTCGATGTGTTGGTATTGAATGTTTCCGTACGTGCCGACACAAGGAGACTCCTCGGTGACCTCCCCGCCCCTCACGGGAGCGCCACGTGTCCCTCAGCGTGGCCGTTCCGCGGTGACGGGGCGGTGCTGCCCCTTGGCACGGAGCCACCTGTGGGACTCTGCTCCTCCCTGTGGGCACAGCTGGGCCACCCACACCCCTCTTGGCTCCTTCCAACCTGGGGCCAAACTCCAGTCGGCCCTCGAGGGACGTGGAGCCCTTGTTTAATGCAAATAATTGAGATTTCTCCCTTTAATTGCCAATGTCTGAGCAAAGTGGTGCAAGGTGAGAATTCCAGGTGGCTCTGCCAGGGAGTGTCTGCACTGGGAATTGCGGGAACCTCCTGGCAGAGACACAGGAAGGGTTTTAAAAGAAATTAATAAAAATAAATTTATCTAATAATCTAATTTTTGCCCAGATAATCTTGGGGTGATTATAAAGTGATTATGCTCTGGCTAAGAAGGATTACAGTTGGGGTTGGGATGTGGTCCAGCTCCAAGTTAAATTGTGTCGGCACAACCCTCGAGCTCCCGCGTCCCTCGGGCTCGTCCTCGCCCCTCCCCTGATTTCTGCTCACTTAATCTCTCTCTTCTCTCCAATTTTTTTTGTTCTGTTTTTATTTTGCTTCCCAAGGGCATGATGATGCAGTGCCATGTGCGGTTTTGAAAAGTGTGGATAGTTTTAGCTTTCTCCACCACCCAGTCCATCAGAGGAGCTTAGAGATCCTGCAGAGGTGCAAGGAGGAGAAGTACAGTAAGGCTCCCCCACCGCCCTCCCCCCGATACCACACTCACACCAGAAATGGAAACCAGGTGCATTCTGTGTCCAGAGGGCAAAAACCAGTGCCCAGGAGCCTTCCAGCTTCACACCAGTGCCTTGGAGCAATTTGGAGCCTGTTGGGAAATCATCAGGCAGAGCTGGAAGAGGAAAATGAAAAGCAAAGTCACCTCTCTGGAGGTTCTACATCATTTCGTTGGCAGTTTCCTGCTGGCGTTAATAAGGAATATTCCTGATACCAGGCACGGGGCTGGTTCTGCTGGTATTCAATTTCATTTGGGTTTCACTGGGCTTCAAAACTAACTGCAGCCTGTGAAAATCTTGTCTCCAAGGGCTTTTACTTCAATCCGAGGCATTTGAAGTTTTATTTTATGGAATAAGTCAAGATGTGCTTGGTCTCCATTTCTTCCTCCTCACTCCTCTGTCATGTAACAAACTCATCCTGCATGACAACATGGACACTCCTGCCTGCACTGCTCTGTTTTGTTTACATATATGAGGAGAGTTTTGGTGCTCTCACGTTTAGATCCCTCATTTCCCTGCCATTGTCCCCTTCCCTCGTGTTGCACGTTGAAGCCGACAGTCCCCAAGCTCAGCTGTGCACGGGCTGGGCCTCAGCCCAGGGGGCTTAAACCTCATCAAATTTAGGGGGAAATGCAAACCAGCACTTTTCCTCTGCAGGGCTGAGCGTGGTAAGTGCAGTAGGTGCATGTTAAGCCTTCACAGCTCTGGGTTTCCTGTTAGAAACCTCCTGTCAGGTGTCTGGGCTTCCTGTGGGGTTGGGGGAGCAGAGCTGGTCTTGTTCTTAATTTAGACTTTCATTCTGATTGGAGCTGCATTATTTTTTCCTGCAAGTTCCCACCACTGCTATAAGAAAATATAAAGGAGTAATACTGAATTTGACTAGATTTTAGATTTTATTACGTGGTGTTGTGCTGAGTGACCTCACTGATACTACTAAGAAACTATTGAAAAAGAAGGTCATTAACAGTAGAGTGATTTTACTTGCAAATTTAACTTTAATTTGCAAGTTTACTCAGCAGTTTGGGAAGGTTTGGGGGGAGGTTTTTTGCAGTTGTTTAGATGGGAAGAAGGAAATTCCTACAACTCAAAGAGCTTTAATTTAATGGGAAGAAGCAAAGTTGAGCTCAGCATCTCAAACCCTCACTTTTTATAGACCAGTCCACACATTTGGGCTCTCTCAGGATTAACCCAATGTGTGGATCTGGGATCACCATAGTTTGGGAATTGGCCAAGAGCATCTGCCCAGACCAACGAGTAATTCCTGTTCTGCATCCAGAAACCATTCCCACCTTCCCACAGGGTGTGCTCCTGCTTTCCTGGGCTCCCCAGCTTGGGCTAAACCAAAGCCTGATTTTTCTGTGCCAAATTCAGCAGATTTGGGGGCTCTGCAGGCGAAGCTGTTTGGGCTGAGCTTGGCCCTGGGGACTGGGCTTTTCCCAGAAATCAGCTGAGGTCACATCCATGTCATCCTTGAGAGAGGAACCGAGATCATCTCCTTGTCTTGAATTGTGCAATTACTTCTGAACAAAGAGGGAAAACTGTTTGATTTGACGAGCTGATGGAGATTCCCTTTAGGGCCCTGCCCACTGCCCACCCTCCCCTGGCCATCCCAGCTGCTTCCTTTGAGTCCATCAGTTCAGAGACATCCTCCAGAGCAAGGTTTAGACACCCCTGAGCTCAACACCAAAGCTCTGCTGGTTTGACATTCCCAGTAAACTGGGATTATCCCAAGCTCCCCTCAACAAGGACAAAGACCTGTTGGACAGATCAGCCTCTGTACTTTAACAGGGAAATATCCAGGCATATTTACTATGTAAAAGTAGACCCAGCTGGACCTTTCTTAGTCTAAAACCAGCTACAAAAAGGACTAATGCACTATTTCAAGCAGATTTCCTGATTGTTCCCATTTTTTCCCTCTTTACTAATGAGTTTCTGTGCTGTAAACCAGCAACTTTGGGCAGAGAAATGCCAGTCTTGGAAGAGGTGAGAGAACACTGCTAGGATAGGAAATGGAACAAAATAAAAGGCTTAAATGGCAAAAAAAGGGATTGAAAAGAGTTTGGAGCTCAAGGCACTTGGATGGATTATCTGCCTTGCTTTCCAAAAACCTGCAGAGTTGGAGATGCCAAACGTTCTCAGCAGGAGGGGTTTGGTCCTGCCTTGGAGCACAGGAGGGATCAAAGCTCACCTGTGGCAGCACATCCCCAAATTCCCTTTTGCTCACATTCCTGGGACATTTGGGCACCTTCAGATACAATAACTTCACCAAGTGGACCATCAGCCTTTTCAGGCACCTCCTGCCCAACGTTCAGCTCCAAGACAAGCTGTTAAAACACCCCAACAGGTCCAGGAGAGCAGGAGATGTCCTGTCTTTAACAGGATGTCCCCGTGGAGCTTTGGTAGGAATTCACCTTCTCCTCAGGGATCTCAGGCTCTGAGGAATGGCAGAGCAGCAGGACCAGCTCAGGTCTTGGCATATTTGCTTTATGTTCATCTTTGAGAACAAAAGGATCCTCAGGACACCTTTTAGCCCACACCTGGGCTGTATGAAAGGGGAAAATGATGAATGTGGGGTCCACTAAACCAGAGTTTAGACCTCTTTCTTTTTAGAGATTTTTTTTTTAGCATTTTTTCCACTTCTGATGTCTCAGGGTAAAATAAAATCCTTTTTCTCACATTCAGGTGAGCCCTGAGATGTTTCCTGTCTCACAGCAGCAATTTCCAGACACTTACAAAATTGCTCAGCTGTTTTCATGTCAAACTTCAGATTACCAGATCTTTAAATTTCGGTGGTTTAGTGGCTTCAGGAGTGTTTTGTTGTCTCCAAAAATTGTCTCCTGTCTTTCTGAAATGCTTGGTTACAAAACATTCCCACTTGGAGGAAGATGACAGCTCAGAACAGCTGCTCTTGTAACCACGTGTGGCAGCTTCCTTGGCTGAATATAAAATAGATATTTTATTTAATATATTCTTTTATTAGAGGTATTTTATTCCATATAAATTTCTCTAAAACTAGATATCAGAGGATAGCAGTTCAATGGGCATTCAAGCCTATAAAAAGCAGTATACAAAGTATCTCCTATTTCTCTACATGTCCCTATATTTGTAGGGAGAGAGGGAATAAATGGCCATTTTCCCAAGCACTCTCTTTATGTCCAGGTGTTTTGCCCAAGCAACTGGCTTGTCCCATGCAGGGTGCAAACCTTGGGAATCTCCTGGCCCTGCACAACATGGGTGGCTGGTCCCCTCCATCCGCTTCTTCCTTCATGTTTGCTGGGACATGGTACATGTGTGGGAGGGCAATTAGAGGGCTTGAGCGGTGTTAATTAGTCCCGAGGGTGATGACTGTGGCAGAGGTGGGAGCGATGGGCATGTCGGCATCCTTGGCAGCCGGGGATGCCCAGCCTGTGCCAGGACACGCCCACGCTCCTCCTCAGGGCTGAGCTGGGGCTCTGCCAATGGGCTGCTGGGGCCGAGCCAGGGGGAAACACCTTCCTTCATGTGCTGCTTCAGGTATCGCTCGGAAGAGCCCACGGACGCCGCTCTCCGACCTGCAGGGAGTCAACACCATCAACGAGAGGACCCAGCGGTAAGGCCCTTTCCACGGCTGGGAATGTGGGCTGGGAGAGCATTGCCTGGAGTTACAGGTGACTGTACTGCTGTTCCTCCCTCCTTGGCTCTCTGGGTCTTCCCCTTGTTCTCTGTGTGTGATCAGGTCTGAACATCTTTGCCTGGCTAAGCAGCAGGCAGGGAAAGCGACTTCCCAGGAGCAGCATTTGGAGGTGGGGTGGTGGCCCAGGTGGTGAGGAGCTTAAAAAAATTGAATGGATGTGCCAATATTAAGGAAATAATCATTTAGGGAGGGCGGGTTTGGGGGCAGAACTGCCCTCACATGGTGTGTGGTGGCTCAAGGCACCCCAGAGTGGGGAGCACTGGGAGTTGTGGGGTTTGAGGTGGGACCTTGCCAAATGCTTGCTTGTTTTTGAGGCAAAAAGCACATTAAGCTCAAAACTATTTGTTTTTTGCAGATTTTAAGTAGAGTTATAGTTTTTAATCCTTCCTTGAAGGTTCTGGCCGTGTGAGCAGCTGCTTAATGAGCCCAGCTTGCTCTGAGGGTCAGTTCTGCCCTTGGAGATGCAGGTCTGTGCCTCATGTGCAAAAGCTTTGCCATACCCATTTCAGAATGAAGTTGCTTGTGAAGCCAAAGTCTTCATTTCCAAGGGATATCCAGGCACTGGTCCTTTTCCCAACTACTCTTGTGCTATCCCTCAGCAGACCCCAGAAAGTCTGATTGTCCCAGTCCCACCTCTGAAGGGACACGGTGCCTCTCCGTTTTCCTCTGAGCAGAGGGGTGTGTGCTGGGCAAAGACAGGAGGTCAGAGCATCCTCAGCTCCTAAAAACCCTGCCTGGAGCTGCAGACCTGCAGCTGTGGCTTCCTGGCTGCTCTGAGTTTTGAGAGGAGCCCAGAACAGGTCAAGAGGAGTCTGAGACTGTCTTCTGAAACATGTCCATCAGATCTTGTATCTTCAGAGGGTTCCCTTCCACACAAGGTAAAATATCCTTCAAATACGTGATCAAACCTCATTTTAGTGGCTTTAATGTCAAATGGCCATGACAGAAATTAGATGTGCTTTTTTTTTTCTTTTGCCTGGCTTTGTTCATCATGTGCCCTGTGGGTGCCATCAGGACTAGAATGGCCCTTTTGCTCTGAATCCCTTCCCTTTGAGAGTTCTGATGGCTCCCTGCTGAAGGAGAACTGAGTGTTCTCACATCATTACAAGTTGACTTATTTGCAGTGGTCAGAGAGGATGGAATTTTTATTGAATTGATGGATGGAATTCACTTACTGAGCGTGAGCAGAAGTCCAGGTGGTGCAAGCACTCCCACCCTGTGCTGGGAAGGTGCTGTGACCCTGGTTGTCCTCACATCAGTCTTCTCCAGCCCTCTGTGTCTTTTTCCTGCTGCTGGGGCTCAGATGTGCTGGGGCTCAGATCTGCTGGGGCCATGGCAACGTTTGGGGCAGGGCAGGTTGGTGTCTCCAGAGGTGATGTTTGCTCTCTCTGGCAGCTCTGCTTGCGCAAGTTTCCCTCAACATAACGTAAGGTGAAACTTTGTCCTTGTGGAGATCCCCATGTGTAGATAAGAGGAATCCTGCAGTTCCTCCAGCAAGCCTGGGGTGCCTGAGGAACCCCTGGGAAGTGGGATGAGCCCTGGGTGCCTGAGGGACCCCTGGGAAGTGGGATGAGCCCTGGGTGCCTGAGGAACCCCTGGGAAGTGGGATGAGCCCTGGGTGCCTGAGGAACCCCTGGGAAGTGCGATGAGCCCTGGGTGCCTGAGGAACCCCTGGGAAGTGGGATGAGCCCTGGGTGTGTGAGGAACCCCTGGGAAGTGGGATGGGGTTTCCCTTGCCTGCCCAGTTCCAGCTTTGGAGGCACATTAGTGCAGGAGCTCAGTCTGCCAACATTTTTATAGCCCAAACCATTTCAATTATCTCAGCAAGGGGCCATTGTGAAGGCAGGGAAAGTCCTCCTGACCCAGACAATGAGGGGACATGTTTATTTACCGAGGGGTTTGGTCTGTGGTCAGCTCTGTTGGTGTGGCTTAACCCACCCCAGCAGGGAAGACGACTTGCCTCAAACAGCCAGAACTGAGAGCAGCAACTGCTTTGTCTCTTCCTCCTCCTCAGCAGCTTGTCCTGCCAACAGCCTCAGTGTGGTCCCTTTACTGGTACATTTGCACAAAATGTGCTTTCAAGCTGTCCTAACTCCTGTGTTCCTTCTCCTGTGGTGCCTCGGGAGTGCGGTCTGGGATCTTTGCTTCCCTTGGGCATCAGCAGTGATGGGTTTCCAAATGTCACCTCTGCTCCTTCCTTCCCTCTGGAAGCACAAACTGGGTCTCTCATAGGATCTCTACACTGTCCTGGGCTTTTGGAGCAGGCAGGTGATGGGTGATTTTGCTCTGAAGAGTCACATCACACTCGATAAACGGTGGTATTTCAGTTAAATTGCTCCTGTTGAGCAAGAAGAGGTGAATACAGGGGTGCGGGTCTAGAAGAGAGATTTCCTTTACCAGCTTTCCAGCAGATAGATGGGCAAGGGATTTACAGCACTAAATTAAACAGGAATTTGCTTTCAAAGCCATCTCATGATCATGTGGTGGCTGATAAGGCTGCAGTTGTACATCCAACCCACAGGATAGCCTGGGGCTTGTTTCTAAAAGCAATTTTGAGGCATGACATCACACAGGAAGTCATTGTGGAGGGTTTAGGGAGCCAAGAGCTCTCCTCTGATCTCAGAAGAAAGTGGCCGGGTGGTTTGCACATGCTGGGGGGGGACCAGCCCTCAGCAGAGCCGCGTGTGGTGGGAGCGCCTTCACCGGCTGTGGGGTAATGAGAGCTGTGCCATGGGCTGCCCAAAGCACTGGGGCTGCCTGGGATCCTGCTGGTCTGGCTGCACTGATGACAATTCAGCTGCAGGAATGTCTGAGCAGGTGCTGCTCGGTCTGTCTGGAAACAGCTGGTTGGGCTCAGTGAGAGGATTGACCTCCAGAGTTTGTGTCAGTCCCATATTTGTGTAGCCATCCTAAACTGGCCATAATAAACAGAGCTGTCACTGTGTTTCTTGGCTTTTTCAAAACCACGTGGGAATTCCTAAGGTTTTCCATTCTCTGGTCTTGTTCAGAGTCCCTGTATCCACATCCATCTCCAGCTGGAGAGGGCACTGAGGTTGGCCAGAATTAATGAGGGGTTGTAGATCCCAAAAGTGGCTTCTGAGGTTTAGTGGTGCCCATCAACTGGTGGGTCTTTTTCCCACCTGCAAATAGGAGGTTTCTGATGGATGGGAACCTTGTGAAGAGAGAGAAGGTGGACAGGATGGATCACCTGGATATTCCAGCTTCTCACCAACCATCCTTAAATTGAACCTGCTTTTAAAAAGCAGGTCCTGGAGTGCTCAGCCAGGGGTTTACTTTGCTGGGATTCATCCCTTCTTTGAGTAGTGGTACATGTCAAAATGCTGATTTAGTGGGGCCAGGAAGGAGTTTGAGGAGCGCTGCGGCGCGGCAGGAAGGAGACGTTGCTCCGAGGCTCTGGCTCCAGGCTGAGCTGGCTCAAGGAGCAGCTTTACATCCTTTGTTTTTTCATTTCCATGTGACACTTGAGATCTGCCCTTCCTCCAAATCCAGGCTTGGAGGCAAAGGGCTGCCTTGTTGTCAGACCTCAGAAATGGCCTGTACCAGAGGCCCCGTTTAAACCACTGTGTCCTTCAGCATCCTCATGACCTGGTGCTGCTTGGAGTTCCCTCCTATTCCATTTCCTCCTGGCTGAGACAGCTCTGGGGGTGGTTGCAGACCACACATCCTTCCTTAGATCACTTTTATTTCATGTGATGGTTTCTGCAAGGCTGATAAAAAGTTTAAAATTGAAAAAAAATAACAACTAACCACCAAAACCACACCTTGAAGCAAAAAGTCTGACCATTGGGTGCTGCCCATGAGAGGCTTCATGTAACCCCAGAAGCCACAGGAAGGCTCCTCAGCTCTGGAAGTTCTTTGCCCTGATGGTAGTCTGGTCACAAGGATCTGTTTCCCTCCCTCCAAGAGAGTCTTTTGGTTCCTCTCCCCATTCCCTCCAGCCCTCCTGCAGCCAGGGGAGTGTTTCTGGAGCCCACAGCAGTTCTGCTCCACGGCACAGAGGGCCAAACTGAGGGCCTGATGTGTGATCAGGTTCCAGTGAGAGCTTCTGGGCCAAACCATCGGTCCAGATGGGGCTGGCAGCCTTCTTGGTGGCAAATAATTAGTTTATTGCAAATTACATTTGCTTTTTCTTTTCCTATGGAATGATTGTGGGAATTAGAGGCAGCAGAGTCAGCACCAGTGGTCATGGGCCAGAGGTCACATGGCCAGAGGTCATGGCCTCCTATCCTTGAGCCCACCAAAGGCATCTGGAGGTATCTGCAGGCTCCAGATTTCTGTCTGGGAGAGCTGAGGGCTGTTATTCTCCTGCTAATGTGATGCTTTTAAGAATATTTGATCTTTGAAAGGTGCTTAAGCAGCCAATCCCCTCACATGGGGTCTGGCACCACAGACGCATCTCATGGGAGCAAATGAATGGTGGGAAGAACAAAGCCCAGGCTCATTTTCTACCCATGGATTATGTTAGGACCTCTTTTTTGTTGCATCACACAACTGTGGGTTTCGGTGTCGGTGTTGCAGGGACTCCTACGCGGTCGGCTGGAATGGCCGGATGGGGATGAGGCACAGCAGGCTCGCCAGCCCCGGCGCCCTCCTGGACAAGGACGGCATCTTTGTCAACGCCACCAACAGCAAACTGCTGGAGAGGGCCCACGGCATCCTCATGTCAGTACAGGAGGGGCTCTGGGTTTTGTTCCTGGGGGCAGCAGGGGTGGTGAGAGCAGGTGAACAGCCAGCAGAGCAAACTGCCGAGGTTTCAAGTGGACTTGGAGGCATCTCCCAGTTGGGTGAAAGTGACCCCAGTGCGTTTGACGTGCCTGATTTAACTCTTATCAGTCACTGGTAATGGCAGAGCCAGAGAGGAGGGAGGAGGAGCAAACCTGCTGGTCAGCCCAGCGATCTAATGAGGTCACAGTTTTTAACATTAGGTTAAAGATTCCACTATAAATTTGGTGGGGAAATGATGATTCTCGCTGCAGCCTCGTGGGAAGGTCCAGAGAACATCCCAGGGTGGTGGAGTTAACATGGGGTAGGAGAAGCAGGAGGGTGGTCAGTCCTTCCCCAGTGCCACTCCCTCACTCTACCCAAATTACCAGCACTCCATCATTCCCATTGGAACCATTCCCATTATTTGGGTGCCTTCCTCTCCAGCCTGTGGCACTGAGGGTACAAACCCACCAGAGCAGCCCAGGGGCAGTGCAGGGTTGGGGCAGCAGCTGCTGAGGGGGATCTGGAAGGGCTGGTTTCACAAACTCCTCCGTTCCGCTCACATGGATTAACCTGAGCTGTTTATTATCTCCTCAGGAGGAATAAGAACTTCAAGGCCAAACCAAACCTCCCAAAGGTGGGTGAGAAGCAGCATTTCTCCCTTGCTGGTCTCTGGGTCAAGGCTGGAGGTGTAGTGATGAGGTGCTGGTGGGTTATGAAGGGGTCCCCTGTGTCTACACCAAGACATTGGTCTGCTCAGCTCTGTTCAGGGCTCTTTAGTTTAAATAAACCCAAATGATTTCAGCCCTGATTTGTGCTGGGAGAGAGAGGTATGAGCACTTCCATCCTCCTTGGAGCTGCTCTGACTCCTCTTTTCCTCCTCCTGGGAAGGAGCACATACATGCTGGTCCAATTTAGTAATTAAATCTCTACCCTGAAATGAGAGAGTGGGTGATGCAGGAGGGCTGGTACCTGACAGACAACACATTTGTCTCATATTCACTGTCCCTCCATCTTGGCTGCACTTACTGCATTTTAAGAGATGCCAAGAGATCTGTTGGACCCAGAACTACATGACATGTTGTGGTCTTTGGTGGTGCTCTGTCAGAGGTTGGGACAGGAGACCAGGAGCAGCAAACATCAGTTTGACTCCTCTCTGCACCCCTGTTGCACCTGGAGAGTCAACAATGCAATTAATTGATTAAGAGAATCATAGAATGATTTGGGTTGGAAAGAACCTCAACGCTCATCTTGTTCCACCCCCTGCCATGGGCAATGACACCTTCCACTATCCCAGGTTGCTCCAAGCCCTGTCCAGCCTGGCCTTGGGCACTTCCAGGGATGGGGCAGCCAGAGCTTCTCTGCCCAGCCTGTGCCAGGGCCTCCCCACCCTCCCAGGGAATCCATCTCTCCATGTCTCCCATTGAGGTTAAGTAGCGTGGTCACCTCAGGAAGTCCTGCAGAGGGTAAGGAGGGATATAGGACAGTAGGACAATAACATCTAGATTTTCTATGGAGTCTCTTTTTCCACAGCACCTGCTGGATGTGAAGTCCCTGAAGCACCTCACGAACCTGACGCTGCACGATCGCATCACCAAATCCCTCCTGCATCTCCACAAGAAGAAAAAACCGCCCAGCATCAGTGCCCAGTTCCAGGTAAGCCGTGATACAGACCTGGATTAAAGCAAATGCTGCTCAGGGTGCCCAGGGTGCCTGGGAGGACACTCACAGGGCCCGTCCTGCCCCATCCTCACTGCCATTTAGGCCATGGATTCCACTGGGGATGTGGCTTGAGGAAGCTGGGAGACACCTTGGAGCTCTTTGAAGGGTGTGAATGGAGAGAACCAAGAGTGGTGATGGGTATGGTGGGGGATGAGAGGTGGAGCACGTGGGACACAGGGATCACAGAACATACTCTGACCTGGAAGGGACCCATGAGGATCTTCAACTCTTCAGTGAATGGCCCCTCCAGGGACTGAACCCACAACCTTGGCGCTATTAGCACCAGGTTCTAACCAGTCTGATCTCAGGACGAGCTGCAGAGGGGAGGTGTTGCTGCAGCCCTGCCCTCTGGTACCTCACTTTCCAAGCTGTCCCATTCTGGCACTTTCTCCACCAAATCCAGAAACTGCAAAATCCTGAAACAACATTTTTTGCAGTTTTTTTCCTTGCATCCAGCACAACCTGTTCTTAGCCAGAATGGGAATTTTAATAGGGGCAGAAAGGTCAAAATCATTCTGAACCATCTCCAGGCAGGGAGAGAATTCAGAGCAGGGATTCATCCAGCATCTGCTGTGCTCCAGCCACCCATCCTGGGAATTGCTGCAGGGAAAATCATCCTCCAGGGCCTTGCCAGTGCTGGGCTCACAGTTAGACTCTGATCTTAAAGGTCTTTTCCAACCTAAATGATTCTATGATTATTCTGTACATGCAGCAGGGCTTGGGAGCTGTTCCAAGGCACATGCACGAGCAGGTGGTGATATTAGAAAGCAGCTTTGCAGTGAAAAATTGATTTCTGAGCAAGTCTAGGCTGGGTTTGACTTGTAAGTTTGATTGGTTTGGGGTTTTGGGGGGGATGTGTGTCATTTTTAGAAAGTCTCCGTATGTAGGTAAGATTAAATAATTAAAAAGATATGCAGACACACATATATAAACACATAGATAATTTGCAGATTGCACATGTATATATTTATATATATTTGTGTATTTATATATTTCAAGTAGACATGGAGGCATTTCCCAGTTGGGTCAAAGTGACCCCAAGATGTTTGACATGTCTGATTTATATATTTATAAATGCATGTATTTTTATTTCTACACGTTTTTATATGCTGAGCTCAGTCTAGTCTGCTGGTGTTCTGCTCAAAATTAACTTCTGCACAGTTTAAATCATTCCCATGGAGTGGTTGAAACAGGGATGTCTTGGAGTGAAACACCTTCCTCAAACCTGGTCACCCTTCCAGCCAAACTTTGCAAAGCCTCAGGGGGCCCAACTTATATTTTTAGATCTGTTTTTCTGGTGCATCTGACTCAAAGACCACTGATTCCATTGACCACGTGTTGGAGGGAAGCATGTGGAGGGAGAAAGTGGCGAGATGGCTTTTCCACTGAGGGGCAGAGTAATCAAATTGTGGTGCATGGAACTGGGTCACGGGCAGGAAACACAACTGGTTCCTCTCACGAGCTGGGGGCTGGTTTTCTGCGGATAAACTCTGCTTTGTGCCTCCACACCGGGCTCACAGCTGCTCCATCTCCGTGGATTTTTACTATCCCTATGCTTAGGGTAATCTGTAGCTGCCTTGGAGGAGGGGGCTCCAGGAGCAGGGATGGCTTTCCCTGTGGAAAACCTAAAACTGCAGAGCCTCCCGTTTATCCCGTGGTACCCTCGAGGCAGGGATGAAACAATTCCTCGCCCCTTGAAAGCCCCAGCGCAGGGGGTGAGGGAGTGGGTGGCTGGGAAGGTTTGCAGGCACAGGGACAAAGGAGCAGGGTACGGGGTTAATCCGTGACCTCGCGTGTCCTTTGCGGATCGGCGATGGCCGGAGCTGGCGCCAGATGGCAGAGGGTGCCTGGACCATCTGCCGCCCGTGGGGCCGCTCTGGCTGCCCAGGGAATGGCCACAGCCCCTCTGGCCACAGCCCCAGCCCATTCCCACAGTGCCCAGAGCCAGAGCGCTCGGCTCGCTGGGCTTTCCCAAGGCTCTGCAAGCAAAGGGGTTACGGCCATTGGAGTGTCCAAAGGAGGGCGGGAAGGATGGGGCAGGGCCTGAGGGCACTTGGTGTGTTCAGCTGCACAAGAGGAGACTGAGGGGAGACCTCATTGCAGTTAAAACTTCCTTGGGAGGGGCAGAGGAGGGGCAGGCACTGATCTCTTCTCTGTGGGGACCAGGGACAGGACCCAGGGAACAGCTAGAGCTGTGTCAGGGCAGGGTTAGGTTGCATATTAGAAAAAAGTCCTTCCCCCCGAGGGTGGTGGGCACTGACCAGGCTCCCCAGGACAGTGGGCACGGCCCCAAGGCTGCCAGAGCTCAAGGAGTGTTTGGATAATCCTTTGGGGCACATGGAGTGGCTCTTGGGGATGGTCCTGTGCAGGGCTGAGGGTTGGACTGGATGGTCCTTGTGGGTCCCTTCCCACTCAGCAGATTCTGGGATTCCCTTCCACCAGCCTGTGTGGGCACAGTGGGCTGCAGCAGCATCAGTGCTCATTGGTAGCTCCCAAAAGGCTTTTTTTTGTAAAAACAAAAGAGTAATTTCAGATTTTAGGAAGACCAGGAGCTCTGCCACATCGTGGCTTTCCCACTGCTCCCAGGACAGGAACAACAGGGATATTTGCATGAGGTGAACACACATAATGCAGCTGCACCACACGTGCCTGGGATCCAGCCCTTGCTCCTTCCCAAATCCTGGATGTGGATGAATTTTATTAAACATGAAAGGCTTCCCCTAAAGATGTCTTTGAAATGAGCAGAAGGCAGAAAAAGCCTTCCTGTGAGCAGATTTGGAGGCAAAATGCTGCTTTCCAATATCACACAGGTTGTTAACTCATATATTCAAAATTTTCCAGCTTGGCTTTTATGAGAAATACCCAACAGAATATCCTTTACACCATGGAGTTTTAAGCCCCATTAAAATCAGTACTAACTGACTCTGGAGCACATTCCCAATGCTGTGTCAGTGATGAGCTCAGCAGTGGGAGACACCCAAAGTATTTGTAGGGCACAGCAAAAAAAAAAGCATCTGGACTCGACACTCTGGTTTTCAACATGGTTTGGTTCAAAGAGCTTGTGCTTTATCCCAAAAAAGTCCAGGATTTGTGAGGTGGAGGGATAACATCCTGCTGGAGCAGGTGGGCAGAGAGTGATGCCAATACAAATTCATTTTTATGGGCTAGACTTTTAATGGTGGTGAAGAAACAAGAGGAATTCATTTTTAGGCCAATGGTAAAGTTTTGACAAATCAGGAATAAATGCTGGAGTCACCTTTGATAAAGGAAAGTTTCATTGTGGTTGGTTGGTGCCAGGTGTAAATTCCTGTCTGGGATCTCCCATTCATGGCTGGGTGAGGCTTTTGGGGTAGGAATTTGGGCTCTGGCAGAACCAGGAATCTCAAAATCCAGGCCAGAACTGTGTTTATCTCCTGCTGCTTTGTTGGGTGCAAAGACACAACCAGCCAAGTTGTTTGGGCTGGAACACTCATTTTGAGGGCAATAATTTCCCATCTGCCTGGTTTACTCATCATTTACTCCAGCTGTTGCTGGTTTATGGTTTGAGCATTTGGATTTTCATTATCCATGGGGTTCTCCTCTCCCTTTCCCCGTGTCCTCTCCTTTGCAGGCATCACTCAACAAGCTGATGGAGACCCTTGGCCAAGCAGAGCCGTATTTTGTCAAGTGCATTCGCTCCAACGCCGAAAAGGTAAATCCTGCCCTGGGAGAGCTGCCACAAATCAGCTTGGGAGGCAATTTTTGCTGGGGTTAGAAAGAATAGAAAGCCTCACATGGAGTGAGTTTAGGAGATGTGAGCAATGGATGTTTTCACCTGGGTATTGCTCCTGATAAACTGTGCTGGCTTTTTCTGTTGTTATGGAAACATATACAAAATTATATCATTCGAATTTATCTGAAAAATACATTGGCTTTAATAAACAACTTTGGCTCCTTAGAACTCCTGCCACCCATAACAGAGCTTGACAGAGCCTTAAATCCACTTGTGCTGGGTCTGAGCCCTAAAGCTTCCTTAAAATAAGGTTTCTATGGGTAAAAGCAGATACTTTTAGAACAAGATTCATTGATCCAACTGACTCTACAAGGCATCACATTTCTTGAATTTGACTTTAGGTATTTGTCTCATGGATTAAGGACCCTGAGTTTAAAATGCATGTTACAGAAGGGGTGGTTTGAGGATTAATCCTCCAGAGTTTTACTGAGGCTGAAGCTTTATGCCTTGGAGATTATTTAATTGCTCGAAATCTTACCCATTAGCTGGGCCTTTGGGGGGTCTAATTCAATTCAGGGGCTCCAAAAACCTTCTTTATGGCTTTATTTATCCAGTTAGTGTTTGAAAGTCTCAGAAGCAAACAGGATTCAATCCCAGTGGGATTAGTGCCCTTCCTGGGGACCCACATTCCCTCCCTCCCAACGTGCATGTCGTGCAGATGTGCGACATCTGCTGAACCCTTCTACCCCTCCACTCACTTCAAAGCTTCAGGGAAAGGAAATATTTGCTCATCCTTGGCCTGGTTTTCCCCCTGCAGCTGCCCCTGCGGTTCAGCGACAGCCTCGTGCTGCGGCAGCTGCGCTACACGGGGATGCTGGAGACCGTCCGCATTCGCCAGTCGGGATACAGCTGCAAGTACTCCTTCCAGGTTGAGTCTGAGGGCTTTTGTCTTTCACCACCTTTAGTGTCCTCAGCAGAGTTCTCTGGGTGTTGCAGGCTTGATGTGTATTGTGGTAATTAATTTACAGCTCAGCAGGGCAGTGGGTGTGACGGGCTGATGTCCACATGGGGCATTTCCCCACCATGCCCTGAGCCCCACGAGCCTCTCTAGACCTTGTGAGGGCTCCAAGCCCGAGTTTTGACCAAACCCAGTATATTTTGTAACGTGGGCTCCCATTTTACAAGAAAAATGTCTGATTTGCACATGCTCTCCTACATCTGGAGATCTCCTGCATCCCGTTGCGTTGGCGTTGGCTGCGTCCCACCGGGGCGGGGGGGATCGGCATCCTCGGAAGCACTCAGGAGTTATCCAGCTTTTCCTGTTTTCTGCTTTTCCATGTGTTAGCCAGGTTCTGTGCACATGGCAGTCCTTTCATGCTTCACTGGTGCCCATGTGTTTCCTGCTGGCGGCTGCTTTGGGGCAGACATCGTGTCCAGCGCAGGAAAAATGCTCCATAACTTTTGCTGGGAGCAGAGATCCCACCCTGACCTGGGAGCAGCTCTGCTCTCATAGCTCCTCTGCCCTTTGAGTCCTCCCAGCAGTAACCCACATCTCAGAGATGCTTTGCAGATGCTGGTAACTAACCCCCTTCCCCAACGGCCCTTGCTGAGGATTCAGAGCGGTTTTCCCTCAGGATGACCCAGTGGCTCCTGCACAACCTCTCCTCCCACACTGCAAACTGTTTGAATGTGGCTGGGTCCCTGCTTTGATGTGTTTCCTGTCAAACCACAAATGAGGGGTGAAACTTGGTGTTCCCCAGTCCATACAATGCTCTCTGTCCTTCTGCTCACTCCATTTCATGTGGCTAATGGAGCAAATCCATTATTTATGGGACAAAGGGATGCAGCAGGACCCACCTAACCAAACCTTGGGCTTTCTTCTTTTTCCTTCTCAGGATTTTGTGAACCATTTCCATGTCCTTCTGCCACAAGGAGTCAGCCCATCTAAGCACAATATCCATGAATTCTTCCGGAAGATAAAACTCGATCCAGACAATTACCAAGTTGGAAGAACAATGGTAAATGTTCACCCTCAGCCCAGCCTTTGAGAGACACAGATATAACATTTGCCTGCATTTCTTTATGATAAATTAACATCTTTATATATAATTTTGTTACTGAAAATACTTTCTTCTGTTTGCCAGAAGCCAATGGCTTAAATGAAACTTAATTTATGAACATGAAATAATAAGGAATAATACTGGGGTTTGTTACTGGTTGTAACAAGGCAACCTCCAAGAAACTCTGTCTGTGTGTAGACACAGCTTGATCTGATGGTTTTCATCCCCTCTCTAGGGTGAACAGTGACAGGACCCAGGGAATGGCCTGAAGTTGTGCCAGGGGAGGTTTGGGTTGGATATCAGGGAAAGGTTCTTCCCCCAGAGGGTGGTTGGTCACTGACCAGGCTCCCCAGGGCAGTGGGCATGGCCCCAAGGCTGCCAGAGCTTAACGAGTGTTTGGATGATGCTCTCAGGCAGCTGGTGAGACTCTTAGGGATGGTCCTGTGCCCAGCCAGGAGCTGGAATTAATGATTCTTGTGGGTCCTTTCCAACTCAGCACTTTCTGGGATTCTGTGATTATGCCTCCCCTGATGAGCAAACAGAGACTCTGTGATTCAGAGCTTGGCCAGTCACAGGCTGCCGATGAAACTGCAGACACCTGTTAGAAGTGGCCTCACAAAAAATCAGCTCCTCAACTTTCCCCGGGGCCTCCAGGACACAGAAAACAGGAGGATTAAATCCCTTGGCTCATGGGCTGGGAGGCTTTCCGTGTTAATGTGTTTGTGGGGCTGTTTTGGGCAGGTCTTCATGAAGGAGCGGGAGCGGCAGCTGCTGCAGGACCTGCTGCACCAGGAGGTGCTGCGGCGGATCACGCTCCTGCAGCGCTGGCTCCGCAGCCTCCTCTGCAGGAGGCAGTTCCTGAGCCTCCGGAGCGCCGCCGTCACCATACAGGTGGGTCACAGTGCCGGGGGGCCTTGGCAGGGTAAAGTCCCCAAATCCTACAGGTGGAGCCCACGGGTAAGATCAGGGCCACTCTCTGAGGAAGGAGCTTCCAATCAGGATTTGACTCCTTGTGCCACAGTAAGTTGGGAATGGGGCAGGCAGAGCTGGAAGGGTTGCATGAAGGCAGGTCCCCACACAACACAGAATATGAGTCAGCAGTGCCCTCGCAGCCAGGAGGGCCAACAATGTCCTTGGGGGGCATCAGGGGCCAGGGAGGGGATTGTCCCGCTCTGCTCTGCACTGGGGCAGCCTCACCTGCAAAACTGGGGCAGTTTGGGGTACCACAATGTAAGGAAGATATGAAGCCATTAGAGAGTGTCCAAAGGAGGGCAATGAGGAAGGGGAAGGGCCTGGAGGGGTGGCTGAGGGCACTTGGTGTGTTCAGCTGCACAAGAGGAGACTGAGGGGAGACCTCATTGCAGTTAAAACTTCCTTGGGAGGGGCAGAGGAGGGGCAGGCACTGATCTCTGCTCTGTGGGACCAGGGGCAGGACCCAGGGAACAGGTTTCAGGTGTCAGGGCAGGTTTAGGTTGGATGTTAGAAAAAGGTCCTTCCCCCAGAGGGTGGTCAAGCACTGAACAGGCTCCCCAGGGCAGTGGGCACAGCCCCAAGGCTGCCAGAGCTCAAGGAGTGTTTGGATGATCCTTGGGGGCCCATGGAGTGACTCTTGGGGATGGTCCTGTGCAGGGCTGAGGGTTGGACTGGATGGTCCCTGTGGGTACCTCCCTGCTCAGCTTATTCTGGGGTTCTGTGACCCCCCCATTACAAGGACCCCCCTGCTGTGTTTGCAGAGATTTTGGCGGAGCTACCAGAGCCGAAAACAAGGCGCACCATCCCCAGACCCTCTGGTGCTCGGCAAAGCCGCCGTCGTTCTCCAGACCCACTGGCGCGGCTTCGTGGAGCGCCGGCGGTTCCTGCAGATGCAGTTTGCAGCCCACCTCATCCAGAGCTGCTGGCGGCAGCACCGCCAGCGCCGGCACACTGCGGCCACCACCATCCAGGCGGCCTGGCGAGGCCACCGCGCCCGGCGGGCGTACGCAGCCAGCAGGACCAAAGCCGTGTGCTTGCAGGCGGCGTGCCGGGGGTACTTGGCACGGCAAAGGTAACACCTTGGTCAGGCAGGAGTGTGTTTTGTGGTGATGCCCACTGGGGAGGGAGGGGGGTAATGGGAACTGGGGCACTGCGGGGACTTGCAGAGCTCGGTGACCCTTCGTGGCACCCATGACCCTCTCCCAACCTGCGCTGGCCCTTCACTCCACGCTTTCTAACAAAGGAGTTTATTTAGCTGCACATCCTGCTCTTGGAATAAGCAGAGCCTATTTCAGGTTGGAGCACGTAGGCAGTGCAAAGCTAAGGCCATAAATACTCATGAGGGTTTTTTTTTTCCCCTTGGCAGCAGCACCAGTTTAAGTAGCCTATTTTTAACTCAGATTGCCTCACCGTTCTGGTGCTGCGCTGGCTCACAAGGACAAGGGATACCGGAGGGGACGGGGTTTGCAGCCATGCCTTGGCTCGCTGGCCACAGGGCAGGTTACGGTTCGCTCTCCGGAGGTGCTGCCTGCAAGGTGTGGAGCACCCTGACGTAGCGTGGAAGATTTGGGAGCTGCAAAGAGCTCTTGGCACCCGGTGCAAGTCCCTGCCGGTTGTTCCAGAGGCAGCCCGGGCAGGATGGCAGAGATGGAGAAGCCAAGGAGGTGTGATGGGTTAAGCTTTTGTGGCTCCGACAGCTTATGAAGGAGCTAGACCAGGCATGGAGGCTGGAGCTGCTGCTGTGGGCACGAGGGGACCTTCCAGGTGCGTTGGGACAGTCCTTGGCTACAGAGGTGGAGGGTGAAAACCAAACGTGCCCTTACGTTACTTTGCACCAGATGTGCGAGGAGGGGTGATTGAGGTGCCCACAGTGGTAATGGTGGTGGTGCTGATGAGATGCCACCAGGGCAGCACCTTGAAGGGTTGTGAGTGGGCACAGGGGTGCAATATCCTGTTTTTCTGCCTTCTTGCAGGTTTAGAGCTTTGAAAGAGCAGCGCTTGAAAGAGCTGCAGCTGGAGAATGGCCTGTCAGGGAGAGAAGAGGATGGACTGGAGGCAGACGATGTGTTGGAAATTAAGGGCTCTGACCCATCTAAGTGGGAGGACAGCTCGTTTGAAGAGCGAGTGAGAGCTGTGGAGCAACATAAATCATTGATGGAGAATCATCAGGTGAATCACATGGACCCCCTGGATACATCCCTGTACAAAAGGCACGAGAGAGCCAGCAGCCAGAGCGGGATGGACACCGAAGAGGAGGTCATCGTGAGAGAGAGACCCAAATCACTGGAGGATCTCAACCAGAAAAAAGTGGTTCGTGCAAAGAGAGAAAGCCGGAGGATGCGTGAGCTGGAGCAGGCCAAGTTCAGCTTGGAGCTGCTCAAGGTGCGCTCCACGGGCGGGCTGTCGCCCTCGGAGGAGCGGCGCTGGTCCACCGAGCTCGTGGCTGAGGCACTGCATTCCCCTCAGGGAACCCCCGAGAGCGAAAGCTCTCAGGGGAGCTTTGAGCTGTTAAGCTGTGAAGATACCCCAAGTAATAAACTGGTTTCCTTAGTCTTAGACGAGCACGAAGCACAGTCGTTTTCCACGGACTCCCTGCCCAGCAGTCCCCAGGCTCTCCTGCAGGAGAAGACTTTCTGTGCAGCAGATGGGAACAGCCGAATACCCGGCAGCAGACAGATGCCTTCAGACTTGGAGGTGCCTGATAACCTTCCCGTGAAGGAGCACAGGGCTGGTGAGCCCCAGAATGTTCTAAAGGCACACCCAAGAGAATCCCTCCTTTCCAGCAACCTCCCTACCTTCTACGTTCCACCACAAGACCATGTGAAGGTGAAGCTGATGGAGAATAACCTGAGGAATAAAGCAGTGGAAAGAGAGGAGAGGATGGTGACATTTTCTGAGGTCAGGAAGGACTCTGAGCCAGGCCAGGGCAGAGCCTTGGGAGAAAAGGAAGAGGAGAAGCCATCTACCAAGAGAGAGGAACGTGGGACAGTGACAGCAACACAGGCCCTTTCTCCAGACTCTGTCATCAAGAGGCTGGAAAAGCTCAATGTGGAGAAGGAGGAACGGCAAAAGCAGCTTCAGCTGCAAAACGAGAGGGAGATGATGGAGCAGATCCGTCAGCAGAAGGAAATTCTGGAGCGACAGCGCAAAGCCTTCGAGCAGCAAGGCAGGGTGGAGGCTTTGCAGAGGACTGAGCAGAGCAGAATGAAGGACCCCTCCCTCAAAGCAAGCAAAAAGCCGGACAGCCGGCCGCAGTCGGTCCTCATCCTGCCGCCCCAGGGCAGAGCAGAGCACGGCCCCAGCCCCGGCGTGCCCCCCACCCCATCCGTGGACATCAAAGGCCTGACCGTTGGGGCCAGGGGCAGCTCCCCAGCCCACAGTGCCCCCAGGGACCGGCCTGTCAGCATGTTCGTGGAGCGCAGGGAAGGTCTGGAGCCCCGGAGCCATTCCAAACCGGCTCTGGACCCCAAGGACCACCCAGGCAGCCACTTGGCAAGGACAGAGCGCCTCCGGCAACCGCGGCTGCCCAGCCAGGCCGCTGAGGAGACGAGGGCAAGCCCCATGTTCTTCACACCAAAAGACAATCCCTTCGGGCTCCAGTGAGTAAGGAGAGGGTGGGCTTTCTCCGTAGGCTTTCTCTGCAGGGACCTTTTCCTACAAATGGTTCAGAACGTTGTTTCTGGAGACTACAAAACCTGTAGTGAAACAAAACCAGGTTTGAGTTTAGCTCAGTTGGTTCAAGCACAGTTCTAATAATGCCATGGTTGGGGGTCTGATCCCTGTAGGGACCATTCCCTTACGTGTTGGACTCAGTGATCCTTGTGGGTCCCTTCCAACTCAGGATATTCCATGATTCTTGGTCTTCTGGCAACAGGCAGGCAAAGGTCAGAGGAAAGGGGGAAAGAGCTGGAAATACAATTTCTTGGTCTCCTATGGCATTATGTAAGCCCAGGAAGATAATCATGGACATCAGCAGGTGAAGGGAGTTGATAAAGAGGCCCAATACTTTCATTTGCCCTGGATGAACAGTGAGAGGAGTTCATCTCTCACGGTAAAAGATGATAAAAAAGTTCTTAGCATTTTTGGGTGGTCAGAGCCAAAGTAACTCAATGAGGCAAAAAACTTCAGGGTTTTCCTTGTTTCCCATATAATTAACACATCCAGCGAAGCCATTTGGATAACCTGACCATTGCAGATTAAAAACCAGCAACTCTCCAGAGGGAGTTTGGGATGCAGATGTGCTTTTGGGAGTGTGTGGCTCACATAGGTAATTAATTACACACATAATGGGCTTAGCAGTCGCTCAGCTCTGTTGTGTTGCTTAACAATGGGCTGCTCCAGAATAGGGTCTGGAGACCGGAGCAAGACCTTGGGACAACCTTTGCTCCCACTCTGTTGGGTTGCTTAAGGTGCCTTGCCTAGTTTTGGGGTGGTTTTGGCCATTAAGCTCAAAAAAGACATAACTTCCCCTTCCTCCAAATCCTGCTGCACCCTTTCCAAGGCCAAAGCTCCCGGTGGATAACTGTTGGGAACTCAAGGTACCTCCAAGTGTGGTGGTCTTGCAGTTTCTGTGCCATTACTCTGGGAGAAGATTCCTGTTTAAAATTTCTTTTCCTGGTTCATGCACAGAACAAGCATCAGGGAAAAGAACTCCCGCATTTTACTTTTTATTCTGCTAAAGAGCCATCACATTTGAGAAACCCAAAGTGCAAAGGTACCACCAAGAACCACCTTGACGGATAAAGGTGACAGGCAGAAAGTTGTATCTTCTTGTGCTTTGGTATTAACTCAATTCGTGAAGAATTCCAAGCACTTCCGAAACCCCATGAGCTCACACTTGCAATTTGGTCTTGACTGCTTGGGCTGGGCACTTGTGGGGAGGCTTTTGGGAGAAGATGGAACATCCCTGTTCTGTTGTGTTTCAGCAGAGAAGCAAACCATCAATGCCTTTCCAAGGGGGAACTTGCACGGAAGCCGTTTAAGATGCCGGGCTCTGGCAGAGGAGAGGTGAGTTGGGACGTCTTTGTTTTCTATTTTCATTGGAAAGGGAGAAAAATAACTTACTCTGCCAGTGTTCCCTCAAAAGCTTCAAAGAAGTGAACTCTGAAGCACAAGGCATAGGCAGAGAAGGGGGATATGATGGCAGAGCTACTTTCACACCTTCTCTTAAAATAAAAGCCCTGGAGGATTAATTGGCAGCAGCTCTGGATGATCTCACGGTGCTGATGGCAAACACCGTCCAACGCCGTCTTGTCTTGGTTTGGTTTAACCTCCGTTTGAGTAACATCCATGATTGTCCATTCCCACTGTCCTGTCCTGGTTTTTGTTTTTCCTGGCCCTTTGCTTTTTTCCCTGGATGCCCCATCATGGCCTGTCCGCGGTGCCACTCAGAGATGTCTCGTGGCGACGTGGGTAGAACGTCCTTTTCGTTTTAAAACCCTTCTCGTTTTGTTTTGTTTTATCCTTTGGTCAAGCAGGTTCCCAGACCGAGCCATAAAAAGAAAGCCCGCATGGCGCGGACACGCTCCGATTTCTTGACTAGAGGTACTTTTGCTGATGGGGAGGGGGATACGGAGGAAGAGGATTACGATGGCAGTTTTGAGTTCCTTCTCTCCTCTGAGCCACCTCCTGACCCCGAGGCGGTGCCGGCGGCCCGGCTGGGGCAGGCCTGGTACAGTGACTCCGAAATGGTAATTTTCCCAACCTGGTGGGGGAGATGAAACCCAGGGAGCGAGCGGAGCTGCGGGAGCCTTTCTCTGCTAACCTTAGCTGCACTGATCCTCCACCGCTTCTTTTCCCGCTCCCAAGGATGCTGTAGGTGGGGAAACACAGCAGAAACAGAGGCAAAATCATGGAATCAAAGAATGGCCTGGCTTGGAAGGGACTTTAAAGTCCATGGCATTCCAACCCCTTGCCATGGGCAAGGACACCTTCCACTAGACCAGGGTGCACAGACATCCATCCAAGCTGTATTTCTTGGCCCTGCCTGGGGATGTTTTCTGGCTTGATTTGATACCCACCACACTTCCCATAGCTTTCCTGGAGCATTACAACTTGTATTGCACAGCTGCCTGTTTTGGGAGGTTTAACCTCAGCAGCAAAATTCCCCTTTGAACCTTTGGACCTAGAAATGGTCTGCACACATCTATAGAACAAATGAAATTAAATATTACACAAAAAGCAACACACAGCAAAGAAAATTATAAAAATCCTGCACCTCCTTTTACTTTGGATTTGTTGTCCTTAGCCACAGTATCCAGTAATGATTCAGTCCTCAGTTATCGGAGCGATGCTGGCACATTGTGTCTTACAGAAAGCAAATCCATGGAAATTGGGCAATAAAACCAGAGTGAGAATGAAATGGGGTTTAAAACAAAACCAAACAAACAACCTGAGTGGTTTTTTCAAGCACAGTGACAGTTGTCCCTTGGCAGGTCCTACTTGAGCCTGTGCTGTGGAGTATTTGCATCTCAGGCTTAATCTCCCTCCCACATAAGCTGCTTTTGGAAAAGCACAAACCGAGAGGTTTCAGGAGTAGAAGAGGCCAACAGTCTCCAACCCACTCTATTTTTTTTCCTGAGGTGCTGGAGATGTTCCCATAGAAGTGTGGATAAACACCAGGAATCATGTCCTGTGAGAGCTTGGCTGGAGCACTGGGGAGAGCTGCCTTGTTCCTCTGCTCCAGCTGCACTGCAGGATGTGGGGCTGAGCATAAAACCAAAATACGACATGAAACTCAAAGCCAGCCATTTATTTTGTGCCACAGCTTTGCTGTGAGTCCGGCAAACATCCCGTCCTATCCTAAAATCTGCTTTTCCAAGAAAGGCAGGTGGCCAAGGAGGGCTTTTCATGGCTTTTCTTATAAGGGCTTTTATTATAAAGGATAAGTTTTCCCAGAATAATTTCCTCACTGGAAGTGGGCAGAGATTTGCGTATTCCATGGGGATTTTTTGTTAAATTTCCATGAACTTTGAGCCTGGAATACTCAAAACATGATTGAAAGATGCAGCTCTATGAATTGAGATGGCTTGGCTGCATCTTTGTGCATCTCCCTGCTCATGGATTGGGAAAGGGGGGATTTTGTGCAGTAAAATGTATTTTTTCACATAGAATCACAGAATCCTTTATGTTGGGAAAGACCCCTGAGATCATTTGAGTCCAACCATTAGCCCAGCACCAAACCATGTCCTCAGGTGCCATAGCCTGGCAAGGGGCTGTGCCATCCCCAGAGTGCCACGCTGTGCTCCTGGAGCTGCCCATGTATGGAGGGGAATTGTAGCTGCAGGAATCCTTCCCGCTGGGAAGTGGAAGGTGCTGGGCTGGTGCTTGGCAAGCTCCATCCTTGGGAGCATCTTGGCTCATGCACTCTTCGGAAGTGCTCCTTGGGACTCTGCTCCCCTGGTTTAACAGCTCTCACCGCATGCAGTAGTAGTAGGTGCCAACTCTCTCTTGTCTCTCCTGTGTCCCTCTTCTCTGCTCTCCATCTCTGGCTCTCACTGGTGGGCAGCACTTTCCCCCCTCATGTGGTTGAGTTCTGCTTTGTAGCCAACACTGTCCGTGCAGTCGTGTGCTCCGCGCTCCCCTCCGTCTGTGTGTCCTGACAACGTGTCCAGTGTTTCCATCTGTCTTCTGTATTGCAGGTTTGGGTCCAGCCCTTGGCCTTGTGGCTTTTCTGGGTCAGGATCATCACAAGTAGCATAATTTAGGGGCTGTTTATCTGTATCAGAGCCCAGTTGTGCTGCAGATGGTGGGGCAGCCTGTGATGGAGCGACACAGGGGCGTGTTGGGTTGGGTGCACACTCGGGGGGTTGATGTCTGTGCAGACACATCCACTGTGTCTTGTGATGGTCACATGAAGACAAGTCGGGCTGCCCATTTTAGAGTGGCTCAATGCTCCTTCAGACAGCTCCTGCCCCCAGCTACAACTTTCTAAAAAAGCCTCTTTAATGTCCTGCTCAGCGGCCGAGAGCTGCTGGAGGATGAGATAGAGATCCTGTGTGACCTCGTGAAGCTGAGCATGTGATGGCTCACCAGCTGCACTGGCCTGAACTGCCTGTTTTGCCCATTTTTTTCTTGGCCACCAAGTCACTGGTTGTGTGTCCCAGTGGAAACTGATGCTCCTGACCCATGTCTGGGGTATCTCAGAGCAGCAAACACCAAGAGCATCTGCAGCCAGAGCTGAAAGCCAAGGTGCACCAGTACACGGGGTGGCTGCTGCAGGTCCAGTTGACTCTGAGGTGCCTTTAAGGCTGAAGGGCTTCCAGACAAGACCAAAATTCAAAGGTTGCCCAAGATTTTTGGCTGGTGAAAGCTGAGGTTTAACCTACAGTGTGGTGAGACACATCTGAGCGGGAGGAGCAGCTCCTGGCTGTGGTCTGCAGGTATTAACAGCCCTGTGGTTGGCACCTAAGCCTGGAGAGCTTTCCTGCAGCAGATAAATGGGAAGGCCTTGGCTGGCAGAACCACACCAGAAATAGCCTCTGAAAACACCCTCCTTTGGAAAAGACTCCAGAGAGAGAGACCTGGAGAATGAACCAGTCGCTTTGCCCACCCTCCACACTGAAACTGTGAATTGACAAACCTCAGTTCAAGTATCTGTCACCAGCTGACCCCAAGCACAGCTGAAGAGCCAGCAAGGAAAGAAGATCTCTTATTCTAATCCATCCAGAGGGATCACTGAGCTTCAGAAAGCTTTTCCATGCCTGCTGGGATGGGTCACTTGGCCACAGTTACCTCATGGGTGGGCAAAACACAGGTTGCTCTTTCAGAGGGAAAATATTTGGTCCCTTCTTCATCCAGGAGACAACTCCAGACACCCAGTTATTGCCATTGGCCCTCCTGATGCTTTGTGGTGTTCCCCAGCCAGGGATTTTCTGGTGCAGAGGCTCATCTTGACATCTGAAAAGGTTTCCCATCCAGACAAGGACCTTCCCTTTGGCAAAGTCCCTCAACCAGAGGGATCTCACACCAAAAATACCTTTTAGTTCTAATTTTCTAAAGCTGGAAATTCAGAAGGTTGAAATTACTCAAGAGCAAAACTATATTGTGGGAGCAAATATTTTAATAGATCATTCTTAAAACAAGTAGTAAGTTTGGGCTGGATGGAGATCACTCCATGGGGTTTGAGCTGGTGTCCCTCCACAATTTGTGTGTGATCATCACCTAAATGTAGGAATGACAGGAACAAAAATCCCTTTGATGGTTTAGGCAGTTTGACTTTCCCAGTGATGATTTTGCTTTATGTGCTGCCATCTCCTGGCTCATAGAAAAGTTGGTCCAGGGGTGGGAAATAAAACATTGAAGAGGAATAAATATGGCAAAGGTGACTCCCCTGCAGCCCATATTTTATAGAATTTTATTCAAAATGTTTTTATTATATATTTTTTAAAATACTTTAATATAGGAAAAATGCTTTGAAACACAGTGAGTTCAGCAGAGACATTGAGCTGATGGGAAAACTACAGGAGATACTGAACCATCATCTCCCAAATCCATTCATACAACCTGATTCCCTCCTTTCCTCATGGTGAAAGTGTCTCCTCCAGGAGTCCAGCTCCAAAATCACAGCTGCAATTGGAAAAGAGAGCAATAATTGTTTGGGGTTTTTTTTAAACATGGCAAGACTATTTCTGGCCTACTTCATGGGATCCCAATAGGTTGAATTACTGCAAATTCATTCCACCCTTAAAAATGATTCCAGGGCATTTTTTTTAAGTGGTGGCAAAATTAAGATATTTTCTATTAAATGAAAAAAATCTTCATTTAAAGGGTTCATTTGGATGTGTCCTTGGCACAAAGACTTGGGTCTTCTTTTCTGTCAAGTCCTCAACTTTACAGTTCTGGGAACTGCCTGCAGCTCTGCTGGGGCAGATCCAGGTGGTTGAAGGTTCCTTTGGGGCTGGGAACACCACAAATCACTTGATCATGGCTTGACATGACCCTTCTGGGATGGAGATTTGGGATGTGTGGATCAGGGTGCTGGAGCAGTTGTGCAGGCTGAGCAATAAGGACTCGTGGCTTGGTGCAAACTGATGTTCATCACTGACTGCTCAAAGAGAAAGAAGGTTGGACCTGATGCAGAGCTGGAGGAAGGGAAACACCTTTTTTTTGGGTAGTCACCAATTGTTTTGGTGGCAGCTGGCTCAGCAAGACTGGAGGCTTTCACCCATAGGCAATAAAGACATAACATGAAATATCTAGTTTTTGCTGGGGAAAAAAGTCCTCCCAAGAACTGCCTTGTTTTTAAAGGCTTCCTGCTTGGACTCGTTACAGACGGTGCAGCGATTCGCCGCCGGGGAAGGCCAGACCAAGCTGCACAAAACCATGTCCCAGGGGGAGATCGGGAAGCTGGCGGGAACGCAGAAGGGCCTGGCTCTGGATGGGAGGTAGGAAATGTGGCTGGAGATGAGAGACATGTCTCTCCTGTGTCCTTCCTGCTCTCCATGGCCTTGTTGAACCCTCTGGGCCCCTCTGGAGCTCCCCCCTCCAAAGCAGCTGCAGTTACTCATCCCACCTTTCCCACACGACCATGGACATGCCCAATTAAAAGAGGTGTCCTGCTCACAATTCCATTTCGGTGACATGGGCCAGACATCTGCCCCAACCCACCCAACTGCACATGTCACATTGAGGTTTCTTCCTTTGCTGAGGATGAGTAACCACGTTTCCCTGACAGAAATTGTGTGTATTTAACTCCTCAAACACCAGGAAGGTCCAGGAGGTTGGGGTTGTGTTGGGTAGGAGGACATTTTCCTAGTTAAGGTAGTTCCTCTTTCCACGACTTATTTCCAGGCCCCATCGAGCCAAGATGAGGTTCTGGGTGAAGGGAAAGCAGGGGGAGAAGAAGCCCCCCCGGGAGAAGCTCGCTACCCAGTCGGAGCTGCTGGAGCTGTACGCGGAGCAGGAGGCCCCCAGCAGGGAGGGGATTCCTGGCTTGCAGCTTGGAGAAGGTAAGAGGGGGTGGGACACAGTGCCAGTGTTGTAAGGAGCAGGGAATCTGCGT
The DNA here is from genome assembly GCA_035583235.1 of Hafferia zeledoni. Taxonomy (NCBI): domain Eukaryota; kingdom Metazoa; phylum Chordata; class Aves; order Passeriformes; family Thamnophilidae; genus Hafferia; species Hafferia zeledoni. The sequence goes on along the minus strand of JAWWEV010000018.1, from coordinate 17,941,372 downwards.
TGGGAAATTGGGAAATGGCCATGCTGGCTCATGTCTCTTAATTCATGGATGACAAGTAGGTTAGAGGGTGGGATCCATAATGGATCTCGAGGAATTCCATGTAGCTAATCCTCCTACCCACCATCTGGACAAGGACAGATGTTTTCCCTCTGGAGGGAGGAAATAACCAAAGGAGAAGTGACATTTAATCTTCCTGTGAGTACCACCCAGGGCTGTTCTCCTCTGCAGGTTTATTCCCATGCCCATCTCTTTGGTTTAGTGGCACAATAATTTTTCACCTGCCCTTCAGTCTCTTTCCCTGTGTTCATTTATCCCCCACAGAGCTGGGTCCTCACCACCTCACCCCCCCACGGAGTCCGGAGCTGTCTGGGATCTACCGGCGGGAGTTTAAGGAGAACAAGGAACCCTCTCCCAAAGTGAAACGCAAGCGCAGTGTCAAGATCAGCAACGTGGCCCTGGAGCCTGTGCAGTGGCAGAACGACTCCCTGCAGATCATCACCAGCGCCGCCGACCTGAAGAGCATGGATGAGTTCCTGCTGAAAAAGGTAACTCCTGTCCCACACCAGCAGAGCTCCAAGAGCAGGCAGAGGCAGCAAAGGCCTTATTATCCAGGAGGCAGCTGTCGCAGTGCTAATAGTTCATCTAAGGCTGCTTGGGAGAAGTTTCTAGTTGTCAGGAGAAACCCCCCTGTGGTTGTGGTAAACATTGTCTGCCCAAGGTGGAGCAGCTGCTTGTTGGTGCAGCTTCACCTCACACAGAGCTCCGCTGCAGCAAAAGGGACATGGGTGAAAAAAAACCCTTTGTTTTCCCAGATGAATGAACTGGACAACGAGGACAGCAAGAAGGACACGCTGGTGGATGTCGTGTTCAAGAAAGCACTGAAGGAATTCCGACAAAACATCTTCAGCTTTTACTCCTCAGCATTGGCGGTGAGTGACTGGATGGCAGGTGAGAACTTCCACCTCCAGGAGAAATGGGATGCTCTGGGTCCACCTGGTGGTACAGAAGTTGTCAAGCCTTCCATTCCTGGTCTGCTCATCCCAAAGGAGGGATGTGCTTCCTCTGCATTCAGTGCCGTGTAACTCCTCCCCCTCATTACCCAGCTCTCAGGGTATGCTGAGTGTAGGTTCCTGATCCTTGTCACAGCTCTGCTCCCAGCCAAAGGGGAGATGACAGAAAGTCGATAAACTCCAATTTGCCACTCAGAGTGCCTGGGAACCTTTGGGAGTGGTAGAAATGTCTGATCCTTTTTTCCTCCTCTTCGTTCTACTTGAACTTCCCCTGAGCAGCTGCAAGTCAGTGAGGCTGGAATAACTGTCTGGGGTAGAAAAGGCTCCATAAAAGTCTGGGCTCTGTAAAAATCACTTTTTTTTTTTGCTTCTGTTTCCTTAAAAGATGGATGATGGGAAAAGCATCCGCTACAAGGACCTCTACGCCTTATTCGAGCAGATTCTGGAGAAGACCATGAGGCTTGAGCAGAGGGACTGGAGTGAGTCTCCAGTTAAAGTCTGGGTCAATACCTTCAAAGTCTTCCTGGATGAATATATGATAGAGTACAAACCCCTGGACTACACTGTGGGGAAGGTACTCAGCACTTTTCTTAAGCCCCTTGAAGATTTGGGAACGGTCTTTCCGTGGGGTTGTGCTTTCTGTAGACACGTGGGAATCCATGCTGTCTTCTCTGCTCTAACTGAGCTGGACCCAAGCCAGCATTGACTCATTGCTTATGTGTCACTGGGCTAAGCTGGGCCTTGGTCAACACCAACATGTAGATGTTGTCTCCAGGGTAAAGCTCCAACCAACCAGCTGTGGATGGTTGGAAAGGCAGCTCCTGGTGCTTCTTTAGTTTTGGGTGTTTTGTTCCACCTTTGAGGGACAGTGAAAAACACAAAGCTGCCCTGAAGATGGGAACAGTTGTCCGGGGAAATTGTGAAAATGAGGTGATCCACAGGAGAGTTTTCTAGAGTGACTCTCCTGGGGCTGTAGGTGCACTGGCAGATGGGGCTGGAAGGCACCAGACAACATTAGATATGAGCCCTCTGTCCTCTTTCCCTGGGGGAAATGCCCATAAATACACTTAAATCTCTTTCTTGTACCAGGTGCCAAAAACAGAACGGAAAAAGAGAAGGAAAAAGGAAGCGGATGTGGTGAGTTCACCCCTCTGTGCCTGTGCATTAACAAATGTCCTTGGGGCCAGAATGACAAGACCTTCTCACGGCACATCCTGTGGGGAGATCTGAACATCAGCCATGAAAGGACGTGCTGGAAAGATGGAGGATTTGGTTTGCTTGGCCAAGGTTGTTCTCTGAAAACATGTCCCACATCAGCCAAGGGTGAACAGCCGAGAGTGAAACATTGCAGCTCCTGTTCTCCTAAAGGATATGGTAGTTCTGGGAAGGATGCAGGGGCAGAGCCAAAAAAGGAGGCTGTGGATGCATAGAAGACCTTCTTAACTTGAGGAAGTTGACCAGCCACCCTTCAGTCAAACAGTTTCCAACCTGCTTCCGTGGTGGTTGGGTTCCCACACAGGCTGAGTGTTGGTTTGGGTTGTCTGTGGGGTACTGGGCTGAAAAAGAAACAAGAACAGCAAAGAAAAGCAAATACCAGCTCAGAGTTAGAGAGTGAGCGTGTCCATCTCCCCATTCTGCAGCAGAATGAGCATCCTGCTCCTTTTCTCACCACACAACCTTTGTCCTCACAGGTGGAAGAGCACAATGGTCACATTTTCAAGGCAACTCAGTACAGCATCCCCACATACTGTGAATATTGTTCCTCCTTGATCTGGATCATGGACAGGGCTTCTGTTTGTAAATGTAAGCACCCCCTCTTTGGTCCTTCTCACATGCTTGTATCACAGGGATGAGTTTTGGAATTTGCAACTCCACTCTATTAATTTGGAGGGGTTTTTGCAGCTGAAGAGCTTTTGGGACAGTTCTTAAGGGTTTCTGAAGCCAACTAGTGAGTCCATCCCAGTAGTTATCATAGCACAGTTAGTTTTGTGCTCTGTGTTACACGTCCCATCCCATCAGGTCATGTGGTCACCCCTTTGGGTCAAACCATATTGAAGTGTCACAGTCAGAAGGATGGGAGAGTGAGGTGTGGAAAAGTGTTCTCAGGATGCCTCTGGGAATCCTGACCATGGCAAACCCATCTGGCTTCACCACACCTTGAGTGTTGTGTTCAGTTCTGGGCCCCTCAGTTCAGGAAAGAGATTGAGGGGCTGGAGCGGGGCCAGAG
>JAWWEV010000018.1:17897913-17938035 GCA_035583235.1 Hafferia zeledoni | reverse complement strand
TGCCATGATCTGGTAAAGGGACTGGAGTTGGACCAAGGGTTGGACTTGATGATCTTGGAGGTCTTTTCCAACTCAGTTGATTCTATGATTCTATGAAAATGAAAGAGGGAGGATGGGAGGGGTTGATCCATTGCTTTGGGTTTTCCACCCTTTCTGTGACTGGGTTGGCAGCATCAGCCTCGGGGTAGTTCAGGCCCAGTGCAGGAAGAGCACAGATCAGGTGCTATTTCCAACCTTTCTGAGGGCATCCATGTCTAATAACTCAGAGTGACTCATGAATTATATTCCAAGTGGATCTATCAGGGAGGGTTTTAATGTTTTGGGGACTTAAATATGAGACCTTCATTATTTTAGTTTGAGTAGATCTAATACAGACTTGGCCCCTGGAAACTGCAAACTCAATGTGCTTTTGGCCTGCCAGCCCTGAGAGGAGCTCCTTAATCCATGTGAATTCATATTTCTCCCACGGTGTGACTTTTGGGATGATTAAATACCCCTTTTCTCCCTTGCAGTGTGTAAATATGCTTGTCACAAGAAGTGCTGTCTTAAAACCACGACCAAGTGCTCCAAAAAGGTAAATATCTCCTTTCTTTCACTAAATTCCTTCCAGATGGTGAGCCCAAGGTTGTGTGAAAATTATTGGAGGCACAGAACTCGATCTAATGCTGGCAATAACCCTGCTGTGAGCAGGAGCTCGGACCAGAGAACCCTGGAGGTCTCTCCAAGCAGTGTCTGGGTGTATTTTGGGAATTACGCAGCGATGAGTCACTGTAGATCTGCCCAGTCATGCAGGAGATGTTGCAGTGTCGTTCCCTGCCTTGGAACCACGCCAAATAACAGGAATTTGCCTCATTTTATAGCTTTTAAGGAGCTGGAAATGGGAGGTTATTTTTGGAAACACTGGTTGGTCTTCACCCTGCTGGTCCCTGCTCAGGTCACGGCGTGGTCCCCAAGCCAGGAAGGGTCATGGAGGATGTTCTGTCACTCCCTGTCCTCCTTAGAGGGGAATTAAATGTTGTTTCCCAGATTTAAGGGTATGGAGAACAGGGAATGAACACAGCAGGTCGTCCTGGCTAACGATGAATCATCAAGATTTGGTGGGTTTTCTTTTCCACTGCTTATTTTGTGCCCAAGAGAAGGATAACAGAGGCAGGAGAATAATGCATGCAAAGCTCTCTCAGCTCCCTAGGAGGCTTCTCAGAGAAGACCAACCTCCATAATACACAGCCCCCAGAAAGCTGCAGGAGTACATTGTTCCCAAGAAATAATCTGAATATATAAATTGAAGACATATATACATGAATATATTTGTATTTTGAGTACATAGAGTATTTTTGCTGCACTGCCTCCCTTTCTGGCAGTATTTCTGCAAGAGCTGGGAATGCCTCTGGTGAGTTTCTGCTCTAAAATCTGGGAAGTTCAATGAGATCTCAGATTTTTTTTTTTCCAGAGAAGCCCAGAGATTCTTGGAGCCTGCTTGGGGTTTTTCTGCACAAGGAAGTTCTTGTGCTGCACACAAGGAAGAGGGTTCACCATGTCTCCCACTTGGGCAGTTGGAAGTTCTCTAGGAAGGCTTCAGCTTCTCTGTGCTTGGTGCATTCACGTTTTTAGGATTATTTTCAGCGACAGGGAGCCCCAAAGCATCAATTATGAGAAAGAAACAACATGAGGCCTTTCCACACATCTTCTCATGATGTTGACAGGAAGGATGGAAGGATGGCATTGAGTAGGAAAAACAAACATGCAGGAGTGAGTGTCAGGGGAGCTGGGACCTGGGTCATGGGCAGCACCATCCTGCTGATGACTGGGTTGCATCTCCCCTTCCCTTTGCTGGGGCTGAGATTTGTGTCAGTGTTTTACTGGATCCTTTGACTTTTCCCACCCGGAATCTCCCATGCAGGACTTTGTTCACATTTGAATTTGCCAGATATCAACTCTCCAGTGAGTGTTCCCAGCTGGCAGAAGGGTCCTTCCTGACAGGTGGAGATGGGTTCTTTTGGCTCCTATTTTGGCATCGTGTTTGCTCACAGATATTTTGTTATTGTCAATGTTGGGAGTTGGTCTAAGAAGCCAAGGCTCAGATTTACCTGTTCTGCTTTTGCATCATCTTTGGGGGGTGGAATCATCCCTGGAGATGGTGCCCAAGGGGCAGGAGGTGGAGGAGGAGGACCTGTATTGGCTGTATTGGCTCTGCCAGCCTGAGGGTATAACCACAGTGGGGTGGCTAAAGAAAGAAAACCCAAACTTTTTTGACTTGAGGTGCATGTCCAGGGGCAGATTTAGCATTACAAGACACATGTCCTGTCCTCTGACACACAGGTTGCCTGGATCAGCTGAAGGAGCCTGGACAGCAGCTGGATCCAAGCCCTGCAGCAATCCTAGAAGGATCTAACCCCTGTTGTGCTTTCCCTGTGCAGTACGACCCCGAGCTGTCGCCGCGGCAGTTCGGGGTGGAGCTGTCCCGCCTGACCAGCGAGGAGCGGGCGGTGCCGCTGCTGGTGGAGAAGCTCATCAACTACATCGAGATGCACGGGCTGTACACGGAGGGCATCTACAGGAAATCAGGGTCCACCAACAAGATCAAGGAGCTGCGGCAAGGCCTCGACACAGGTAAAGGGAGGGGGAGAACCCACCCGGGGAGGAAGGACTGCAGGCTCTGCAAGGGGTGTGTTCACATCACCAGCCAAAACTCAGGTCACCAACTCGTGCATTTTTGGGTGCAATCCATGAAAAAGGTCATTCTAGATGGGAGCAAATTCTGCCTTGCTTACAGTGTAGCAATCAATGCCAGCCAGGAAGGAGATCCTGGTCCTGCCTGAGATTATTCACCCTGGAAAATGCATTTCTCTCCAATGTTACCACATGGAGCTGAAAGAAGGTGCTGGGTTTCTTGCTGTCAAACACAGTGTGGTTTGGGGGTGGCACATTCACGTGTTCCATCATGGTGCAGCTTATCATGGAATGATTTGGGTAGGAAGGGCCCTTTGAAGGTCACCTTGTCCAACCCCCCAGCTTCACCAATGGTTCATATTAATTGTTGCCTTTGTTTTTTTCCTTTTTCCTCCATCTGCTGCCAAACCCAGACATTGATAACGTGAACTTAGACGACTACAACATCCATGTCATCGCCAGCGTGTTCAAGCAGTGGCTCCGAGATCTGCCCAACCCTCTCATGACCTTCGAGCTCTATGAGGAGTTTCTGCGGGCGATGGGTGAGGACCCTCCTTCACCCTCCCATCCCCTTGGCAGGGGGGACCACTTCTCATGCTCAACTTTTTGTTTACTCACTGGGCCCAAACCAGCTGGTTTTGCCAAAATATATTTATCTGGTTTCAAAGTCTGATTTTTTGTTTTTCTGTCTCAATTTTAGTCTCGCCTTTGGTGACTTTTGCATCACATTTCAGCAGATTTCAGCTCCAAAGTTCTATCTTTTAAGGAGTAAAATTAAATAAGTGTTAAAAAGTATCATTCTAAATAAGAGGAAGAAGTAGCAACTGCCTCTAAACGCTGGTGATTTCTCCTCAGGCCTCCAGGAGAGGAAGGAGACTGTGCGGGGGGTGTACTCGGTCATCGACCAGCTCTCCCGCACCCACCTCAGCACCCTGGAGCGTCTCATCTTCCACCTGGTGAGGTACGTTGGGCCTGGGCAGCTTTAGGGAAGGAGAGGAAATAGCTGAGGCCAAAAGCAGGTGGGCAGGAGACAGGGAGGAGCTTTCAGGTCCATCATGTCTCCCAGGAGGTGGCCCCAGAGCTGTTTCTCCAAATGATGGTTGGGTATTGATGAGCTCGTGGTTCCCACAGGTCTGTGGTGCCTCTCACCTCTGCAGGGACAAGATTTTGGGTGGAAAATGTTGGTTGTTTGCCTGCCTTGGGAACGCCTGAAATGTGTTCTGGTTTGGTTTTCTCCATCCAGCAGAGCAAAGTGAGACTGCACCACAGAAACATCATCTCGGTGCATCCATGAAGAGGATGAGGAGCAGTGGAGGTGCCTTCACCTCTTTCTTCTCACTTAATCCCTGTTTTTTCAGGATTGCCCTCCAGGAGGAGACCAACCGCATGTCAGCCAATGCCCTGGCCATTGTCTTTGCTCCCTGTATCCTGCGCTGCCCCGACACGACGGACCCGCTGCAGAGCGTCCAGGACATCAGCAAAACAACCACGTAAGAGCACAGAGCTGCACCAACCCCACCCACAGCTGGAGCCCTTGGGGTGCTCAGAGGGCTCAAAAAGCGACAGCTTTGGCATGGACATCAGAAACATGGAGAAAATGCACCTTCACAAAGACTTCTCATATCCTCTCAATCCCCAAGAAGGTGTTAAATGGGGATTTTTGAGTGATGAAGGACCCCCAAGAGCAGATCAACCTCTGCTCCTGCTGAGCTCATCTCAGCAGGAGAAGGTGGAGCTTGTGCTGACGTGGTTTTATAGTCAATTTTTTGGCAAGCAGGTCTTGATTCTTACTTAGTTTTGGCTTTTTCACTGGAGGGGGTGAGTTGTTTGGTCTGCAGCAACATTAATATTAATAAACTTAGATTTATTCATTATGTTTGCCATAACTGCAAAGGTTTTACAGAGGAAAAGCAAAGCACTTGCCCAAATTCAGTTTGGCTCATACTAAATAGATTTAAAAATAGATAATGGAGTCAATTATAGTAATGGGAACCCTCCAGTGAAGGGCTGGGCTTCCGAAAGACGTGGTTTTACCTCCAGGAAGTATTAAAATTGTTGAAGACCAGAATGTGCATGGAGACACAGCTGGCAGAAGCACTTGGCCTTCATTGGATTTCACTGTAGCTTCTCCCTTAGGCTTTAGCTCCAGCACATCCTCTTGTTTTATTACGAGGAAGGGCTCATTTTTTTCCCCAAACACCCTCCTGAAAGCATTAAAGTCAGCTCAGCTGAACAAGGTGCTTGCAGCATCACTGCATGCAAGCAAGTTGTCCTCTCCAGGTTGGTATTTCCTTGATCTCTCTTCCAAGGAGGAAAATTTCTTTGGTAAGATCCCTGGTGATCTTTAATTTCTGTGGTTTGTGTTCCTCAATCCATCCATAGCCCATTATCATTCTTTATAGGGAGCTTTCCACTGCCTTCTGGGTTCCAGCTGGAACTTTCTTCCTCTGTGCTTTTCCATCGGGGCAGATCTTCAAAATAATCCTTTCCTTGTAATAAAATGAGAGGATGTACTGGAGCCAAAGGGAGAAGCTACAAGAAACCCTGTTGAAGGACAAGACAGCTCAGATCAAATTGCTTCCTCCTCCCACTTTGTCTTCTTTTGGTTGTTTTTCCCCCCTTAGTTGTGTAGAATTGATTGTCATCGAGCAGATGAACAAATACAAGGCTCGTCTCAAGGACATCAACAGCCTGGAGTTCGCAGAGAACAAAGCCAAGAGCCGCCTCTCCTTGATCCGCAGGTCCATGGTGAGATGCCAGAGCCCTCTCTGTCCCCTCCTGTCCTCTCCTTGCCCCTGAAGCCACCCTACCTTATCTTCTCCTGCTTATTTCAGCCTCCCAAACCCCTCGCAACCTCCCACACCATCTCCCCCAGGACAGGGACCCTCAACCCTTTGGTGGCTCCTCACCTTTGCAGGGAGCCGTACCAAAGCACGAGGAGGTGGGAACGGTCCCTGGAAACGTGGTCACTCCAGCTCAGATGTTTCTTATCAATGTTTCCACCTTCATTTGAGCTTGTTTGGTGCTGAGTTGAGTCAAGCCTTTCATTCGCTGGCTCAACATCACCCCATGGGAGACCCGGACCATCGTTTTTTGTGCTCAGTCGCATTATCTGAACGCACAAGGAGCTTCCCAAAGGCTCTCCCTGCTCCTGCATTGCCTTTTTGGGAGCCTCGAACCCATCTCATTGAGCTTCCATGCTTCCCGGGGGGCCTGCGGATGCACGCTCTGCTTGGCTTGCCGGGCTGCGGGAGAGGGACGGGCTCGGCGCGGCGCCGGCGTCCTGTGCCTGTCTGAGCCCTGAGCAGCCCCTCTGCTCCAGCCTGCCCACGGTGATCCTCAGGGACACGTCGCTTCTGCTTCCTGGGCACGGAACGTGAGCAGGGGCTGCCCAGGGCTGTGGAGCTGGTGCTGCAGAGCCGCCCCGCTCACCCCAGTCGGCACAAACCAACCCCCCAAAAGGAGCAAGGCGGGTTTTGGAGGGGCGGCGGCATGTGCACTCTAACCTTCTGCTTTCCTTTTCATCTCCTCTCGAACGCAGAAGCCCGTACTAATTGCAGTTAGATTTATGAGCATAACCCGCAGTTCAATCCCGGTATGTATGACGGCAGCGCGCCCGCGTCCCTCCGTGTGTGTCACCGCCGCTCATTCCAGCTCTGTCCCACCGGCCATTGTCCGTGACGTTGCCGCCCGGGCCCCGAGCGGGGGCTGCTCCTCAGGGCCTCTGATCCTCCCGCAGGTGCCCCGGGCACAGGAGTTGGGGACGGCCACGCTCGGCCATCCCTGCACGCAGCTCCTCAGAAAATCACCTCCCACCCCTCTTCCCTTCCTCCTTAATTTATTTTCTCTTTTATTTCCTTTTTCCATACTGTGCTTCCTTCTTTTTTGCTTTGCTTGACTCATCCCTTCTCTTCCTACCCTGGTTTCTCCTCGCTCAGGATGCGTTTCAGCATCGTGTTGCTTTCACAGTGAGGCTGTTTCTGGAGATGGGGGAGAAAACCCCTGGCTCGGATGCCTCAGGGAGCACGAGGCATCCCAAGGTCTCCTCTACCTCCTTGGAGGAGGAGCACCACCCCCTTGAACACAAGGTTGGGACACCCAGGTTTGAATTGGGAGTGGTCCATCAACCCCTGTATTCCCCAACTCCATCACAGGTTGACTTCGAGTTCCCAGTGAGATCACCATGAGCAAGAAAAGCACCTGCAGGATTTTGGGAGTGCTCATGGAACTGTTTCCCTCCCTACCAAGTTCAGCCCATGATGTTTCCCCCACATCCTTCATCATCTTTGAGGGTCAGGAGATGGAGAAGAGCAAAACTCGAGCTCTGCTCCCCTGATGCTGAGCACAGCGTTTCACAGGGGCTTAAATCCACGAGCCAGTGGGATCTTTGGGATCTCAGGGATTTTGTCTAATAGGATTCAGGGAGCTGTGCCTCAGCTCAGGAGCCCACGTGAAAGGTGTCGTCAGAGGAGTGCTGGGGCACAGGAGAGGCTTTGCTGATGGAGAAAGATCTCTGAGATGTGACATTAAAAGATGCAAAGGGGTAAAATGGAAAGGAAAAAAGGGAAGGTCCTTTATCCTGAAAACCTGCTCTGGGCATGTGGGTTATCAGGGAGAGCCAGGGATGCCACAGACACAAGGGAGGAAAGTTGTGTTTCAACAAGCTCTTCAACCCCAAAGAGATGCAGGTTCAGCCTGGGTGATGGTTGTCAGGCCAGGGTAGCAAGTGATGGACATCTCTGAGGTCCTGGTTACTTCAGGATCTGGAATTTAGGAGTTGGGATGGCTGGTCATGATAACAGCAAAGGTAAAAGCTGTTTAATGTCTGTTATGTCCCTCATCTCCAAAAATCCATGTTTTTCTTCTGCTCCTTGGAGCAGATCTGTAGAGCTGGTCCTCATATTAAAACAGCTGCATATATAATATCCCTCCATATGCACCAATCCCATTTGAGTCCTTATTTTAATATTTAAAAAATCAGATGGTTCTTCAGATCTGCTTTAAATGTCCCCATTTAACCCTGGGCACAAAAATCCACATTTATTGTCTTACAGCAGACCACCGGAGGTGGTCCTGGTTTCTGGATCTCCTGTATGTGAGGTCAGAGCATGGACAACATGATTCTGAGCTCTGTTTGCTGAAGGGGTCAGTGGAGACCCTTGTGATGCTCAGGAAATACCAAGGGTGAATGAGGGAAGGATGTGAGATTTGATCTGAGGATAAAGCAGGAGCCTCGGTGTGCTCCCACCCACAGCCAACACAACCACGGCCGAGCTTCCCCTGGCAGGGACTGTGAGCTTTGTGGGAACCCGTCCTGCCACCGGCTGGGCGTGCTCAGAGTTGCACTTGGTCTGTCAGCATCATCCTCCCCACCACCATCCTCACCACCTCCATCCTCAGCCCCTCCAACATGTTGAGTCCTGGTACCTCTCCCAGGTTTTGGAGGGTCTGGGGTGTGTCTGCCAGTGGCATACTGAGGACCGATGGCCGGGGCCGTCTTCTTCGCTCCTTGGGAGAGCAATGTGGTTGGCACCTGAGTGTTTGCCAGATCACCTTGGCTGGTGAGGGTGACACTGTTGTCTCTCTTCAGGGCAAAGGACGCATGCGGCGCGGCGCCTACCCCAGCCCGGCGTCCCCCGTCACCGGGCGCTTGCCCTCGGTGACAGACGTCCCTGAGGAGACCATGAGCAGTGAGGACGCCATGGAGATGGAGGTGACGGAGCAGCAGCAAGTGGCCATGCAGCAGGAGGAGAAGGTGCTGACAGAGCAGATTGAGAACCTGCAGAAGGAAAAGTGAGTCTGGCCAAGGGTCCAAACCACATCCCCAAACCTATGGATGTTGCTTGGCATCATGACTGGAGGCCTCCAGCCCTCCATGATCTCTTGCCGTGCACCCCTCTCTTCTCCCCACCTTTTTGGTCCCATTGGGTCAGTGGGACTGGGTTGGTTTTGGCAGGGAGGAGCTGACGTTTGAGATGCTGGCACTGGAGCCCCGCGCCTCCGACGACGAAACCCTCGAGTCCGAAGCCTCCATCGGCACCGCCGACAGCTCCGAAAATCTGAACTTTGACTCCGAAGGAGCCATCTCCGATCGCTCGGGTAAATCCAGGCATCCTTGGGCTTATCATGGAATGCTTTGGGTAGGAAGGGACCATAAAAGGTCATCTTGTTGCACCGTGGGCAGGGACACCAAATAGGGTTTCTCAGTGTTTTCTGTCTCTTTGGGAAGGGTTATGTGGGGATTTTTAATTCGTTTAAAGCCACAGTTTAAACGGGTGCAAAGAGGAGGGTTAAGGGTTAAGCCATGTGGCCCTGGGGAGTTGGGTGGTGGTTTGGTGGGAGGTGACCACTCCTCCAGTGCCGGTGACGCTGCCTCCAGCAAGATGCTGGGAACACTGTCCTGGCTTCATGGTGCGTGTCCCGGGGAGCAGCGCGGGGCTGCTGGGTGCTCTCGGGGTGTTAATCCCCCCGTGATCCTTGTTCCCCTGCAGAGAGAAGCGTAGCACTTACGTCCCTGCGCCCCGCCAAGGCCGAGGGGCCGAGCCGGCTGCGAAGGCACCCCAGGATGCGGCCAGACCCCGCGGACCCGGCCGACCCCTCCATCTCCTCCTCCTCCTCCCAATCGTCCACCTCCTGCTTGCCCCACCTACCCCGGAAGCGCTTCCAGATGTACTCCAAGTCGCCTTTCTACCGAGCGGGGGGACACGGTGACCCCCCCGAGCCCCGGGCGAGCCCCGAGGGCTCAGCAGGACCCCTCCGGTACCCCGAGGACCGGCCGCAGTTCACCACCCGCGGGACGTTCAACCCGGAGAAGGGCAAACAGAAACTGAAGAGCGTGAAAACTTCCCCCCCCAAAACCAAAGAGCCCCCGGACGGGGAGACGGGAGGGGGACGCAAGAGGAACCCCGAGGCCGATTGCGCCGCCGCCCAACCCCTCGTCCTCCTGGGGAGCAACGAGTTCATGGTCTGAGATGCTCCACCCGGGGCCTCCTGGCGCGCCGGGGCGGCCTCCCCGTCGGAAGCGCTCCCACGGCCTCCTCGTTAACGCCGGGAGGATGAATTCTTAGTTACAAAGGCCGGGGGAGGATGGTTTAACGGTGGCCTTAATGGTTGGGGGGTTGAGACCTTTGTGGGGCGGGGGGTGGATGGGGATGGAGGCACCGGCCGGCCCTGCGCCCTTCCCCTCGGAGCACCCACGGCTCGGAGCATCCATCGCGCCGCCAAACCCTTGGGCCGAGTCGCCCGTCGGTAGGAGAAAACCAAGCCTGAAAATCCCATGGGTAAGAGAAAACCAAGCCTAAAAAACCCACGGGAAGGAGATGAACCAAGCCTAAAATCCCACGGGATCATCCGAGCCGGCGCCGGCTCCGCTGCAGCCAAGCCCTCCGCGCTTTCACCGCACCATCCACGCCAACGCCGAGCGCATGGAAAAGCGTTAAAATCTGCCAAAAATCACCGTTTTCCTTTGGGGTTTGATTTTTAACGTGACCTAACCACCTTTCCTCCTCTTTTTTTTTTTTTTTGGCGACCATCAGTATTAAAAATTAATAATAATAATAATAATTAATAATAATACTCGAGGACTACTTGAAGCGATATTTGTTTATATGCCGGTTCGTGGAGTTGAGTGTAAATATATATATTTTTATTATTTTTTTTTTATATTTTTCCCCCGACAGAACTTTTTTTTTCTTTTTCCTTTTTTTTTTTTTTTTAATTATTATTATTTTGGGGCCGGGGAGGAGGGAAACGACGGGCTGAGCCGTTCCTGGTGTCACTGCTGGTGTCACCAACTATCACTCAATAAAACAATGAGTTTTATTGTCAGCAAGAAATCCCTGGAGGTGTAATTAGCCCATCACAGGACTAATTAACAACGCTAACTAACGACTCAGCTCTTAATCCCTCCCGTGTGTCGTCATCGTCGCCCTCGGTGGCGTCTGGAGAAGCTCCAGGTACTGGAAAACCTCTGGAAAGGCAAAATGAGGAGCCCTGGGGCAGTAATTAGATTAATTGGGGCTGGATCCGTCCCTCCAGGTGGGCTGGGCATCACATCTGTCCCAAAACGCCATAAAAATGGGGGAAAGAGCTAAAAGTTGAGTTTCCCAGAGTGTTTGTCCTTTCCCGGCGCCCCCGGGCTCGGTCGGGCCCTCGGACTCTCCCCCCGCCCAAAGGGCCGTCGCTTTCCCGGGATCGTTTATTTATTGGGGTTATTTTTAATTTGATATTTGAAAGTCCGCTTTTGTGTTAATCTTCCCTTTCTTTGTTTGCCACTGGGGGAGTGCCAGAGGCCGGGGCGGCGGGAGCACATGCCGGGAGAGCAACTGAGTCATTCCCTTCCAAGGGGAAGACAGGAGGGGCAAAAGGGCTTTGGGGCCGGGCCGGGCTGCTCCGGGCAGGTGGATGTGCCCACAGCGGTGAAGGCCCCTGGGGAGCTGCCCCAAACTCCCTAGGGGCTGGAATGAGCGGGAGAATCCCAATGCTCGGGGCCAGACCAGCCATTTGGGAGCCTCTGGAGCCAAAACCCCTGGAATTGCCCCCAAAGCAGATCCCTGGGAGGCTCCAGCTCATCCTCAGGTTTCTTGTCCCAGTGGGCTGAGAGCAGGGAAGGCAGATCTGCTGCAGGCAAATATATATATATATGTATCTGTATTTCTTTTGGTCTATATACTTCCCTTATATATAATTTATATATAAGGAAAATATATTAGAAAGAATATATTATATATGTAAAGAACATATCTAACAATATATATATTCTATATATAAAGAAGATATACACAAATGTACAATTAAAAAATAACACAAAGATTATATATAAAGACTAAATACTTTGTATTTTCTATTTCTTTTATATATAATCCGTATTTATATATAAAGAAATATATGAGATATATACTATGTATATATATATTTCTTTATGTATATATGTTTGTATGTTTATATATATATAAAGAAGTATATCAAGGAAATTAATTGTGCAGTTCCTGATGTATATATTTTATATATTTCTATATATAAAGAAGTATATATAAAAGAAAAGTGTGCTATATATAAAGAATATTTATTACTTTATATATATTTGAATGTATTTCTTCTATATGTAGAAACATATTTAATATGTTATATAATTTAAACATTTACTATATGTTTAACATATATGTTTACATATGTTTCTTCATATGTATTTATATATTTCTTTAAAGAAATATGTAAAGGAAATATATATATATAAAGAATATATATTTTCTCTCCCTTTCTTTATACATATGCAAATGTATGGAATATAGAGAGAAAATTAATTTCTTTATATAGAAAAATGTATGGAATATATATAGAATATATAAAAATATATTTCTTTATATATATAATGTATTTGTGGTTATTTATGTAGAAAGAAAGACAGAAATAAAAGAAATGTATACATATATATAAGTATGTCTGAAATCCAGCAGGAGCCGAGCAGGACTGGGGGATAACGGGACGTTCCAGGGGGTCCGTTCCCAGGACCTCCCACCGTTCCTTCGGATACACTCGGGGCCCGAGGGGCTTTTCCAGAGGGGAATGTGCTGACACTGGAAAGGAGAAAGGGCTGCGAGGATGAATTATTGTTATTTTTCATGGGACGTTTTCTAAGTAATTTATAATTGTGTAAATGAAACAAAGGCTGTATTGTCAGAGGGTTTCTGACCCCGCGCTCGGAGTCTGTAAAAACGGACACAACCAGAGAAATAAACGTGTCGTTCTCTAAAGGCGCAGAATTCCCGGTGGGACGTGGCGCTGTCACACCCCCAGCCCAAATTCCAGGGACTGGGAGGGGGTTCCTCCTTCCCTCAGTGTGGGTGTTCCCGATCCCCCGACCCCGCAGGAATGAGGGGCTGGGCCGGGGAATAATCCCACTCCCTTGGGATTATTTAGTGCCGATTATTCACATTCAGATTATTTATGGTCAGAGAATTTCTGTTTCTCTTGTTTGATACTCACAGTATTTATTTCTATACATATTATTTATTTTCCAATTATTTTAATCAGATTTTTATATTTAATTTATATCCAGATAATTTATTTACAGTTGATCTGTATTCAGATTATTTCAGATAATTTCTATTGAAATTGTTTATATTCAGTTTATTTTCCATTTATTTAGATTATTTCAGATTATTTTATTTCTAGTGACATTTAATTCAGATTATTTCCAAACAGGTTATTTAGATTTATCTCATTTACATTCTGATAGTTTATTTTCTATTTATTCCTATTCAGATTTAGTTTCATTTTATTTCTCTTCACATTATTGCTATTAATTCTGATTAATTATTATTGGTTATTGATTATTATTTCTATTTAATTCTGATTTTATATAGTCAGATTATTTATATTTATTCACTTATATTCAGATAGTTTATTTTCAATTTATTCAAATTATTTCAGATTATTTAGTTTCATTTGATTTCACGTTAATTCTATTAATTGAATTTATTTTCTAATTATTTATATCCATTTTAAATTTTTTTATCTTATTTCCTATTCAGATAATTTATTTGCGAAGTGTTTCTATTCCGATTATTGATTTTTATTGATTTCTGTTATTTCCACTCAGCTGGTCCCGCCCTCTCCCCAGGGGGACCCAGATCGATGTCACTTCAAAGCCCCTCTTTATTCCCAGTAGGAAATGGGGGGACACAACTGGGAGCCCCCCTGGACACAAGGATGAGTGAAGTGGTGGCAGGAGGGCCCTGCACCCCCAGCCAGTGTCACCCTCTGGCCGGTGTCACCCCCAGGCTGGGGTCACCTCTGGGCTGGGGTCACCCCCAGTATGTCCATCACTCCAGGCTGGGGTCACCTCTGGGCTGGGGTCACCCCTGGTGAGTGTCACCCCAGGCTGGGGTCACGCCCAGGATGTCCATCTCCCCTGTGGCCACTGTCACCTCCAGGCTGCCATCACCCCCAGCCAGTGGCACCCTTGGTCCTGTGTCACTCCCCGGTTGGCACCACCATTGGTCAGGTGTCACCCCCCACCAGCATCACCCCCAGGCTTATATCACCCTTGGCCATTGTCACCCCTGGCTGGTGTGACCCCCTGGTTGGCATCATCCCTGGGCGAGTGTCCCCCAGGCTGGTGACCCCCCCGGGTGGCAGTGGGTCCCCATGGTGCTGGAAGTGCCTTGCCTGGGTTCCTCCAGCATTTGGGACAGAGGCACCCTCGAACTGCCACCCCAGTGAAATGCTCCCAGCGGGGCACTCGGGGACATCTCCGTGCCACCCACTGTCCCCAGTGGAGCTGGTCCCACCTCCCAGTTGCCATCCCACAGTCCTGGCCACCTCCCTGGAGACAGGACCGTGGGCACCTTCACACCCCAGGGCGAGGAGGCCCAGGGTGGGGGTGACAGGGAGCCAGCGCAAGGTGACAAACAAGCCAGGTGACAGCGGGTGGGGGGTCAGTTCTTGAACATGTCACACAGCAGCTTCTCCATGGGGGTGTTGCCGATGGTCCGGCGGAAGAAGAGCAGCTCCACGCGCTCCGAGGAGATGAAGCGCAGCGCTGGGAGCAGCAGCAGCAGCTTCCCAAACCTGGGGACAGGGCGGTGGCCATGGGTGGGGGTCCCTCCCCTGGTGTCACCAGCAGGGACATAGGGACAGCAGTACCTGACAGGTTGTCCGGGGTAGTGGGAATGGTTGTGCTGGCCCAACATCACCTGTGACTGGTCCTGCAGGTTCTCCACCTGCTCGGGGTCCTTCAGGCCACGGGTCTCTGCGGGGACAAGGGGGTGACAGGGTGGGGTGGGAGCAGGGGGATGACCAGCTGGTGCCGGTGGGTGCCCTCACCTGGTTTGAAAAGCACCACGGCCTTCATGCAGGCGAACTCGGTGGGGTCGACAGCCAACGCCTTGAAGCGGCCAAGGGTCTCCTGCAGCGCCCGGACATCCAGGGCTGCCGGCAGCAGCTTCCCAGGGGCCGGCTCAGGGACAGCCAGCAGCGGGCAGCTCTCCAGGGGCATGGACCACTGGATGGCACAGAGCAGGAACAGCTCACTCCATGCTTCCTCCAGCAGGATCACCTGGGCAAAGCAGGGGGAGCCCCAAAACCTCCATCACCCCCAAGGCCTCCAGCACCAGCAGCCACCCCAGTGGGTTGGGCTGAAGAGCACCTTCTATGGGAGGAGTCCCAAGAAGGTTGTGGTGATGCTCCGGCCATCCACAGCCCACAGGCTGCCTACATTTTTTGGGGTCCATGTTGCCCCATAGATGGATCCCCAGCTCCCCACAGGGATCCCCAACCCCACCTGGTCACGGAAGGGGAGGTTGGAGAAGACGGGCAGGTTCTTGGCCCACTTCACGGCCATGAAGAGGAGCCGTGCTGAGGTCTCATAGATGTTCTCTGGACTGGCTGCCGGGTATGGAGCCACCTGGTACTCGCCGGTCACCCGCTCCGGCTCACTGCCTGTCACATCCACTGTCTCATCAGCTGCGAGGATAGAAGGGTGCTGGTGGTCACCACACCATGGGGACAACTCCCACCCATCCCCTCCCCACTGGCAGCCACCCACCATCCTCGGGCTCCAGCTTGGCGCAGGTCTCGGCTGTCATCAGGCTGGCCATGAAGCGATGGTTGGTGGGTGGTGTGGGCGCTCGGGGACCCGGGGTGACAGCAACAGTGGCACCAGGACCACGAGGAGCAGGACAGGGCGATGGGGGCACCTCACGTGTGGTGGCCACATGCTCAGGGGGCAGCTCAGTGTCCAGCTCGATGCTGTCCAGCCGCACCTGGGCCGTGCTGCGGGGCTGGCGCTCGTTCTGCACCGCTGCGGGGACAAGGTGGTGTCAGCACCAGCCACTCACTGTCACCCCTGCCATCCATCACCGTGTGTGTCCCCCCAGCTCACCGTCCTTGTTCATGCCAGCCTGCAGGCACTTCTTGAGCCGGCAGGCCTGGCACTGGTTGCGGTGTGCCTTGTCCACTGGGCACAGCCCCGTCCCCGCCTGACACCTGTGGGGAGAGGTGGCACCTGGCTGCAGCCCCTGGGTTGGACCCTGTCCCTGAGGAGGGTCCTGCCCCCATGGGTGCCCATATCCTGGGGGTGCTTTGTCCCTGTAGGGTGTCTTGTACCCCCCACCATGGTTTTCCTCCAACCAATGAGTGCCCTACCATGATGGGCACCCTGTCCCCAATAGGTGTCCTGTCACCAGTGCCTGCCCTGTTCCCCCACCACGGGTGCCCCATCCCAGTGAATGTCCTGCCTTGATTGGTGTCCCGGCCCGATGAGGGTGCCCCAGACGCTGCCCCCTCCAGTGCCTCCCCCACTGGGTACCTGTTTCCGGATTCCTGCCCTGCTTGGATTCAAGTCACCCAGGGTCCCTGCCTCATCCCTTGCCCATACCCTGGCGTCCCTGCCATGCTGGGTGTCCATCCTAGGGGACCCTCCCCCACTGGGTGCCTGTCTCCAAAGTCCCTGTCCCACTGGGTGCCCATCCCCTGTAATCCCTGCTCTGCTGGGTGCCTTTACCCTGCTGGGTACCTGTCCCCCCACTGCTGCCCCACTGAGTGTCCATCCCCTGGATCCCTGCCCCTCTGGCTGCCCATCCCTGGGATCCCTCCCTTGCTGGGTATCCTTTCCCCGTGGTGTCTGTCCCGAGGGTCTCTGCCCCACTGGGTTCATGCCCCCCTGGTTCCTGCTCCCCTGGCTGCCCATCCTCTGGGTCCCCATCCCGCTGGCTGCCTGTCCCCCCCGCTCCCTGCCCCGTGGGGACCCCCGTTCCCACCTGTAGATGAGCTTCCTGCGGACGCTGCGCTTGAAGAAGCCGCTGCAGCCGTTGCAGGCGTAGATGCCGTAGTGCTTCCCACTGCTGGTGTCCCCACACACCTTGCACAGCAGCACCGGGCTCAGCGCCTTGCCCGGGGCCGGGCTCAGCCCTGCGGGAGCGGAGCCATCACACTGGGATGACTCTGGACATCCCATGTCCCTCATCCCTCCCACCAGTCCCTGCTGCCTCCCAGCATCCTGGCAATGGGGTGGCTCCCATCTCCTCTGGTCCAGCCCAAGGACACAGATGGTGACACCTCAAGGACTCCACACAGGGCTCAGAGTCGTCCCACACCCCGGCACCCAGGGGGATGCAGGATGTGCTCTTACATGACTTTTAAAAAACAAAAAGGGATGGGAACACCAGGCGAGCCAGTGAGGAGACACTGAGCATCCCAGAGATGGGCTGTAATCAGGGTTGGGAGGTGTCCTGCAGAAAGGACAGCTCTGGGGACATGGGGCATCCCAGAGAAGGGTCACAGCGGGAGGCAGTGGGGACCCTGGAGAAGGACTGGGGACCAAGGGGATCCAGGAGAGGGTTGTGACTGGGAACCACAGGCATCCTGGAGAAGGGACACAGCAGAGGACAGCAGGGATCCTACAGGAGGAACACAATGAGTGGATTGGAAACTGCAGGCATCCTGGACTAGAGAAGGACCACAATGGGGATCCTCAGAATCTTGGAGAAGTGCGATAGTTGAGGACCCCAGGCACCCAAATGACCCTGATGGGGACCCTGGGCACCCAGAAGAGGGATCGTGATAAGAACCCCGGCCATTCTGGAGAAGGATGACAATGAAGAACCGTGATGGGTACACTGGGTGTCTTGGAGATGGACCATGATAGGGACCTCCAGGTATCTTGGAGAAGGACCATGAAGGGACTGAAGGCTGTGGCCATGCTGGGAACCCCAGGAACCTTGGACTGTGATGGGGACCCCAAGTATCCCAGAGGAGAACCATGAAGAGGACTCCCAGAATGACCACAATAGGGGCCCAGCCATCCCAAGAAAGCCCCCACCAGTGCCCGCAGTCCCGCCGAGCTGCCCCCACTCCAGCAGAACTTTCTACCCCTTACCCGTGGGGCTCTCGTCCAGCCCGGCGCTCACCACCGACCCCGCCGGGGACGCGGCCATCCCGGACCCGGCGTTCCCGACCTCTCCCTGTCCTGTCCCTCTGGCTCCGCCGGGGCTGGCCTGGCGAGGCGGTGGGTGCTCGGGCAGCTCTGCGGCCAGCGGGGCTCTTGCCTTGCTCTCTTCAAGGCGGCTTAGGCGGGCGCTGTGTAAGCAGCCGCCTCTTTGTCACCCTCTTAATCTTTAGTGTCTGCGCGGGGCGGGGGGGATCAATCAGCCACGCGATGAAGAATTAAAAAGGTGCTGAGCCCCAGCCCTGTAACCCTAAACCCCGCGACACCCAAGCCACCCCCCCGCGCGCCGCCTCGGGCCACCGTGGGGGTGTCACCCTGTCACCGCGTGTCCCCCCCCCAGCACTGCGAGGCTGAGATTGCGGCAGAGGTGGGAGATGGGCCTGGGGTGGGGACCCCCATATGTGTGTCCTCCCCCCTTGGGACCCACGGGGTCCTGTAAGCGCATAAGTCCTTCACTAAGGCGGTTAGAGGGGAATAACGAAAAGTGGTAATTAAGGGGGGTAATTTCCCTGCCCCCAAGTAATTAATTACCGGCCCTGATGGCGAAGGGAGGGGGGATGCTCAGTGGGGGTCCCTCTGTGCCTCAGCTCTCCCTCCCGGGGGCAGGGAGGCCCCCGAGGGTGTTGGGGCTGCTGACACCGCAGCGGGTGGGGGCCAGGTGGCCCCCGGGGTTACGCAACCACCACTAAACCCTCGCGGTGACAGGGCAGCACAATTTGGGATTTGAGCGCTTTAGCCGCTAAACCCCCCCTGCCCAGCTGAGGGGGGTGGCGGGTGGCCACTGTCACCCGGCCTGGGCAGTCCCCAGCGATGGGCCAGGCTGAGGACAGGGGGGCCCGGCCAGCTGTGTCCCTTCCCTGGGGGGCTCAGGGGCATTGCTGCCGTGGAGGTGTCCCAGGGGACAGGCACTGACAGCACGTCCCTGCTGAGGGCGGGTGGCACTGACACCAGAGGATCCGCACGCTGGGGCTCACCCCTCAGGCCTCCCTGGCTGCTGTGCGGTTCCATCCCCGCTGCCTGCAGCATTCCTGCATCCTCACTGCACCGCAGCTCCACCAGCCTTGCCTGCACCATTGCTCCATATTCCTGTGTGCAGCATCATTCCATCACCCTTCCTGCCTGTACATGGCTGCACTGCCCTTCCTGCCCATACATGGCTCCATCCCTGCCTGCACCACGACTCCATCCCTCCTTTCACCATGGCTCCACCTCTACCTTCACCCTGATTCCATCCTTGCCTTCATCATGGCTCCATCATCCTGTCTTCTCCACGGCTCCATCCCTGCCTTCACCACGGCTCCATCCCTGCCTTCACCATGGTTCTCTCCTTGCCTTTGCCGTGGTTCTGTCCCTGCTTTCCCCATGACTCCATCCCTGCCTTCCCCACAGCTCCATGCCCTCAGCCTCCTGCAGCCCTGGGACCCCCATCCCCCGGGGTGTTCTGTCCCACCCCACAGCACCCGCCCTGACCCAGATCTCTGACCGCCGCCATCTGCGGCACGGCCGCCCTCCTCCCGCGGCAGAATTATGACGCGGGGCTAATGCATTGGGAGCAAGCTGCCACCTGCCCTGCCTGGCCCTCCGGTGCCTCCAGACCCTCACCCATGGGTGAAACACCTCCCGGTGCCCTCTCTGGGGGTGCTGGAAGCACCTGCACCCCGGGGTGCCAACCTGTCCATGGGTGACGTGAGGACCCAGGTGACAGGGCACACTGGGCAGTGGTCAGCATGGTGATACACGCTGAGTCGGCTAATTTGCCTGTCCCCTCCTCGCCGTCGGGTAAAAGCCAGCTCCGGAGCAGGGATTTGGGAGGGGGATTAGCCAGGCCAACCATCTGCTGCCAGCCAATCATCAACACCCCCAGGAAAGCCAATAATTACAAAAATATGGTTCCCCACCCCGTTTCTCCACCACACCCAGCTGGGCGCTTGCCCTGAGGTGGGGTCTCTGTGGAGCAGTACCCTGTCCCCTCCTGGGGATGAGCACCCAGCTGGGCACCCATGGGGGCTCAGCCCAGCCTGTTTTGGGGCCCAGCCCTGATGCTGCGGCCCAGGGGCTGTGGGTGGTGGGTGGGGGTGAAGGAGCAAACGTTAAAGCCCGCAGCGGGGTCGTGACTCGGCTCGGTGACAGACGCTGGGGCAGATGCCACAGGATTACCCAGCCTAAAACCTTGGGATCTGCCCCCCTCCTCCCCAGCAGGCAGAGAGCGTTTAATTACTAATTTACTAATTACCCAAAGATGCTGGCGATGGGCTTGAGACTTGTGGTTGGGAGCAGCCCCAAGGCTCCAGCCGCCCTAATCCCACTGGCCACTGGGAGCTGGCGGATGTGCCTTGGCCAGGGGACAGCTCAGCTGGGGACATTGGGTGACCCAGGGAGGCACTGCGGTCCTGGCAGTTCTGTGCCTGCTGGTGATGGCATGGACTAGTGTGGAATGGGATGGAACAGAGGGAATAAGGAGGGGGTGGTGGAAACCAGAAGTCAACAGCGATCAAGGGAAGATGGTGGGGACCTGGAAGGGTTGATTGGGACCATGACAGTAAGGACCAGGAGGGGATGATGGAGACCATGACAACAGGGACCAGGAGGGGATGATGTACAGCAGAATAGGACAAAAGAGACCATGTGAGAATGATGTGAACGAGGAGGGTGTGATGGGTGTGATCAGGAGGGGACAATGGGATGTAATAGGGGTGGATAGGGATCATGAGGGGATAGTGAGGACTGGGATGGGATGATGGGGAACAAGAGGAGAAGATGAGGATCAGGAGGAGAGGATAGCAACTGGGAGGGCATGATGGGGACCAGAGAGGGACAGTAGTGACAAAAAGGGGCCAGTGGATCCCAGAAAAATTATGAGGACCAGGAGATGGTGATGGAGACCGAGAGGGCACACTAGGGACCAGAAAAAGTGTGATGAGAACCAGAGGGCACATCAGGATGGCACAACAGGAACCAGGAGAAAATGGTGGTGTTTAGGAGGGGACAAGACCAACCAGGAGATGATATGAAGGTCCAGGAGGGTGGCTGCAGGACTGGAGGTGGTTGGGAAGGGTTAACATGGCTGCCTGCTCTGAGCCAGGTCCAGGCTGGGCTCGGGTTTCAGCTGTAATTAGCTCTTGTTTGTTGGAGGCTCCTTGATAAATGATTCTTTGGAGGTTGCCCGATGACAGAGGGTGACAGTCACCCACCCGAGCCCTGCCAAAGCCTTCACTGACCCCCCGGCACAAGGATTAAAGTTTAATGTGACTCCAGAGCTGACCCTGGTCATGCACTGCCCCTGGGGACATGGGGCTGGGGACAGGCTGCTGGCCCTCCTTAGGACATGGGGCTGGGGACAGACTGGTGGCCACCCAGGGTCAGAGGGTTTTGGCACCAAGAGGTGATTTGTCACCAGCCCAGTGGCCACTGGTTGTCAGTGTATTGTGGCCACAGGGCTGTTTCGTGACTCCTTTGGGGTCACCCAAGAGGTTTGTGGATGAAATGTCACACCAGGTTGGATTTGTCCCCCTGGGACTGGCCCCGCACGACGGGCACCGTGCCACGGTGTGGCCAGTCCGGGCACATTCCTCAGCACCAGTGGAGCCATGTCCTGGTGCCAAGAGCCGCCACAGTGTTCCCTGGGGCGGGTTGAGGTCCTACCTCACAGCCACCTTCAAAGCAGCAGCAGCTTGGGGACAACAGTGGATTGAGAGGACCTCGGAGGTGTCCCCATGGTGAGGAAGCAGGGCACAGCACAATTGCCAGAACTGGCACAGTGCCCGAGGCCATGGGGTTTGGCAGGGCGACGTCACTGCAACAGTTTGCGGACAGAGAGGTCCCCAAGGTGAGGCAGGCACGGTCCTTGTCCCCAGTTCTCTGGACATCATGTTTTCTCCTTGCAGATGAAACTCCTCGCCCAGGTAAAGGGGGAGCCGGCAGGGAGGGCACCCACACCCAGGTAGTCCCACCCCTCCACTGTAGCACCCAGAGCCCCTGGGCCACATGGCTGGGACCTGCCTGGTGCTGAGTCTGGAGGGGTGGGAAGGGCCAGAGGGGCCTGGGAGGCTGCTCTGGGCACACAGAGGTGGGTGCTGGCAGGGGTGGGTGCTGGTAGGGGTGGGTGCTGGTACAGGAGGGTTCTGGCTGGGGTGGGTGCACAGGGTTGGGTGCACAGAGGTGGGTGCTGGTACAGGTGGGTGCTGGCTGGGGTGAGTTCTGGCATGGGTGGGTGCTGGCTGGGATGGGTACTGGCTGGGGTGGGTGCACAGAGGTGGGTGCTGGCAGGGGTGAGTGCACAGAGGTGGGTGTTGGCTGGGGTGGGTATCAGCAGGCAACAGGTGTCACCAGGGTCTTGGTCCCCATCTCGCTCTGCCCCTCTCCCCACAGGTGAGCTCCTTCCTGCAGACCCTTCAAGCCCCCGACTGGGTGTTCCTCCAGCCCTGGCACTGGCTGGGTGCCTGGGTGAGACAGGTTTGGGGGTGCTGGCATGGGGACCTCACCAGGGACTCAGGCAGGGAGGTGGCAGCAGACCAGGCAGAGGCTGAGCCATGCATGGTACTGGTGCCCTGGGGCTGATGCCCGGTGTTTGTCCCCCCAGGTGAGCAGCTCCAGGCAGGTAAGTTCTGGTGTCCCTGCTGTGCCCTGCACTGCCCATCTCACCCCTGACACAACAGGGCCAAATTCTGCACATCCTGCCTTTCCCTTGGCACCCATGGGTGCTCAGCACCTAGAGGAGATGGCCCCTTCCTGGAGAGTTTCCCATCCATGGAAACCTGGGCTGCAGGATGTGCCAGCAGGTTGGTGATGCTGCCAGTGTCCCAGGGGCACCAGTGGCCCTGAAATATGGCCGGGTCCCCAGGTGGTGGCCGGGGCAGTGACCACAGCAGGGTTCTTCCTCTGCGAGGGGCTGCTGGGACAGCACTTCGACGTGGTCCCCAATGGAGTGGCCGAGCCCCAGCCCGGGGATCTCTTCCTCTTCCCGCTGGCCTCAGGGAGCCCCAGCTGGTGGAGTGCCCACGCTGGCATCTACTGTGGTAATGGGGAGATCATCCACCTGGAAGGTGAGCCCCAGGAGGTGTCATGGTGTGGGGGCATCCCCATGGAAGGGACATGGGGTATGGAGTCCCCTTTGCCCCACAGGCAGCTCGGGGATGTCACCATCGGGGATTGTGGCCAAGCATGGCAAGAACCACCTCCTGCGGACACGGGGTCCAGCCAAGGTGCTGCGGAGGAAGGGAGGGATGGATGTGGCTGCCCTGCAGTGGCGGATCCGGGCGGCCATGGAGCAGGTGGTGGAGTACAACGCTGTCACCTGCAACTGCATCCACTTCGCCCTCGCCCTGCTGGGGCTGGGCCACCTCGCCAGTGCCATGGTGGGTGCCACAGCCAGAGCGGATGCCACCGCCCTGGGAGATCTTGGCACCTGCTCCAGCCAAGCATCACCACAGCCCTCCTTCTCTCCCAGGTGTCACCAGCGCTGCAGTGATGGAGGTGGTGGTGTTCCCAGGGGACATGGGCTGGAGCATCCTTTCCTGGGCTTTGGCATCCATCTTGTGTGGCAATAAATGTTTGCATGTAGACCCTGTGCCAGCCCTGTTTGATGTGTTGTTTTTCACTTTTCCCAAAAGTTGTTATCAAGTGCTGTCCCACCGTGGCACACCCTGAAAGGAGTGGCTGTTCTTAGCTCCATGTGGCCTCCTGAAGACAGAAATCTGCCTCTTTCATTGGTGCTATTTGGTTTTGAGCACAGAAATTAATATTCTGTGGGCTACTGGGTTGAAAATGGGCCAAACAGCTGGATCAGGTCTGGCTGGAGGCCAGTCACTGGTAGTGTACCCCAAAGGTCAACACTCGGTCCAGTCCTGGTCAACACCTTCATTACTGGTCCAGTTGACAAGGCAGAATGTCCCAGCAGGGAGTTTGTTGCTGACACCAAGCTGGAAGGGGTGGCTCACATGCCAGAGTGTTGGAACCCAGAGGGAGCAAAATAGGCTGGAGAAATGAGCCAACAGTAACCTCATGAGGTTCAGCAAGGGGAAAGTGCAAAGTCCTTCCCATGGTGAGGAACAACCCCAGGCACCAGGAGATGTGAGGAGTATGTTGAGGAGTGATCAGCTGGAAAGCAGTTGGGAAGAAAAGGCCCTGGGGAGTCCTGGGGTCCAGCGATGTGCCCTCGGGTCACAATGAAGGCAAACAGCACCCTGGGCTGTGTTAGGAGGAGCATTGCCAGCAGGTCGAGGGTGGTGATCCTGGCTCTCCTGGAATGCTGAGTCCTGTGCTGGGCTCTCCAGGGAGACATGGACATACTGGAGAGACCCCAATGAAGGGCCACCAAGGGTCTGGAGCAGCTCTCGTAGAAAGAGAAGCTGAGAGAGCTGAGGTGGTTGAGCCTTGAGAAGGGAATGTCCAGGGGTAAAGAAGATGGAGCCAGGCTCCTGAGGGTTGGGGTCTCTAGGAAGACTCCAAGGTCCCTAGAAAGGCTGTGGAGTTTCTGGGGGGCCTGGGATCCCCCACCACAATTGGGGTCTCCAGGAGGGCTGTGGGATCCCCAGGTAGGTCTGAGATCCAAGCAGGGCTGGGGTCCCTGTGAGGGCTGTGGGGTCTCTGGGAGGTCTGGAGTGGGTGTCCCCCCTTTCTACTTGTGGTAGATTAATTGTGTGTTAGTGAGATGCTTTCTTAAATTCTGCTCCCTGAACTGTGCCCGTTTTCTGTCACTGCCTCACTCCCGAGGGATGGGGTGGGAGCACTGCCTGACCTGCACCAGCCCACTTTTAATATGTAATAATATTAAAATGCCTATCATGTTATCCATAATAATATATAATCTAATCTACAATATCTATAACAATACCTATAAGAATAATATAAACTAATAGAATACCAAATATATAATATATAATCATTTAAATATCGTATATAATATATATTATATATCATACACGACACAGCATATAAGGTAGAATATATAAGAATAGGATATAGAATATAAAACACTGAATAATGTAATATATTGAATAATATACTATATACTACATGCTGTATACTAGGTACTATATTTATATAATATCTACTGTAGTATAATTAATAAAATCTGCAACATAATATAACAGTATAACAACTATAACGTATAATATATACTATATTAAATACATTACACTGTATATAGGTTGTAGAATGTAGAATGGATTGTGGCTTATGTGTAATATAGTATGACAGAATACAAAGTGTATATATAATATCACAAAATTAATGTGATCTGTAATATAATCTAACGTAATGTGTAACATGCAATACATGGTATCTAGTATGTGGCATATAATAAAATATATAAATTATATATATATGTAATGTACAAAAATGTATATGATGTACACTACATGATGTATTGTGTATGAAATACAATGTAATATGATGTGATAATATATTATAGCATCCTGACATAATTTACCATGATACGATCTAATTTAAATATGCCTAATTATAAATGTACATCATAATATATATTATTTTGTATATATTATTATGTATTACCAATACATATATTATTATTTATATATTATTATGTATTATAAATTGTATGTATAATATATTATTATGTATTATAAATTTTGTATATCGTTATAATGATAGCATTTAATTCCAATCTGGGCTGACGTGTGAGCTCTATGATAGTCACTCTACAGCCATGTCCCCAGCGCTCCTCCTCCTGAAATCCCACCTGTATTCCCGCTGCCCGGCACCCGAACCCGTGCGGAGGGTGGGAGTGCGGCCCGGGGACCCTCCCGGGGGTGCAAAGCGCCGCTGCCATCTCGGTGCGGGTGGGAGTCGGTCCCGCCGGGCGCTGCCCCGGGGCGGAGGTCGGGGCCGGCCCGTCCCCGCCCGCGCTGACATCAGTGCCGGCGTCCCCCCCGCATCCCGCATCCCGCATCCCGCATCGCTCCCGCCGCCATGGCCGCCAGCCCGGCCTACGGCGAGGAGAAGGGCGGCTCCTCCAGCCTGGGCGAGCCCGAGTACGGCCACGACCCCGCCAGCGGCGGCATCTTCTCCTCCGACTACAAGAGGTGGGGACAATGCGGGGACAGGGGACACGGCGCGAGGCTGGCCCGGTGGCCGCCAGCGCAGGCCTCGGCCGCCGTCCGTGGCGGGGACGCGGTACCCGAGCCGGGGCTGGAGCGGTCCCCGGGATGGGGACGGGGATGCGGATGGGGATCGGGGGTGGGGACAGGAATGGGGACAGGGGGTGAGGTCGCGCCGCCGCCGCTGCAGGTTGCAAAGGCCGGAGAGGGTTTTATGGAAAAATCGCGGAGTTTTGGAGATGGCGTGGTGGGTGAGGATGTTCGGGGATCCCCCCCTGCACCCCCCACCCCTGGGCTGGGGCATCCCGGGCACAGTGTTCCCACCGCGGCATCTGCTGTGGCTCGCCAGGTGTGACTGCACCCCCTAGTCGAGGTCCCCAGCGTGAGGGGGGGCGCTGAGAAATGTCACCCCTGCATGGGGCAGGCTGCTGGGGGGACAGGGATGCAAGGGGTGCCCTGGAGCTGCAGGAATGTAGGGGTGTCTTTGTCACCCCCAACCGTGGTAGTGTTCCCCCCTCTGAACATGCCCCCCACCCTGACTTCTTGGCAGTGTCCCCCCTCCCTGTACCCCCTCTGATGCTGCAGATGATGTACCCCTCCTCTGTCAGTGTCCCCCCTTCCTGGTGGCCTGGCAGTGTACCCCAGTAGGGCAGTGTCCCACCAGTCCTGATCCCCTGGCTGCGTCCCCCACTTTGGATGTTCCCTCCACCCATGACCACCAGCAGCATCCCCATCTCCCATCTCCTAGTGCCCTCCTTCCCTGACCTCTTGGCAGTGTCCCCTGCTCTGCAAGTGCACCGCTGTCTGGCAGTGTCACACTCCCTACCCTGGCTGTGTCCCCCAGTATGACAGTGTCTCCCAACCCTGCTCCATTGGCAGTGTCCTTCAGTCTGGCCATGACACCCCAGTCCTGACCTGCTGGCAGTGTCCCCAAAGCTGGACGTGTCCCCTCACCCCTGCCCTGCTGGCACTGTCCCCTAGTCTAGCAGTGATCCCCATCCATGACCTACTAGCAGTGTTCCCATCTCAGAGTGTGTGCCTTCCATGATCCCTGGCAATGTCTCTCAGTTTGGCCAAGTCCCCTCCTCTCTGACCCCCGGCAATGCCCCCTGGCCTGACTGTGTTCCATCAGTGTTCCTCTGCCCCTAAGTCTGGCAGTGTCCCCTGACCTCCACTGGCAGCATCCCCCACTCGGGCAGCGTCCCCCTAGTCTGGTCAGGTCCCCCCATCTCTGACCCCACTGGCAGTGTCTCCTGATCCCTGACATCCTGGCAGTGTCCCCCACTCTGGTAGTGTCCCCAAAACCTGCATGCTGCCCTTTGCTGGAGCCACATCAAGTCTGTCACCGTCCCTGTGAGCACATGGAACAAGACAAATGCACCAAATATCACCCCACCGCCCAGGCAGGACATCCCATTGTGCCACCCCACCACCCAGGTGGGTGTACCACCATGATGTGGGGTTTCTGCCCAGGACTGAGCCACTCAGCACCCAGAGAAGGAGCTCCCTGCAATGTCCCCAGGCCCCAGCTGCAGGTCAGATGTCATTCGGGACCTGACATCCCAGGGTGGCCTCATCCACTGGGAAGGGCGTTGCAACCAAGGCTGCAATCCAACCCCAACCCCAGCATCAGGTTTCAGCTGGCTGTGCTGGGCACCAGAGCTGGGCCACAGCCCTGCCACCGTCCCCAGAGCCACCACCCCCAGACACAGCCATGCTGTCCCTGCCACCAATGCAGAAGCTGCTGCAGCAGCTCCCGGTGGGACCAGCCATTCGGCCAAAAACACCGGAGGGTGGTGATGTGGCCGAGGAGGTGACAAGCCCCGTGCTGGCCACTGAGGCTGGACAACCCGCCTGCTACAGTGCCCTGCGAGCCGATGAGCTGCGGCCACTCGCCGGCACCGAGCCTGCAGTGGCCACTGGCACCGGACCACTGCCGCGGTAAGACTTCCCCAAGGAGCCCCCCCCCAGGGCCTCTGGTGGTGGCTCTGGACGAGCACTGTCCCCTGGGTGCCACCCCTAACTGCTGCAGGTGGAGGCAGCCTTGCAGGTGCCCCCAGTTTGGGGAGAACAGATGTCTCTTGGAGGACAGTAACGACAGCCAGCCTTACAAAAGGCTGGTTCTGTTTTCCCAGTCCAAGGAAGGGACTGGGGAAGGGCTTTGTATTGGGGCATGCTGGCACATCCATGCCACTGTGTCCATGAGGGGACAAGGGACACCCAGCCAAGCCAGGATGGAGCTGGTGATGGGCACCTGTGATCTGGCGACACTGTAAGTTGACAACCACAGCCAGGATGGGATGGGGTCCTTATCCCAGTGCCTGGGATGGGGACAGGACTGGCTGCCAGCACCATGCCAGTCCCTCCGGCTCCTTTTTCACCTGGTGGTAACCCAACTCCCATCCCCATAAATATTGCATGGCAAAGGGTTGGATTTCCAGCCTGATGAGGGCGGGGAGCAGAAAAAGGACTGAAAATGGGTAAAAATGGAAACATGGGAAATTTTTGCCCCCTGGCATGGTGTAGGCACGATGACCTCAAGGAGATGCTCGACAGCAACAAGGACTCGCTCAAGCTGGAGGCCATGAAGAGGATTGTGGCGGTGGGTGTTGTTGTCACTGGCAGGGACTCCTGCCGGTGTCAAGCTGTGCCATGCTGGCTGCCTGGTGTTACACTGCTCCTTTACCCCCTAGATGATCGCCCGGGGTAAAAATGCCTCTGATCTCTTCCCAGCTGTGGTGAAAAATGTTGCCTGTAAGAACATCGAGGTGAGGAAGGACTTGGGTGGCCCTGGTGGCATCCATGGATATCTCCAGGGTCTGGTGTCTTCTCTGCAGGAGAGGTTTGGGAATGGGCTGGGTTTTGAGGGGCTCTGAGGTGGCACCTTCACCCCACAGGTGAAGAAGCTGGTGTATGTCTACCTGGTGCGCTACGCAGAGGAGCAGCAGGATCTGGCCCTGCTCTCCATCTCCACCTTCCAGCGAGGACTCAAGGTGGGCTGGTGTGGGGACTCGGGGGGAGGCTGGGGTAGCAGAGAGCCCCCACTGCAGCCCCCCACATGTCCCCACAGGACCCCAACCAGTTGATCCGTGCCAGTGCCCTGCGGGTCCTGTCCAGCATCCGCGTGCCCATCATTGTGCCCATCATGATGCTGGCCATCAAGGAGGCCGCCTCCGACATGTCCCCGTATGTGCGCAAGACGGCAGCCCATGCCATCCCCAAGCTGTACAGGTAACAGAGGGGTCAGCTGCTAAATTCTGGGGGCACCAGGAAGGGTGTCAGCTGCTCCATGCAGGCAGGGGCAGGCAGGGATAGGGAGGAGTTTGGTCCAACAGGACTTGCCCTGCTCTTCCCTTGCAGCCTTGACTCAGACCAGAAGGACCAGCTCATCGAAGTGATTGAGAAGCTGCTGGCAGACAAGACCACGGTGAGCAGGGCACTGTATCTCCCTCACCCTCTAAAACTGGGGACATCATTGGCCCAGTGTCTTTGTGGGAATGGAGATGTCCCCATCAAATTGATGTCCTCATGGGGATGCAGGGCTGGCAGATTCATGGGGATTCCATTGTCCCCACTGATCCAGCATCCACACAGGGATGCAGCCATCTCCTGAGCCAGCATCTCTGGGGAGATGTCACTGTCCCCACTGATCCAGGATCCTCCTCATGGGGATGCAGATGTGCCCACCAGCTGGTGTCCTTGTGAGGATGCAGCCACCCCTACAGAACTGGCATCCTAGTGGGAATGCTGCTGTCCCCAGTGGGCCAACATCCTTATGGGGAATCCACATCTCCACTGAACTGACATCCCTACAAGGAAGCCACTGTCCCCACCAAAACAGCATCCTCATGGGGATGCCATCAACCCCACCAAACCAGCATCATGATGATGTGACTCCCCCAGTGAGTCACGTTGGGCTTTCCCTCGGCAGCTGGTGGCTGGCAGTGTGGTGATGGCATTCGAGGAGGTGTGCCCAGAGCGCATCGACCTCATCCACAAGAACTACCGCAAGCTCTGCAACCTGCTCATTGACGTGGAGGAGTGGGGGCAAGTGGTCATCATCAACATGCTGACCCGCTACGCACGCACCCAGTTCCTCAGCCCCAACCAGAACGTGAGTTCAGGAGCCCAGGGTGCCCCGGGAGCCTCAGGGTGTCCTTGGAGCCCCCAGGGAAGTGGGGGTGAAGAGAGGGTGCTCTTGAGGGTGCAAGGTGTTCCACTTCCCAGCAGGAGTCCCTGCTGGAGGAAAACACTGAGAAGGCTTTCTATGGCTCCGAGGAGGAGGATGCCAAGGACACCAAGGCAGAGGCGGCCTCGTTGGCCAAGCGCAAGCCCTACGTCATGGACCCCGACCACCGCTTGCTCCTGCGCAACACCAAGCCCCTGCTGCAGAGCCGCAATGCTGCGGTGAGACCCCCACTCCAGCCCTGTCCGTCCTCTGAGGCCACCGGTGGTGTCCATCAGCCTGGGCTCTTGATATCCCCACCAGGCACGGAGCCACTGGGGTCCTTGAGGGACACCCAGGGATGGGCGACCCCAGGGTCAGGCTTCCTCTGGGTGCTGCTGGGTGGGACTCTGGGGGACACAGTCATCCCTCAGGGTTGTCTCCATGCCCACTGGGTGTGTCCCTGCAGGTGGTGATGGCTGTGGCACAGCTCTATTTCCACCTGGCACCCAAGGCGGAGGTTGGAGTCATCGCCAAGGCACTGGTGCGGCTCCTACGGAGTCACAGGTCTGTGGCATCTGGGTTGCAGTGGTCTCCTACCCATCTACCCCAGTTAGTGGGACCCATGGGGAGCTCCAAAACCCCAAAAAGTCCATTCCCAGAGGGACATCAGGTCGGAGGGCTTTTTGGGCAGGCCTAGGGCAGTCATGGGGTGGCAGCATCACAGTGGCACCAGTTTGTGGTGGGTCCTGCCCCATATTCACAGGGACTTGCTGGAAGGTCCAGCCCTGCCCCACGGATGACAGTCCCCTCTCTGTCCCCACAGTGAGGTGCAGTATGTTGTGCTGCAGAACGTGGCCACCATGTCCATCAAACGGCGGGTGAGTCTCAGACTTGGTGTGCGAGGGGTTGGCCCTGTTGACTGGAGTAAAATGAGGGCTACCCAGCAGGGTCACCAGAGCCTGCAGGTGGCCTCAGCAAGGTGGGGACAGGTATGGCTCTTAACACCACTGGCTCTGCATGCAGGGGATGTTTGAGCCCTACTTGAAGAGCTTCTATATCCGCTCCACAGACCCCACGCAGATCAAGATCCTCAAAGTAAGCTGGACACACCTGGCAGAACCCATCAGGGGTGGCTTTGGGGCTTCATGGAGCCCTTTCCTTGGGTCAGCTGTCCTTATGCCCTGCGGACAGGAGGACAGCAAGGCCCCTGTGCCCTGGCACCATGTCCCCATGCTGCCCAACTCTTCCTATTTTCCATAGCTGGAGGTCCTCACCAACCTGGCCAATGAGACCAACATCTCCACGATCTTGCGGGAGTTCCAGGTATGCCACGGCCACACTGAGGCCACCGGGGTGTCACCCTGGCATGGCTCTATGTGCCAAAACCCCACCATGGAGGGGACAGAGGAAAGCCCCACCAGGAGGAGAGGGCTGAGGTCACGCCAATCCCATGGGTGGTTCCAAAGGGCCCCAACATGTGACCACTGCAAGGTGGGATGCCTGGCACTGGCACTTGAGTGACAGGTCATGTGTGTCCTCCATGCCTGTGTAGACCTACATCCGCAGCATGGACAAGGACTTTGTGGCAGCCACCATCCAAGCCATTGGGCGCTGTGCCACCAACATTGGGAAGGTGCGGGACACCTGCCTCAATGGCCTGGTCCAGCTCCTCTCCAACCGGGACGGTAAGTGCACATGGTGGGCATGAAATGGAGTCTCCATCACTCCTGGGGCAGAACCCTGCTGAGGCCAGGTCTCTGCCCACAGAGCTGGTGGTGGCTGAATCTGTGGTGGTCATCAAAAAGCTGCTGCAGATGCAGCCAGCCCAACACTGTGAGATCATTAAGCACATGGCCAAGCTCACCGACAACATCCAGGTGGGTCGGGGTGTTGTGTGTGTGACATGCAGGAGTTGCAGGGTGGCAGCAGTGCCACATGTCCAGGGGCATTTTGCAGGTGCCAATGGCACGGGCCAGCATCTTGTGGCTGATTGGGGAGTACTGTGAGCACGTGCCCAAGATCGCGCCTGATGTTCTGCGCAAGATGGCCAAGTCCTTCACCAACGAGGAGGACATCGTCAAGCTGCAGGTCATCAACCTGGCGGCCAAGCTCTACCTGACCAACTCCAAGCAGGTACCAAGGGTGTGGTCCTATGGTGTGCCTCAGTTTCCCCAGCCAGGAGGGAGAGGCTGGTCCTGAGCGTGTTCTCTGGCACAGAGCAAGCTGCTGACCCAGTATGTCCTCAACTTGGCCAAGTATGACCAGAATTACGACATCCGCGACAGGGCTCGCTTCATCCGCCAGCTCATTGTGCCCACTGAGAAGAGTGGGGCACTCAACAAGTATGCCAAGAAGCTCTTCCTAGCCCAGAAACCTGCTCCTGTCTTGGAGTCCTCTTTCAAAGGTACCCATCCCTGGTCACAGGCCATGGGGATATGGGGCTGGCTGTCACTGTGGTGCTGCATGGCTGCTCCCGAGCTGCTCCTGCCTCTCCCCTTGTTGTAGATCGGGACCATTTCCAGCTGGGCTCACTGTCCCACCTGCTGAATGCCAAAGCTGTGGGCTACCAGGAGCTGCCTGACTGGCCAGATGAGGCCCCCGACCCCTCTGTGAGGAACGTGGAGGTGCGTGGAGCACCTTGGCTGCATGGGGAGGGGGCCAAGGTGGGGTCACTGTCTCAAGGTCTTGAGGGAGCCCCAAAACTTGCCCAGGTGCTGCTCACCTCCCCCATGGCCCCTCTCTAGTGCTCACACACCTGCTTAGGGATGGGGCGGGGACAAGGGCTGCTGTTTGGGTGCCCCACCCATGGGTGATGCACCTGCTGCATCAACTCTGTGCTGGCAGGTTCCTGAGTGGACCAAGTGCACCAGCCGGGAGAAGAGGAAGGAGAAGGTGGAGAAACCTTTCTACTCTGACTCGGAGGGCGAGTCGGGGCCCACAGAGTCAGCAGACAGCGGTGAGGACCCAGTGGCATGAGGTGACTGTGGCCGGGCCATCAGGGAGTGCCACAATGGAGGAGCATTGACCAGGCGACACTGCAGTGGGGACATCCCATCGTGGTGGGGACATGGCAGGAGGCATGGAGGGAAGCAGGGGTGGGTTGTGAGGATGCAGGAATGCAGTGAGAGGATGCAGTGAAGAGGCAGCAGCAGGTGCGGGATGCATTGGGAGGATGAAGGATGCAGTGGGACACAGTGTGATATAGTGGGAGAACAGGAAGATGCAATGGGGGGATGCAGTGGGATGATGGGATGAGGTGGGATGCAGCAGGACATGGTGGGAATGCAGTGGGAGGATGGGGGGATGCAGCGGCAGGATGGGGGGATGCAGTGGGATGATGGGATGAGGTGGGATGTAGTGGGACAACAGGGGGACCTGGTGGGATGCAGCAGGAGGGCTGAGCCGTGTCCCCTGCAGAGCCTGAGTCTGGCAGCGAGGAGAGCGGCAGCAGCAGCAGCTCTGGCAGCTCCAGTTCCGGCAGCGAGGAGGAGGAGGAGGAGGAAGAGGAGGAGGAAGGCAGTGGGGAGCAGTCAGAGGACAAGGAGGAGGAAGAAGAGAAGAGGCCAAAAAGGAAGGAGAAGGAAGGCTCCCAGAAGGCAGCCACAGGGAGTGCGGGCAGGTACCCCCTGGGCAATGGGGGGTGCTCCCAGCCAAAGCTCCACCCCAGCCCACCTGAGCTGGGCTCTCCCCACAGCCCCAGCGAGGAAGAGGAGGAGGAGGAAGGGACAAAGAAGGCCAAGAAGAAGAAAGCCCTGCAGGGGAGGAAGGGCCATGCTGAGACCTCGTCAGAGGAGGCCAGCACCTCTGAGAGTAGCTCCTCTGGCTCCGACTCGGGCTCTGAGGCGGAGACCAAGCGGAGGAAGGCGGTGAGGGCTGGGCTAGGCTGGGGGATAGGCAGGGGGACACCCAGACCCCCCATTGACCCCCCTTCTCTGCCTCCCTACAGCCCCCCAGCAGCAAGGCTGGCCCCAAGGAGATCTCTCTGCTCGACCTGGATGACTGTGAGTGGCTGCCCAGGACACACAGGATGGCTGTGGTGGTGGTGCTGAGAAAATTGAGCCAGAGACACTCACCCCAGTGGGATCAGGGCCTTGTGGGCCCTTTGGGAGCTGCAGGGGTGGGACAGGGATGGGTGGAGTGAGGGGTCCTTGTCTGCAGAGGTTGGCTGTGAGACAGGCAGCTGTGCGCATGGGATTGTCCCCATGTGGCTGTGCCTGGGGGGTTGTGTCTATGCCCATGGAACTGTGCCACAGAGCTGTGCCATTGGGGCTGTCCCTGTGTGGCTGTCCCCATGGGGCTGTGCCACCAGGGCTGTTCTCACATGACTGTTCCCATGATGCTGTGTCACTGGGGCTGTCCCTGGGTGGCTGTCCCCATGGGGCTATGCCACCAGGACTGTCCCCACATGACTGTCCCCACGGAACCGGAACTGTGCTGTTGGGGCTGTCCCTGTGGGGCTGTCCCCAAGGGGCTATGCCACCAGGGCTGTCCCCATGGGGCTTTGAGCTCTATTAACCCTTTTCTCTCCCCCTCCCCACCCTGCAAGTCACTCCCCCTCCTCCGCAGCCTGTCCCCTCCAGCAGCATCGTCTCCACTAGCCTGGTGACTGACCTGGAGGGCCTCACACTCACTGACACCTCCCTGACACCCACCGTAAGTGCCCCCCACACCCTCCACATGTGGCTCCCGGGACCCCTGTCACCTGCGGGGGCTGCAGGGAATGCAGGCAGCCCACACTGGTCCCTCGATGCAGCTGCTGAGCCCGGCGTTTGGCGCAGTGAAGACCTACGAGCTGCTGCACCGCATGGCGGGCGAGGGGCTCGCCGTCGAGTACTGCTTCAGCCGCCGGCCCTTCCCGGGAGACCCCCACATGGTGGCTGTGCAGATCCAGATCTCCAACAACACCGATGCTGAGGTGAAGAACCTGCGGGTCAGCGAGCCCAAGCCACTCTCCGGCATGAGGATCCAGGAGTTCCCTGAGATTGGTACGTCACAGCACAGCCACGATGCTGTTGGAGAATGGGGACAAGCGTTGGTGGGTGGAGGGAACATGGGATGTGGCCCTGTGGTTCCAGAGTGCCTGGCTCCAGGGGACACGGCCAGTGTGGTGATGGGCATCGACTTCTGTGACTCCACCCAGGCGGCAAACTTCCAGCTGTGGTGAGCATCTGGCACCGGGCAGGGCAGGACGGGTGTCCCAGCGATGGGGGACAGTGGGGAAAGGGCATTGAGTGCTCCAGGGATGGGGAAAGTGGGATGGGCACCAATGCCCCTCCAAGGGATATGGATCAGTCAGGAACAGGGAACAGCAGGACAGGCCACAGGGTATCCCAGGGGATAGGGGACAGCAAGACAGGGTATGGG
Organism: Hafferia zeledoni; assembly: GCA_035583235.1. Taxonomy (NCBI): domain Eukaryota; kingdom Metazoa; phylum Chordata; class Aves; order Passeriformes; family Thamnophilidae; genus Hafferia; species Hafferia zeledoni. The sequence continues at coordinate 17,902,829 of JAWWEV010000018.1, read as the reverse complement.
GTATCCCAGGGGAAGGGGGACAGCAAGACAGGGCATGGGGTATCCCAGGGGATAGAGGACAGCAGGACAGGCACCAGGGTCCTTCCAGGAGAGGAGGAAAACTGGGATGGGCATGGAGTGGTTGGGGGACAGTAGGAAAGACACTGGGCTCCCTGCAGGTGACAAGAGCTGGTAGCAGCTCCAGGTCCAGCCTGATGGGTTCCCCCTATTCCCAAGCCTTTTTGTGCCTCAGTTTTCCTGCAATCACCCCTGCCCGGGACAGGAATTGGAACATGAGGAGGGACACATTTTGAGCATGTGCCCCCCTCACCCACCTATCTCCCCAGCACCCACACGCGCCACTTCTACGTCTCCATCCAGCCGCCCGTGGGGGAGCTCATGGCCCCCGTCTTCATGAGCGAGAACGAGTTCAAGAAGGAGCAGGGTGAGTGGGGGACAGGGACAGGGCAGTGTGCGGGCACCCACTGCTGACATTCACCCCTGATTTTGTCCCCTGTGCCGCCCTCGCTGTGGCCCTAGAGCACCTGGCACGGCCGGGTGAGGGTAAGTGGCTGCTCAGCAGGCCCCTAGACTAGCTCTGCTCCCCTCACCCCCTCCTGCACCCCCAGCCTGTGGGCTGGAATCACCACCCTGATGTTGGGGTGGCCCTGCTGGGTCCCCACAAAGCATGGAGGGCTCGTGCCACCCCTGGTGCTCCCAGCACTGTGTCCGGTGAGTCACGAGGATGCCTGTGCCCCGTGTTCCCGTGCTCCTGGAGCAGCACATCACCATCCTGGCACCATGGATGGGGGGCTGTGCTGAGCAGGGGGTGCTTGGTGACTGGGAGTACCCAGCCCTACCGCTGCCAGTGACCAGAGCAGCTCATCCCCAGGTAGGGACACGGGGATGAGCCTGGGCAGGGTTGTGAAAGAAGGATTTTCCCAAATCCACTGAATCCTGAATCAACAGCAAGCAGGGCAGCCAGCTCGGGATGTTGTGGGGGACTGGGATGCAGTGAGCTGGCAGCTGGAGGGGCTTATTTTGGGGATAGCAAAGCAGGGCCTAGCAGGGAGCATGGTCAGAGACGGGCAGGTTCCTCTGCTTCCTGCTCCAGGGAAGCTGACAGGCATGAGTGAGATCACGGAGAAGCTGACACTGCCTGAGAAATGCCGGAGTGACCATGCCATCGTCCAGCAAGTGACCTCAGCTGCCAACGTGGGCCGCGTGCCGTGCGGTGCTGGCAACGAGTACAGGTAGCCAGACCCCATACCAGGATCAGGCAGGTGCTGTCACCAGTCTGGTCCCACCCAAATCACAGTGGGGACACTCAGGGCTTCCTTTAGGACAAGGCACCTCCATGAACCCACATGTCACGGTGGCAGAGGGTGGCAGGTGCCTGCCTGGCCCCCACTGGAGCATCCCGAGGGACAGGAGGGTGACAGGGGACAGCTCGCCCTAAAGTTCTATGTTCACCATCCGGCAGGTTTGCAGCCAAGACAGTGACAAGTGGGAGCCTGGTGCTCATCACCCTGGAGCGGCGGGAGGGCGGCGCAGCCCAGCTGACCATCAACAGCGAGAAGATGGTTATTGGCACCATGCTGGTGAAGGACATCAGCCAGGCCCTGGCACAGTGATGGCCAGGCTCCACTGCACCCACAGCTCTGCCCTCCCACCCTCTCTGCCCCACACCACTCCCCAAAACGTTCCCTGCCCCGATTTCTGCCCTGATCCCACAAGGAGTGGCAGGCACCAACCCCAAGACCAGCTTTGCTGCTGGGAGGAAGGAGCAGGATCGGGCACATGCGATGCAGGGAGATGTCCTACTCGGAAGGGTGGCAGCAATTCCAGCCCTCATGGAGCACAGCGTGCCCCCAGCCCCTCACCACCTCCTCCCAGTGTAACCCTTATTTATTATGTCCAGGATCTCACAATAAAGATCTTCTCCAACCTGCTCCCTTCCCTTCTACTCTGTGTGCACAGCCCCAAATTCCCGCCACGGTGGGCTCTGCCAGCCTCCTTGGGGCAGCCACAGGGACACTGGGGGACCAGCCTACTCCTTAGGCAACTGGGAACATGCTGAGTCTCCCAGGGGTGCAAGGCTGCTGGCTCCTGGAGAACGTGGAATTGGGGTGAACACCTTGGGGAAGGAGGCATTTGCTCCAACCAGGGCTCTGAAGCCTTGGGAGAGTTTCATCCATTTATTCAAGGAAGAATTGCTAATGGTTTGACCACAGAAATACCTGCTACGTCAGGGCTGGGTCTGTTCTGCAGTGTCACTGGAGGGATTCCTGGGGCTGGCTCCATGAGACTTTTCATCTCCAAACTGGGATTAAAAAAAAAAAAAAAAAGGAAATTTGACTCTGTATTAAGATCTCTGAATGCCAAACTGCCTCCACTGCTGCAAAAAGGGTGAGGGGCTTTGTGCTTTTTCTGGGTAAGAAATGGGATAAAACCACCTTTATGTTTTCTGATGGGTGAGGAATCGCTGGATGGGGCAGCAACACTGGGTGTCAAATGCTTGTTCCACAGGGAAAAGCCCATTCCCAAACCACACCAGTTGGAGCTGCAGCCTCAGCACTGCCTCACACCATGGTGGGAGGACACAGCCATGAGCACCAGCGATGCCACCACTCCAGTTCCCCTCAGGGGACAGGCAGAGTGCCACAGCCAGTGTGTGGAGAGCTGCTAGCATGGCCCCAGGTCAGGGCTGAAGCAGGACTTGCAATGCCACCACCACCACCCCACTCCACTAAGGGGTGCTGATTTAACCCCTCAGGCAACATGTTCCCCTCCATGAAGGTCTGATTTAAGCCCTTGGGGATCCCATTCCCTTAAGGGGTCATTGAGCACCACATTCTGTATGTGGAGAGATGTCAGTGCCCTTGGGGGTCCCATTTAACCTCTTGGGGGTCTCATTCCCCCCTGAGTGGGGTCAGTGAGCACCACAAGCCTGTGTGTGTGAAGAGATGTCAGCTCTGAGGCTGCCCTTGGGGAACCCATTTAACCCCTTGGGGGTCCCATTTCCCTCATGGGCGGGTACAGTGAGCACCACATCCTGTATGTGAGAACTGGCAGCACTGAGGTGTGTCCCGGCACACGGACAATGCAGAGCCACCACCACCCCATTCCCTTTGTGGGGGCTGATGGAGCCCATTCCCCTCACAAGGCCATGGCAAGCAGCACAGCCCGTGTGGAGAGCAGCCAGCTCTGAGCCGTCCCTGAGGGGCAGCCCAACACCACAGTGCCACCGTCCCAATTCCCGTAGGGGGCTGATCCAAGCGCTTGAACACCTCCATCTGAACCCCTCTGGGGGTTCCATCCCCTCAAGGGGGTCCCAGTCCGCATCCCGCGTGTGGAGAGATGCCAGTACCGAAGCTGCCCTTGGGGGACCCCATTTGAAACCCACAGCAGTCTCACCTATCCTCACGGGGGGCACAGCGAGTCTCACATCCTGTGTGCGGGTGCTGAGGGGACCTCGGGGGGGGGTCTCTGAGGGGACCGCGGGGGGTCTCTGAGCCCCCCCCCCCCCCCCCCCCCCCTCGCGCGAGGCCCCGCGGGCGGGAACGCGCCCCTGTCAGCCCCGAGAGCGCCACGCGGCCGGAGCGCGCAGTGCGCATGCGCGGCGGCCCCTCCCCTCAGCTACGCCCCCTCCCTCCCGCTCCCCCACCCGACCCCACCCCAACCCCGGGCCATAAAACCCTGCGGAGGGGGCACAGTCCCCGCTGCTCTCGCTGCCCCCGGTGTGCTCTTGCACATCGTCCCGGACCGCCCGCAGCTATGTCTTTCCCGCCGGTGAGTGTGACCACGTGCTGTCGTAACGAGCCTTGCGAAGCTGCCCCCGCCACGTGGTTTTGCGCGGCGGAGGGTGGGGAGGGGGTTCCCGCGGTTTAACCTGCGTGGATTTGGGGTGGGAAACTCCCCCCACGCCTCCCTCCATGGAGAGGGGATGGGGACCCCCTGTCCCTCAGGAGAGCACAGGATGGGATCCTCCCGTTCTCTGTGCGAAGCGCTGGATGGGGTCCCCCTTCCCTTTGCCCGCCCCGGGGGGATCTCGCTGCTCAGGTACCCCCGAGGGAACGGGGCTCTAAGGGAGCTCAGCCTTGGGGAACCCATCAAGAGCCCCGAGCTGCCTTCAGGAAAACACTGGAGGAAACCAGGTCCCTGTCCAGCGAGCGAGTGGTGCCTGCGGTTCCCCTCATCCCAGGTTTTTTTTTGGGGGGGGGGGGGGGGGTGTTACCGGGGGGGGGGGGGATTTGGGGGGCAGTTTGGGGGATTTACCCCCATTAGGGGCAGTTTGGGGGGGGGGATTTACCCCAAGGGGGGGGGGTTTACCCTGAGGGGGCAGTTTGGGGGTGGAATTTCTGTCCCCCCAAGTTAATTAATGGGGTTTATTTAACCCAAGGGAGGGTGTCAATTAGTACAGAAGAGATTAATTATTTTGGGGGGGTGGGAGTGGAATTATTGACTCTCCAAAGAGGGAATTAAAGGGGTTAATCTGCTTGGGGGGGCTCAATATCTGGGGGGGGGTCCAGCACCCCCCTGGGTGGGTCCAGTTCCCCCTGGGGGGGTTCAGTGCCCCCTTGGGTGGGTCCAATTCCTCTTTGGGAGGGTCAAATCCCCCCTGGGTGGGTCCAATTGCCCCCTGGGTGGGTTCAATGCCCTCCTGGGGGGGTCCAGTACCCCCTGGGGGGGTTAAATGCCCCCTTGGGGGGGGTTCAGTGCCCCTTGGGTGGGTTCAATGCCCCCTGAGGGGGGTTCAATGCCCCCCTCCGTGGGTGTGTCCCGCCCCCCAGGGGGTCTCACTCCCCCGTTCCCCCCCCAGGGGGGTCTCACTCCCCTGTTCCCCCCCAGGGGGGTCTCACTGCCCCGTTCCCCCCCTCCAGGGGGTCTCACTCCCCTGTTCCCCCCCAGGGGGTCTCACTGCCCCGTTCCCCCCC